>JALPQD010000461.1:0-477707 GCA_023101885.1 Typhlomys cinereus
AACACCTCTACATGTGTATACACACATGGTAACATGTATAAACACATGCATGCATTCCCACACACACATATAAACACATGAAAAACTGAAAAAAGAAGGAAGGACAGAAAAAAGAAAGGAGGATGGAAAAAAGAAAGGAAGGACGGAAGGAAGGAAGGAAGGAAGGAAGATGAAAGAAAGAAAGAAAGAAAAAGAAAGAAAGAAAGAAAAAGAAAGAAAGAAAGACATTGTAGATGATAATGTGAAGCCCACAAAGGCCATTAGAAAATTTAGGCTTAGTGGCTGACACAGCATGTGGGGTTGGGGTTCTCTCATTTTTCATAAATCTGATCTGTGAATTAAGGAGTCGATTTGTTAGTCACGATCTGTAATTATGTGAGTTTATTTTATTTAAATTACATAATAAAATCCTACTGAGAAGCAAGAATCAATGAACTACAACTACACACAGTATTATTGAAAAGTTCTCAAGCATAAGATTAAGTGGTCCATTAGGTATAACATCAATTGCATCACAATCAGAATAAAATAGAAAACATTACAGAATAAAATCTGTAGCAAGGCTATCATCACCCTCTGTGAGCATCCTTGGTTGTGGTGTCTGCACTTCTATCACTGAGGGGTTTGGCTAAGTCTTGTGACTTTTCTGATCTTACCAGCAGTTTGTATTAGTTTCTTAAGTCAACCATTCTGGTAGATCTGATCACATAACTGTCATTCTAACCTGCACTTCCCTGACAGCTAGGGATATGGGACACCTTTTGCTATGTCCATACCTTTGGACACCTTCATCAGAAACCTCATTTGCATCCACTTTAGAAAACAATTTGAGAATGTTTGCTAAAGCTGAACATGTATTTTCTACTTTCTACTCATTTACCCAACAGAAATGTGCACATATATCCAGAAATATGAATGAAATGCTTACAGAAAACACTTTTTTCCATTTGTACAGGTGGTGGTGATGGTGGTTAATATATATGTGTTTGCATGTGTATGGGTGCATGTGTGCACACAGGTGCAGTTACATGAACATATATGTGTGAGCATGTATGTGGAGACCTGAGGTTGATATCAGGAATCATCTTTAATTGCTGTTTCTCATTATTCTTATAAAGCTGGGACTCTAAACCCAGAGTTTACCTGTAGAACAAACTCTGGGAGATTCCAGGCTCCCCATTCCAGGCTGGAATTACAGGTGGGCCTCACACTTGTCTGGCACTTTGTGTGAGACCTGGGGATCTGGTCTAGTCCTTCTGCTTTTACACAAGCACTTTAACCACTGAGCCCTCTCCTCAGCTTTAGATACTCCTTCCTAATAGCCCCAAAGTAAAAATTGTCCAGCTGTCTACTAACAACAGAATGCAATGGAATGGATTAATGAAAAGTTATATTTAAATTACATAATAAAATCCTGCTGAAAAGCAAGAATCAATGAAACTACGACCACACACGGTATTACTGAAAAGTTCTCAAAGCATAAGATTAAGTGAAGAGGCTGAGTGAAAATAGAGTCTAATTTCATTTACATAAGGTTAAAAACTAGAAGAAACAAATCTATGGTGCTAACAGAGTTACAGTTTTCCTTGGAATTCTATTATTTTGTGAGTTATTTCTGAATTTATCTGTAGCTGTTATATATAAAAGTAAGGGTTTTATTGTGTGTGTGTGTGTGTGTGTGTGTAATAGAGGACACTTTGAGTGTGAGTGCTTATGGACAGCCAAGAGTAATATAGAGAATCATCCTAGATTGCTCTACCTCCTTATTGCTTTGCTGTAGGGTTTCCTAGGCTCTGTCTTCCAGACTTGGAAATGCGCCAATTTTTCCCAGCATTTCTACGTGGCATCTGAGGCCCTTTTGCTTGTGAGGCAAACGTTGTAACCTCTGAGCTGTCTCTGCAGCCCAAATGTAAGGTTTCAAAAATTAATAAATAATTCCCTTTTAGCCAAACTGGGGATTGAACGCAGGGTCTTGCCATAATTACTTTATATGCATGTGGGGTGTGTGTGTGTGTGTGTGTGTGTGTGTGTGTGTGTGTGTGTGTGTTTGTGGAAGCCAGAGCTTCCACATCATTTTTCAGGATCTGTCTTTTTTCCCCTTTTGAGATAGAGCCTCTCACCCTCATGGAACTGACCAAGTAAGCTAAATTCATCTAATCCTCCTACCACCAACTGCTCTTCAGATCTTTGAAGAGGGCTGCCATATCCTCCCCCTCTCCAGACTAAGATCCCCGAGGTCCCTTGGCCACCCCTCAAAGGATAGCTTTGAACCCCACCCTGTTAGTTGTGCTTTTTAAAATTCACTAATGACCCAAACAGAGCAGAGTTCTCTTGGGAAAAAGAGGCGGAAAGTAAGGTGGACACTTAACATCCAGAAAGTACTTTCCATCTATGGACCCTCAAGCTCTGGTTTGTCCTTTCTTCGAAATTCACAGTGATCCGTTCCTTCCTAAGGTTAACAATCAACTGAACCGTCCTCAAGCCTTTTCAGAAATGACGGTTAAATGCAAGTTTACTTTCTGTGTTTGTAGACTTTATTCTCAGGAGTACTCTCATTAGATCTCTGTTCTACAAAATGAAATCCTAGAGACAGAAGAGCGTGTCTGTTGTGGAAACACCTTGGAAGGAATAGTCTTTCCAATTTCAGGAACTCTGCCCGCAAAGCAGAAATCAAGTCATTGTCTCAATTACAGAGTTTCTCATTCTTACCAGTCCCTGGAAGGAGCTTCACGTTAAAGAAAAAAAAAATTGGGGATGGGTGGGTGAGGGGGAAACCGAAGGGTGGAGAAGACGGAATTCCACCACCATCTCTACAACCTGACCTAAAGGCAGATTCGCCCCGGCCTCCACCAGAACCGAGGAAGGTGGGTGCTTAAATCTTTCTCCTGCCCTCTCCCACTATGGGCTCCCACCCGGACTCAGTCCTTCGCCTGCCAGTGTGCGACTAGGTAGGACAAGGTGAGGTCGAGATGGAAAACGTGGCAGAGGAAGAACAAATCTGACTTCTATTCGAAGTACCGGAAACCCAAGGTATGGTTAAGGGGGGAAAATCTGCTGGAATCTTTCCTGTCTCTGCAGGCAGGGAGAAGGCGAAAAGCCCTCTAGACAGGCACATTTCTACCAAAACTTCCAGGCCATCTCCCCCGGTAGTTTCCCTCCCTCCTCCCTTCCCAGTCAAGAGAAGGTAGGCAGAGGAGGGTGATCGAACCAGGGCCACGCCAGAGGGCAGAGTGCGCGCAGGAGGATCCAAATGGGCTTGGAACCCAGGAGGCGCCGGGACAGCAAAGCAGAGCCGCAGGAGACGCCTCGTGATGAAGGGACCACTGGCGGAGGGGTTACAGGAGGGACCCCAAGTCCACCCACGGCGAGAGATTAGCGGCTCACCTACCTCGCCCACGTCTGCTCCATTTTCCAGGCGCTTTGCTTTCTTGACCCTCGGGGCGCCGCTCCCTCGGGAGTGGCCACAACCTGCGAGGGGTAGTAGTGGGGAGCCTCAGCCTCTTCCTTCCCGGTCCTTTGGGCGGTGAAGAGGGAGTCCGCCGGCTCCTTGGAGAAATCCGAAGCGCCTGGGCCGCACCTCCCGCTAACGGTGCGCCGGGCACAAGGGAGGGACTGTGCCCGGAGCGAGCTGGACGCCAGCCGCGCGGCGCCCGGGCGGAGCGCGCACCCTCTCCCAGGCTGAGACACCACTGGCTGGCACGCGCCGCTCCGCACCAGCTGAGCTGTCAACCGCGAGGGGGGGCGGGGGCGGGGCGCCGCGAGGACCCGCCCAGGTGACACGCCGCGCCCACGCCCTCCCGCCTCGGCGCCGCCCCTCTCCAACTCAGGGATCCGCAGGCGAGGCAGAAGAGGGTTCAGAAGACTCTTGCCATAAGCTCTTATCCCTCGCCCTTCCCGGTGCGGGGCTTTGGATGGTACCAGCCCACGGCAGGGAACATCCGGAGAGGTGGTCCTCCCGTGAGCCTGCGTCACGCACCCGCAGGTAACCTCCCAGTCGGAGATGGCGGCTAGGAAGAATTCCTGGGACTCTGGCTAAAGGCAGGTGTGCATATTAGCCGGGCCCAAGACTTGGTGCTATTTTCTTAAAGATGTGATGAGTCAGTTTCGACATTAATCCAGGAACGGAAACTTCCCAAGAAGCATCATCCCTTCTGACAAACCTGGCAGCTTTATTAGCTGCCTCCATTTCACTCAACGGCTGATTTTAGGTGACTTCTGCTTCCTTTTCCATTTCCCCAGCAACTGGGCTCTGCCAGGTGCTCCAAGCAGGTACTAGGCTCCTGAGCTTCCCAGAAGGCTCTCAAAGCCTCCAAGACAGTCACCACCAGCACCTAAAACTCACACTGCTACTCTGTGATCAAGGCGAAGGCCCTCCAGGCCCACAGCCTCAGACATCTTCATACATTCACTTATGCCAGAGGTTTAAAGCAGGCAGACACGCTGTAATTAGAGTGCTTTCGGCCTAAAGCGCCTTTTTAGCTCCGGAAGAAAACCTTTTTATTAAGTGACATAATCACTGTTATTATTAGCCTGACCACTGGCCTCTTTCTAATTTGCATAAAGCTTTATAAAACCCATGTTTGGTAAATGTCAATTTAATTAGACTTGTTTACGAATGGTAAGTTTGAGAACAAGAAGGCTCCAGATCTCTCCGGGGACACTGGCACAGACCCGTGGCATGGCCCATAGCTGTGTTCTCTGAATTTCCAAAGATAGACCAACAGGCTTCTTCAGTAGGAATCTGGGCTTTCGGGCAGCCAGCCAAGCAGTTTGTCTCTAAGAGAAACACGAATATGCCTGAGTATTGGCGGGGCTGTAAGGAGCCTGTATTCTGGCTGAAAATTGTTATCTAATCTCCCATTTCTTGGATTTGTTCTAATTACCAGTGCAAAGTAAGGAACTGGAAACAACAAAACAAACACTTAAGGCTTCAGAAAGTCAGTCTGGAAGGTGGTGGTCGAGATTCTCCCAAATTTAATTTCTCACTAAGAACACATGATTCCTGAGCCTAGAATGTTTCATTTTTCCTTATGCACATTTATGTTTGGGAGGGGGAGGTCCTCTTGGACCACAGACAAGGCTCACAAACCACCTGTCTTGAAAAGAATCCACGGTTGCCTTGGGAGGGAGCAGGGCAGGGAGAGTCAGGTTTCCACCCTTCATACCAACGTGGGTGCTATATTTAGTTGCGTCTCAAATCAAATTATGGGCTGGTGAGTTGTGAGAGGAATTTTGTCTACAGCTAGACATTCATTGCACTCAAAAGGAGCTACTGCTAACAAGGTGAACTGCTCTCAGAAGTGAGGCTGTAAAAGAGGTTGGTGTGTTTTTAAAGTAAATTTATTTTCACAACCCCATAACACATTTGTGGTGGAACAGTTGAAAATTACAGAAAAGTAAGCAGAAAATAAAATTGTCTTTAATATCCAGAGATAGTCAGTGTTTAAATGTCACTGAGCTTCTTTAAGCAATCCAGGATGATTACTGAAGTCGCCCTTGGTCCTCCACAGGGACACACAGTGCACACACACACACACACACACACACACACACACACACACACCAAATAAACAAACAAATAAATAAATAAATATTTTTAAAACTCCAACACTGTCTCATTTACACACGAATGTATTTGTGATAATAAAAACTTTCATATTCCTGAAAACAATTTTTGTTAAATTTTAAGAGAAAAATATTGACCCAAATATGACTCCAACACAAGTTTTTCCATTTTTCTTTTACTTTAAGTGTATATTCTCCTTTTTCATTTATTTAACATTTGTTCATCTTTCAGGGACCATTCATATTTATTGTTCCAATGATTATATGATGCTTTGATCAACTAAAGCTTACTAAATACTCTACTATTGCACTATTATGCTCTTTCTAATGTTAGAATATGACCTTAGTGAAGATTTTTCTGTCTTCATTCTTTTGTTCTTTTTTTAAGTATGCTGTAATTCGAAGGTATGGACCCCTCTAAAATTCACATGTTGGGAATTAAAGAGTGGGACCTAAAAAATTAAGTCATGAGTGCTGTTCCCTCATGAATGGAATCAGTGATCTTGTAAAAAATTGGAGAGAATGCCTTAGTCTCTTAGGCCCTCTGTCTTTTCACTGTGTAAGGTCACATTGTTTGTCTCCAAGAGAGGAAGTAACAAACGAGAACCATCGTGAAAGCACAAAGCAAGACCTCATTATAGACCCAATCTGCTGGCATCTTTTATTATTATTATTAATTAATTTATTTTTTAGTTTTACAAGTATATAGAATACTAATCCCTGCTTCCCTCCATCCATTCTTTCTCTCATCTTCCTCTCTTCCTTTCATCAATCCATTTCACTCCTTCCCACCCTTCTGCCTGGCTGCTTCTATGGACCCCAGGGTTCTCTCTGACTTGTCTACTCTGGTGGGGGTTCAGGCCTCTGTGGCATACCAACTTGCCCCTCCTTGGGCCACCCCACTGATAAAGGGCATTTCCCTTCACTCATCTAGCTCTAGTCCCTAAGGTTTTCACTGTGTCTTTTTTATCTCTCTTGAGTTCCTCATAGTCTCTGGGGGCATGTTGGTGTGTCAGTCATTATGCGGGTCTGGTAAGGACAAGTCTTACTGCAGTGAGTTCCTGGATACTGCAGTTCTGCCTTGAATGGAATATCTTGTCCAATGGTGGACCTTCCCATCCTTTAGGTTTTTACAGTCTTACAGTCATTTCTTCTTCGAGGTTTCCTAAGCCTTAGGATAGGGAGAAATTAGGATGGCCTGATTCTGAGTGAGCATTGCCAGAGTGCTAGTGTTCTGCATTATGGCTGTCTATTGTTGTCCACTTCACTGCTCTTCTACTGGCCTAGGTTCTATCCTGTCAGGGTATTGTGATTCTCTACCACTGTTGTAGAAGAAGACTTCTAGGCTGAGTGCTAAGTGCTCTTCAAATCTGTGAGTATAATAGTAGCTGTTTACAGAGTAGTTTGGTGAACTGTTTTCCTGCCTATAGATTCATAGGCTGTTTTACCCTATTGATCTATTTCCTTTCCTCTTTTAGGTTCTTGTTTTAGTTAACAGTAACAGGAACATGTTCCATTCTGACAAATGAGTCTTGAGTTCAATGAGAAAGCTGTTGGTTGACTCCTTGATACTCAATGCCACTATTATGTTAGTGGTCACCTGTTGTGCTGGCATCTTTCTCTTGTACTTACCATCCTCCAGAGCCATGGGAAACAAATTCCCATTATTTCTGCATAACCCATTCTAAGGTATTTTGTTACAGAAGCAGGAGTAGACTAAGACAAGTTATTTCTTTAAGATAACTCAACCATTAGACTATTGTAGTAAAATAAATCTTTGTTATCACCTCATATGTTGCATTGGGATTTATCATTAATTTTGTTCATTTTGTAAATAATTTAAAAGTTATAAGACTTTTAGATAACTGTTGACATCTTTCTTATATACAATTTAATGTTACCTCATTTTCCTTTGTATTTCTTAGAATACTAACAGGTTCCTATTTCAGATGCTTCTTATAAACTATTATCTATAGAAGCCAGTCATCATGAATTCCTTCTGGTGTGGTCACTGTATATCAGTCATCATTTTATTGAAACACTGGAGCTTAATAAAGAATTCCTGGTCTTAGCATTTGTGGCTGATGCCCACTTCTCACTCAGGAAGCTTGGATTAAGGATCAATTAGTCGAACATGGAAGTAAGTGTGCTCCACAGACTTAGTTTAAGACTCCTTTAAGGAACCCCAAAGGAGAAGCACTAGGCATCTTTGGGCATGGGATCAACCCTGCTCCATAGATTTAACGTAAATCTCCTCCAACAATCCCCAGTGAAGAGGCCCCAGCTGCCTGTGAATGCTCCTGGAAAGTATAGGGGTGGAAGGAAGTTGAATGATACCCATAATATCCCCCTCTCTCTTTCTTTGAGTGTGTGTGTGTGTGTGTGTGTATGTGTGCGTGCCCGTGCACACACACGCGCACGCGCACACCTGTGCATAGAGGCATGAAATTGATATCGAGTGTCTTCTACTACAGCTCTCCATTATTTTGAGTCAGGGTCTCTCAACTGAACTTAGAACTTGCTAATCTGCTTGACTAGCCAGCAGGCTCACCCTTGGAATTCTGTCTCTGCCTCCCCAAGTGCTATGTTGCAAATGACCACCATGCCTGCTTGGATTTTGCACTTGGGTTCTGGGGATCTGAACTCCCATCTGCACTCATGCAGTGCTTTATTCACGAGCCAGCTCTCTCTCTCCCATATAATGTCTCTTAAAAGTAAGTCTCTGTTTAGAACTCACTCGTGTTCCTTCTACCATATTCCATTAAACTAATAAGTCAGACAATTATGTCCAAAGTTGCTGGTGTAGGAAAAATATAGTCTGCCTACAGAGAACAGGGGTGGAGGGTGTTTTATAGCTTTAAAATAATCTGCCAGTCAATATATGTAGAGTTTTTTTTTTGGCTTTTTGTCAAACTTTTCATCTTAGGTGTGCATATTAACTTTACCTTTCTCCCTCCCCATTTAAAATTAGTGTGACTTTTGACTAATAAAATGGGACTTGCTTTGGTTTTTGAAATTTGAGAGGAAGTCTCATGTGGTCAATGATAGTGTGTGTGTGCATGTGTGAGTATGTGTGTGTGCATGTGTGAGTATGTGTGTGTGCCAGAAAGCTCTTGAGTATGTGTGCCTATGGAGGCCCAAGAGTGACTTCAGAAATCAGCCTGGACTTATCTACTTCATTATTGCTTTACTCTGAGGTTTCCCAGACTATGCCCTCCAGGGTTGGATTGCATGCTGCCACCATTTCCTCTGGGCATTTTCAAATGGAATCTGGGATCTGAACTCATGTCCTTTTGCCTGTAAGACAAAGTGTATTTTTTTTTCAAGTACCAAGTGTATATTTTTTTCAAGAGTCATAATACAATTAGCCATTGTTAGTGCCCACTGGCTTTGTAAGAGCAGTACATAGTAAGATGATGCTTTTATCAGCCTGGGTCTCCACATGACTGTAATGATCAGAGCCTTCCTGCTGACTCAAAGTAAAAATGTGAGATGAGGTACATACACACTGTAAAAATTAACTTGCTTGGTTTAGGGGATTCGTTTGCAGCATAACCTGTTTTATTCTGAAACATTGAGTTGCTCTCACTTTTTGGAACTGAAGTTCATTTCACATATAACACATCTGCTTCAACTTTACTAGATTAGAACTTGTAGTTTGAATGTGATTTCCCCCCCACAAATTCATGTGTTTGAATACTGGGTCTGTAGGTAGCACTGTTTGGGAAGGTTAGGAAACTTATAGGAAGTGGAGACTTGATGCAGGATGGATGGTGGGTCTTGAGGGTTGGCAATCAGGCCTTACTTCCTCTCCCTCTCTTTCTTTGCCTCCTGAAGGCTGCTGCAATGTGAGTCAGCCTACTGTTTTGACCAACATTTCTGCCACGATGAGTCCCCCTCACCACCAGAAAGGACTTTGTCCCCTATGAAATTGAAAACCAACTAATAAACTTTTCTCTCTTAAGTTGCTTGGATCAGGGTATTTTCTCACAGCCACTGAAGAGTAACAACAAAATTCAAATAATCTGAGTTGAAGATGCTGATAAATTAAACTAGTTATGTTTTCCTCCTGCATATACTCCTTTTCATTTGAGAAACTGATTGTGCTTTAGGGAATATACTTGAATTGATTATAGGGAAATAATATAATGGTATATTCTTCACTCATTCTAATAGCCTTTTGCTTCCCTTCTGTATTCCTTTTCTTCTTTCCAACTCGATCTGGAGTGGAAAGGACTACTGATTTTGAGACGGGTGATTGCATGGCTTATTAAAGATAACAATATAAGACATTTTTACCAAATTTTCTTCTCAAAGTTTTGTGCCGACTAGCTCCTTTTATCAATGTGATGACTCTTTGAGGTAGGCTCTTGCTATCTCTGTTTCATACATACTAATGTGGAGTACATGAAGGTAAGTGTATTGCTTAAGTTTACAAAGCTGATAAATAGTGAATTGAGACTAATACTTTTAGTTCGAAGTGTCAAAGTTATCCTTAATGCATGTCAAGCACTTCCCTGACTTGACCCGTAACATTCTCTGAACATTTAGGCAGGAAGAGAATATGTCTGAACGTCTGTGACTTCACTGATCACTGTGGTTTGTTCAGCTGACTTGGTTAGTCAGCAGGTATCTTCTTGGTTTGTCACTATGTCCGTCTCCCTAATGATGAAGTTAACATAAATATCCTTTCTGGACAGAATGAATCATCCTAAGGTCAAGGATACAGGGTCTGTGGTGAAGATAACCACAAAGTCGTGGCTATTGCTCCTACAGAGAGGTAGGATCTCATTGTTCACCCTTCAATATGTGTCAGCTTTAGGATCTTACTTAACTAATAGGTTGCAGTTGAAGACACGCCTGACTAACAAGACTAGTCAATTAAGAAGCCTTGCAGCTTCTGTGTGACATTTAGGACATTGACCTTCAAAGTTCTGAGCTCTCAGAAAAATAAAATCACTGTGCTAGAGGAGCAATGTAGGGAGGCCCCCAGATTATTTGGAAAAGAAGGGTGTATTAACTGAGCCCAATATCAAGCAGTTCCCATTGAGGTACCATCATGTGGACAAAACTGAGTGTAACGGTTACTCTTAACTATTGCTATGAGAGAGCACCCAAAGTCAAGCAACTTAAAGGAGAAAGGGAGATTTATTCAGCTTACGGTTCCAGAGGGGAGATACAGTTTCTCATGGTGGAGGCGGCATGGCTGGCTGGTCAAAGCTGGAGGAGGCTACATCACTGCAGACATCTTGGAAGTCGAGAGCTGCAGACTGCTTGCTACAAAGGCAGACTTCTCCTAGAGGTAGGGTGGGACTAATCCACCTCAAGGCCCACCCCTTGTGACTGCCTTCCTCCAGCAAGGCTCCATCTCTCAAGGTGCCATGACCTTGCCAAACACATGAGACTGTGGGGGACACACTTCAAACCATGACACTGAGCAAGTGCCATTGTGCCCATACTGCCTTACTTAGCCACAATGGAAGTATTAAGGCTCGTCATCATCAAAGAAAGTGCTTTTAAAAATGACTTATCATTAGAGGGAGAGAGAACACGCATGCCATAGTTCGTGGGTGGAGGTCAGAGGACAACTCGGAAGTCAGTGCTCTCCTTCTATCATGTGGACATCTGATGATTGAACACACATCACTAGGTTTGTGAGTAGGGCCCTAACCCACTGAGCTATTCAACTAAAACCATAAAGTGCTCTTTTGTATTAAGCCCATAAAATTGTGGAGTAGTTTGCTTTAAAAAAAAGCAATTGGTAATTAGAACTTGATTTGGTATATGGAAGTGGGGTGGTGTTGTAACAAAAACCCAAAGCAAATGGTTGTGACTTTATAACGTATAAGATGTAGCAGAAATAGGAAAGGCCTTAAGAAAAGTGTTAATAACTGAGGAAGGGGCTAGAGAGATGGCTCAGGGATTAAGCATTTGCCTTGTAAACAAAAGGACCTGAGTTCAGATCCCAGATCTTACATAAAAACACCAACTGGAAATGATGGTTGTCTGAACTTCCAGCCCAGGTATGCAGAGCCTGGAAATCCCACCACTACCATCAACCACAGTAAAGCAATAAGAAGGTAAAGCAATCCAGGACGAGTCCCTGTGTCACCCTTGGGCCTCCATAGACACAAAGACTCAAGTAACCCTTGGTGAATACACCCTTACCTACATGCACACACCCACATACCCACATCAAAAATAAAGATAAATAAATAATAAAAATGACTGAGGAAGGATTGATGAGTTTGTTAGAGAGCATGAAGGACACTGAAGATGCCATGATCATGAGGCTGAAGAGACTGCTCAGTGGTTAAAACCTTTGCCTCACAGGCAAGAAGACCTGAGTCCCCATTCCACATGAAACATGCCTGTGGAAATGGCGGCTTCTGTAATTCCAGTCCTGGAAACTGGAAACTGGGAAACCCCAGAGTAAAGCAATAAGAAAACAGTAATCCAAGGTGATTTCTAATATCACCTTTGGACCTCCACAGGAATACACCCTCAAGTGCCCTCTTATACAAACACATGCACACACATCTAACCACGTGCAAAACATACACACTCTATACACAGATACATGAAAAGGAAAGAAAAGATACTAAGATGAGGCACCAGGAAAACACGTTTCGATATTTAAGGGTAGAATTTGAAAAGTACTGCTAGGTTTCATTCCTTTTCCCCCTTTCTGACAGGTTTCTTTAAGCCACATTAAGATTAAGTATGGACAGAAACAGAACAGTCAAATAAAAAAGACCCATTCAACATTTTTGGTTATTTTTTTTTCTCTCCAGCAATGTCTCTTGTAGCCCAGGCTGGCCTGGAATGTCCTCTGCAGCCAAGAATAATTTTGAACTGATCTTCCTGCCTCCACTTCCTAAGTGCGGATTACACATTACACTCATGGGTCACATGCTTAGCTGGAGTTATTCAGTTTTAGGGCAGAGTTTAGAGGAAGTGCAAAGAGACAGACCTTGCTATGTTCCAACAACAAACTTCTTCCTCAGACAGTCAAAGCTTTCAAAATAAAAGGAAAAAAGTTTTTCACAATCAGGACAAAAATCAAATCTAAGATGTAATAGTTAGACCCATGAGGAAAACTAAAAAATATATAAAATAAAATAACAATTAATAAAAAAATTGTACATGTTCATTGCGAACAGTTTGGTGCCCTAAATACTTGATTTGCAGTCAGTTGAATCTGATTTGAAGACTTGGAGACCCAGAGGTCAGTGATTTGTGAACTTTCACCAGCTAAAAACTTCTTCAGTAGAGTCCTCCATTCAAATCTGCTACATGTTTTATAGCCCCTTGAGTATCTCTGGCTACCCAAGGATGCTGGAGAAAAATGGCTGTAGTTATGTGACTCACAAGGGCTCCTCCCTAGCTGAAGTAGGCAGGAGACCAGGATGTGTGCTCTGAAGACAGGTCAGGAGGTAGCTGGGCCTCAGAGCACATAGCTCAAGGCCAGGAGAAGTTGGGAATGAAAAAAAAAGCCCTGGGATAAGATGAAAAAGGGCGTTTTTAAGAGTCTATCCCTAAAGTCCAGGTGGGAGTTCAGAAGCAGTTACTTATATTGTACTTATTTATACTTAAATATATATACTTAATTATACTCCCACAAGTTGATAAAACTCATGGACTAATTTGTTAAAGGACAAAAATAAACTCGTTCAACTCAACATTAGTTCATTAAACATAGAATGGGCTGCACTTGGCCATGCAGTTTAAAGTCTAGTGTGGCAAGCCACAAAGGCATTCATGAGATTGCAGCACAAACTGGCTTCTAAGAAGTGCTGCTCTAAAGGACCCAGAGCAGAGCACCAAGACATCCCTTTGTTATATTGGGCTAAAAAAGGTTTTATAAAGAAGATAGTATCTGAGCAGAGTATGGAACATGGAATCCAAAAGTCTATGTTACATACTAAAATTGGAAATTCAGAGCTTCTATTAAAAAAAGTTTGTTTTATATTAAAAAGATCATTCATGGGGACCAAGTAGGCTTCATCCCCGGCACACAAGGTTGGTTCAACATACGCAAATCAATAAATGTAATTCATCATGTAAACCAGTCCAAAGTCCAAGACCACATGATACTCTCGATAGATGCAGAAAAAGCTTTTGACAAGATCCAACAGCCTTTTATGATCAAAACGCTAGAGACAGTAGGAATGGAAGGAACTTTTATCAATATAATAAAAGCTGTATACAACAAGCCCACAGCAAGGATTATGCTCAATGGGGAACAATTGGAAGCATTCCCACTTCGATCAGGAACAAGACAAGGCTGTCCACTCTCACCACTTCTATTCAATATTGTACTTGAAGTCTTAGCCGAAGCCATAAGACAAGAAAGGGACATAAGAGGGATTCAAATTGGCAAGGAAGAAGTCAAGCTATCTCTATTTGCAGATGACATGATCTTATACCTGAGTGATCCCAAAAACTCCACCAGGAAGCTCCTGGAACTAATTGAGAAGTTCAGCAGGGTGGCAGGATACAAAATAAATGTGCAAAAATCAGAGGCCTTCCTATATGCCCAGAATGAAAGAAGTGAAAAAGCCTTGAGAGAAACCATGCCATTTACTATAACCCCTAAAAAAATGAAATACCTTGGTATAAACCTAACTAAGGAGGTAAAAGACCTTTACAATGAAAACTTTAAAACCCTAAAGAAAGAAATTGCAGAAGACACCAGAAGGTGGAAAGACCTCCCTTGTTCCTGGATTGGCAGAATCAACATTGTAAAAATGACCATCCTACCAAAGGCAATATACAGATTCAATGCTATACCAATCAAAATCCCAAAGCAATTCTTCAAAGAAGTTGACCAAACAATCTCAAAGTTCATATGGAGGCACAAAAGACCCAGGATAGCAAAAACAATCCTGAGTAACAAAAACACAGCTGGAGGTATTACCATACCAAACCTAAGTCTATACTACAAATCCATAGTTATAAAGACAGCCTGGTACTGGCTCCAAAATAGACACACAGATCAATGGATAAGGATTGAAGACCCAGATATAAGCCCACAAAGTTACAGCCATTTGGTCTTTGACAAAGGGGCCCAAAGAATCCAATGGAAAAAGAACAGCATCTTCAACAAATGGTGTTGGCAAAACTGGATCTCCACATGCAGAAGATTAAAGCTGGACCCGTACTTGTCACCATGTACAAGACTTAATTCCAAATGGATCAAGGACCTTGATATCAGGCCAGAGACTTTAAAAGCCATAGTTGAAAGGATAGGGAACTCCCTCGAGCTGATTGGGCTAGGCCAACACTTCCTAAACAGACATCCAATGGCACAGTCACTGCTACCAACTCTCAACAGTTGGGATCTTGTGAAATTAAAGAGCTTCTGTTCAGATAAAGAGATTGTCGCACGAGCTCAAAGGCAACCCACAGAATGGGAGAAAATCTTCACTAACCACATATCTGACAGAGCTCTACTGTCCAGAGTGCACAAAGAACTTAGAAAATTAAACTCCAAGGAAAACACTGGCCCAATTAAAAAATGGGCCCTGGAACTTCAAAGAAACTTTACCAGGGATGAAATTAAAATGTCTAACATTATCTTAAAAAATGCTCCACTTCCTTCGCCATCAGGGAAATGCAAATCAAAACTTCCCTGAGATATCATCTCACCCCGGTCAGGATGGCAAAAATCCACAGTACAAACAACGACAAATGCTGGAGAGGATGTGGGGAGAGGGGAACTCTCCTACATTGTTGGTGGGAATGCAGGCTCATACAGCCACTCTGGCGAGCCGTCTGGAGATTCTTAAAGAAATTAAAGATTGAAATGCCATATGACCCTGCTATCCCACTTTTGGGAATAACCCCCCAAGCAGCAGAGGTTCGCCTCGATAGCACAAGCTCGACCATGTTCATAGCAGCACTGTTTACAATAGCAAAGTCATGGAATCAACCTAAATGTCCAACAGTTGACGAGTGGATAAGGAAACTGTGGTACATCTATACAATGGAGTACTACTCAGCCATCAAAAATGATGAATTACTGGAATTTGCTGGGAAATGGATGTCATTAGAAAGAATTATATTAAGTGAAGTATCCCAAACCCAGAAAATTAAGCGCCGTATGTACTCCCTAATAGGTGGCTCCTAGTACCAAACTCGCCCAGCCCACATTGGGACACTCAAAAGTAAACCTATGTAACACAGTAATTGCAAGGATTATGAACAAGAGAGATGGGTTAGGAGGGCCACACCAGAAACAAGGAGAGAGGAGACCATGTTACAGCAGAGAAAATAAGCCTCCATCAAGGTCTGCAAGTAAGTAATGAGAAACCTGGTTAAGTTCACAGACGTTCTTTCCTGATCTCACCAGAAGGGGAGGGCATATAGTCTAGCAGATAAAAAGTAATCATTGTGCAAATGGGTAATGGACCCCGCCCTCAGTGAGGTTTCCTACTCTTATTACATCTACCCTTGAATGTGCTATTACAACAAGACTCCAGTTTAACAGCTTTTTGTCTCTGGCCAGGGGGTGACATACAGTGCCCAGCAGAATGGAGTGAAGGGAATTGCAGGAGCAGAAAAACTGCAAAAGAAAATCAACAAACCACAATCCAGAACTTCAGAGACTCTATATCAATCACATAGAACTAGGACAGCCTAATCTCTCCCCATCCTGGAGCTCAGGGACATTTGCGGAAGAGGGGGCGGTAAGATTGTAAGAGCAAAAGGATGGGAGGAGCAACGATTTGCAAGATTCTCAACAATAGTTGGGGCCAAAGCAATCATAATGGAACTTTGCATGCCCTGCGCAATGTCCAGCGCACTGTTGCCCTCATAAAGTCTAGCATCTGTTAAGGGCACCGAGACCCCTGGAGGCAAGGGATTGACAGCCATAGTAGTAATCTTATGATTAAGGGGAACAAGAGAAAGGGCTTATGGAAATGCCACTGGGTCCTTATATGTCATCGGAGAGGAGGACCCAGTGGAGAGTTAGGCGCACACAATAAAGGACTCTCTGGGAATTGGGGGGGAGACACTGGGGGAAGGGGAGGGGGGAGGGAGGGAACTGGTAAAAAATTTTAAAATGTATAATTAAATTTTTAATAAAAAAAAAAAAAAAAAAAAAAAAAAAAAAAAAAGTTTGTTTTAATGATTCCACAACAAATGCATATATCAAAACAACAGATTTAGCTCATAAATTGAAACAATTGCCAACTGATAACTTTTAATGGTCAACAACAACAAAAAAAGTAAAGCCGATAAGATGCAGAGGGTAAAGCGCCTTGGAGTCAGGCCCTACTATCTGAGTTCAATCTCTGGAACCTACAAGATAGAAGGGAGAATGATTCCTGAGAGGTTACCTCTGACTTCCACACTGGCACATGCTGAGAGAGAGAGAGAGAGAGAGAGAGAGAGAGAGAGAGAGAGAGAGAGAGAGAGAAGAAAGAAAGAGAAAGAAAGAAAAAAGAAAGAGAGAGAGAGAAGAGAGAGAAAGAAAAGAAAGAGAGAGAAAGAGAGGGATAGAGGGAAAGAAGAGGGAGAGAAAGAGAAGAGAGGGGAGAGAGAGGAAATAAGGGATGGAGGGAACGAAGAAGAGAGGGAGAGAGAGAAAGAGAGATGTTTGAAAACATTTTTAGTTTTCCCTGGTAGAAGAAAACATACCCTAAGCCTCTTATGGAAACTGCAGAGGGTCCTGTCCCTTTGGAAGGATGGCACAGCACAGCCTACATTACTGGCAGGTGGCACAACACAGTGTCTGAGATTAGTGGCCCTATATACCACCATTTCCAGCCCTGTCATTTGGTCAGATTACTAAAACAGTGCTTTAGATCTTTGTTTGCAAAATAAAGTTAGTGATAATAAGTACTTGAAGTCACTGTGAGAACAAAACGAAGTAAGATGGACTGGAAACTCGGCTCAGGGGTTGAAACCTTTACCTCACAAGCAAAAGGACCTGAATTCAGATCCAGATCCCAAGCAAAAATACTGAGTGGAAATGGTGGCCGGCTGTACTTCTGACCCTGGAAGGCAGAGCCTGGCAAATCCCAGAGCAAAGCAATAAGGAGGTAGAGCAATCCAGGAAGGTTCCTGATGTTACCCTTGGCTCTCCACAGGCGCATACAGTCAAATGTTCTCTGGCGCGCACACACACATAAATAAAAGGAGATAAAAGTATTTCATTTCATAAGTCACAGCCATTTTCCCATTGCTTACAGAACAGGTAGAATTCCAGTTGAACTGTAAATAGTAGTCCTAAATTTTTATATCTATTCTCCTCCAAACTGCTCTCTAGGGCTTAAGCCAGTGACCCAAAATTCCCATTCCTCCTTTTCCTGCCTTATCAAAAGACCCAGTCTCTGATAAGGAAGTTGAATGAACAGGTTCCATCATTCCTTAGAGTTCTAGAGTTCTAGAGACCTCTCTTTTTCCCTTGTCTTCAGATGTGTGTATGCGCGTGCATGCGTGTGTGTGTGTGTGTGTGTGTGTGTGTGTATGTGTGTGTGTGTGTGTGTGTGTGTGTGTGTGTGTGTGTGTGTGTGTACACAAGTGCGCATATGCATGTGCATTCAGAACCATTTTCTCCATTGGTTAGCCTTGTCTGTCAGCTGTAACAAAAAACCTCAAGGGGAAAAAAAATCATGACGGAGCTTTCTGGGAGCCTTCTGACAGCTGGTGGCAATTTACTCCCACGACCCCCCTTTCCTTTCAACACCCACTATTTATGTGCATTTGATGTCAGAGAGGGAAATCATGAAAGAAATGTGTTTGTAAATTTCTCAGAAGGGGATTGGAACAATGAGGACAGACTCATGGAAATTATCTGTGTAGTTCTTGTTTTGAATCTAGATATTCGGTCTTTGAAATTGTACAGGCTGATATTATGGTCAATACATAAATTTCTAGGACCAGAAACAGTACTGAAATGCATTTTCAAATAGCTTACAAACATTCTTGGTAGTCACAACATCACTGAAACCTTAGTCATTTTCTAGTTAGCGCAGGCAATGCTAAGCTCGGACCAAGGAGCATATACGACCAATCCAGGCTTAGGAAGAGTCAATGAAATGTCTGGCCCTGCTTTAAATCCTAGGCTGGATTATAAATTAGAAAAAAAAATTCTAAGGACAAGATAACAATGAAAAGCCAAGGTTCTTACCTTTTTATATTGCCAGACTACCTTATCCCTAAAGATAGGCAGATGATAAATAGGTAACAAAAGGATAATGGAAGATAGATAGACAGAAAGAGAGAGAGAGAGAATGGAAAAAACAGAATATTGACAGATGTTAGCTTGGTAGCTACATGATAGACAATAGATTTCATGTAGATGACATATGGATAGATAACAAAGAGAAAATAGTTGACAGATGATGGTGATGATGATGATGAATATAGGTAGAACCAGCATTGGATTTCACTTGAGTTTTTTAAAAATAGAAGAATGTTACAATGAAGTTTTATAAATCTCTTACTTGATTCATCATTCAGTAATTACCATGCTTCTTCTTCACACACACACACACACACACACACACACACACACACACACACAGGTATAATTTCAATAAATCATTTGAAAGCATAATGCAGATGCTTCGCCACTGTCAGAAACACCCCAACTGATACTTGGCTTGCATCCGCACAATCAGGAGGCTCATCACATAATCATTCCTAAGACAAAGGCAAAACACACAACAAAGTCAAATTCTCTCTTCCATGCTTAGAAACACTGGGAGCCAATTTCATGGCTGATGAAAGCCACTGTTAAGAGTTCAGAGATATCAACAACCAGCCTTAGAAAGCTTCATACAATTGAGGAAGGTTTTAATGAGAAAAATCTCACATTGTGCAAGCACTTTTGATTCAGTGTTCATTTTAACATTTGAGAAGCCAAAATCCAGAGTTGTGCCCAGGAACAAGCACCTGGCATTTAGACAAAAAGGAACAAACCTCAATGGCCATTTAGCATGGATGTGTGCTAATCACATTCTAACTTATATACATCTGATATAAAAGAACAAAATATATTACTTGATACAATACTTTTCAATTAAAATACTACCTTCAAGTTTTTTACCTTTAGGCAATGGTAATAGCAGGTACAGGGATACTCGAGGTGATTCTAACCCAGAGCCTGGGGGATGTGCCAGTCAGACACAAGTGTCAGCTTGACAATTGAAGGCTGAGCCTTTGGTCATACTATGAAGAATTAGTAGTTAGGGCAAGTCCTGGGCAAGCCTGAGGGGGGGAAATATCTACTGGGTGTGGTCAATCCATCCCATAGTGGATAGGACTATTCCATGGGCAGTGGACAAAATGGAGAGAGAGATCTGTTCCAATATTTTGGCATACTTTGGTGTAAAGGCGTGTTGATAAGTATAAAATAGATCCCTTTCAGGCTGGGGATATGATTCACATCTTCCTATGATTCTGTGTCTCACAAGCAGAAGGATTCCAGATTCCATATAAAAATGCCTGGTGGAAATGGCAGCAGCCTGCAGTTCAGCCCTGAAAGGCAGAGCCTGGGAAATCCACAGCAAAGCGATAAGGAGGTAAAGCAATTCAGAATGCTTCCTGAAGTTACCCTTAGGTCTCCATAGTACACACACTTAAGTGCCCTCTACACACACACACACACACACACACAGAGAGAGAGAGAGAGAGAGAGAGAGAGAGAGGTCTCTCTCAGAAATTTCTGTGGATATGATGTGGCCAGTTCCCTTGACTCCTGATGTTGATGTAAACTCTCTACCCTCCTGCCATGTTGATAAACTACAATCAAGATTCTTAACCTAAGTTGTTTAGGTCCTGTAGTCAACCAGCAGCATGAAGAAAAACTGCAAGAGGATGCATGGAAAAGCATTACTGCATTCTCTATTTGTTGTTCCACTCAGTTCTCAAAAGAAAGAAGAAACATTGCACTCAAAAGATTCTGATCCTGTGCCTGGCTTGCTGGTTCAACCTTTTGATTCAACTGGGAAGGTGATCAGGTTTGGAACTACAGTGAGGTGCAAAATCTCAATAATAACCAGAACAAATTATATTTTGATATAGTATTTTAGAAAGCAAGATGGTTGTAAAAGACAAAGCTATGGTGGCTGGGGCTGAGAGATGGTTCAGCTGGTAAAATGCTTGTGATGCACATGAGAAGACCTTAGTTCAATCCCCTAGCACTCATGTGAAAAGCCAGGCATGGTGGGCGTGCTTTTAATCCCAGAACTGGGGAGGTGGAGACAGGTGGCTCCCTGAGACTCTCTGGCCAATCAACTTAGCCTAATTGGTGAATTCCAGGTTTTTAAGTCTCTGAAAAAAAAAACAAGGTAGACAGCTCCTAAGAGAATATATGTGAGGTTGACCTCTGGCCTCCATGTGTGCATGCACACCTGAACACATGCACCCTCTCCACCCCCCATTTCATAGTCATGATGGCGCAAACACAAACATTTTCAATAAAGACAGGCTGTGACCCTGTATTTGCATGTTCCTGGCAGGGAGAGCTTTGCCTGGCTCTGGGTCCCCACATGGCAGGCCAAGAGCCAAAGCGTGCTGAAGCCTTTGTGGTGGTGTCTCAGGCTGTGCTTTCCTGACCTGGTTAGTGACAGCTCTCTGGCTGTGCATCATCAAGGAGGTGGTACCCTCCAGATACCACCAGGTAAAAGCAACTGTGAGCCAAGGCCAGCTCATCTACTTGCTTCCCAGCTACCAATCTGAATGGCAAGTCTCTGTGATGTCTCGGGCTCTGGGTGTTAGGTCAGTGGGGGAGGGGCGGGGGAGGAGCTGAGAGCAGCTCAACCACAATGTGTAAGGTTGACGTGGGGGTCCTTTGATAAAGAGAGTCTAACATAAGCGAGCAACTTGGATATGAGCTTTATTGAAGCCGAGGCCCGGTGACCTGGGGAACCATAATTCAGCTTTGAGATGAGGGAGGATCAGAACAGAAGACATAGCTTAAGGTCGGAGGGAACAAGGGACAAGGAAACAAGGATGGCAGGGACAAAAGGGGGCACCTCTTTTATGGCCTTCAGACATTACTAAGGAGTTTCTAGGGAAGTGGGGGACTGCAGGATGAGGGGTGAAAGAATGTCATTAGGGCGATTGGTCAGGAGTCTCGGGAGATGAGTTGGAGGTGGATCAGAGAGGCTCCTATGTGGGAGTTTTACAAAATGTCCTGGCTGTGGCTAACAATAGGGAGATGGCAGAGTAGAGAAGGAAGGAATCAAGTATGAGAAGGAAGAAGAAACAGGCTATATCACAATCTGCCATTAATATAACTAGACTGCAATTTCTGGTGTGTGTGATGTGTGTGTGTGTGTGTGTGTGTGTGATGTCTGACTTAGCCCAGGATGGCTTCAGATCCCTGGCTTCAAAGCCCTGATCCTCCTGTCTCCATCTTCTAGGAGCAGGTTGCATGCATCCCCACATCGGTTCTAGAATGCAGTTCTGCAAGATCCTGTTCTTTAAAGAAAGCTCAGGAGCCCCAATTCTATTTGTAGCTTCCCTCTGCCCAATTCAAAGGCCAAATCTGCTCACAGCTGCCCTTCTTGTCACATGGTCAGCAGTTGGCTATGCAAACCAAAGCAGTCGTGCTTCATGTTCTGTGCAATCTCTAGGAGATTGAAGCTGTAGGGCAAACTTCAACCTGAAGTTTCTCCATTGCTAACAGCTGCTCACCCAGGGTACCAATCTCGATGCTGTGACAATCACAGTCATCCACATGTGCCCCCTGCTGGTAGACTCCATCTTGCAGCTGTGGCTTCCGGTTACATTAAGTTTACTCCTACCTTTTGTTCTTATACCTCACTTTCTTAACTTAGTTATAGTAGCTTCCATACTATAAGGTGGGAGGCAAATACATTTTCCTTCAACTAAATCGCTTATTTCATAGTGCTGAGGCATCCTGGTTCTGCCTTCTTGCAGATCTATCAGTTTACTTTATAGGGCCGCCCATTTCTCTGGTCTTGTGTTTCTTGTAGTGGGGTGAACTCACCATGTAGATCAAACTGGCCTTGAACTCAGGTAATCTTCCTTCCTGCCTTTGCCTCTGCCTCCCAAGTGCTGGATTTACAAGCACGCACTACCATGCTTGGTTCTTCGGGTCATTTCCACCCAGCGTTTGGGGAGAACACTGGAACAATTTGCTCAGACTCTCAGTTTGGAGAAGTGAAACACTGGCCATATGTATGACAGGTCCCTTATCTAAGGTCAGGGCCTGACTATTTCTAGTTTGCTTTGACTGAAGTGTGTACATCTCAGGACCAGTCCAATTGACACCATGACCCCAGTTCTTCAGCTTGGTCTTATTGTCAAGGTTTGGGCTCTACTTCTGGTCCTTTCTCACAGCCAATTCTGCCTATAAGGGATTGTTGGGACACTGTGCACAGAGGATGGGTTAAAGGGAAAGGGAAGTGCTGAGCCAGTTAAATCAGGAAGGAGGTAAGATGCACAAAAGTCCTTTAATAGCATCTGAGAATGCCTGGAGACAAGATTTAAGAAGTAGAGCTTGAAGCTGTCACTGTTCAGCAGATATGGGTGAAGTCTTTTACAGGGATCACATATCTTAATGTCGTCTTTATACTTGCTCTGCTTCCTTTCCCTCTATTTCGAGCTAGATTTATACTAGCTTCATCCCAAAAGGAGGAAAAGATGGAATTAATCGTGTTACTTCTCTAGGAGATTAGGCAATGGTTGAAGACTGTGGCAGGCAACTTATAAGATGATCTCAAGTCCTGGTAACCAAACCCGTGTGATTTTGTATCTGAAATGGACCAGTGGTTCATCTATTGCACAGAATGTTACTGAACCTGTGGTAATATTTGTGCCTTTGTGTCTTGGCCACCTGACCTCAATAAATCAATTGAAAATAAATCAAACAGTGGAAAGCAAAAAAGGGAGAAGTATTCAAAGTGATGATATTGGAAGGAGGGATATCCAATGTTCGAGTCATCTTTTTTATATGAGATTTAGGTTTAAGCGAAGGACAGGAACAACACATAACCAAGCAGTTCAAGGTGAGATCCTCCCCAGCATGGTCTTCAGCTGCAGCTTCTCCTCCAGGGTGAGCTGAAATGTCCTCAGCACCATGCCAAATTCCTTGTGGAAGGCAGTCCATCCTTTGGCTTGTGCCAGATATAACACATTTTCAGTACTCTTAGTTGGTGTCAGAAGTCCCTCTATCCTTGCGTGAGATTCCTGGGGATTGGGGGGCTCCAGTTTCTTGGAGTCTATTGTTGTGAAGTAGCCTGAAAACCAGTGTGAGGAGACCCAAGCATTGTTTTATCTTTGTGCCACCTGGTTACAAGTGTAAGGCAGAAGCGGGAATGCCATCTTTGAAATGAGGCTATTTTAACCACGACTCCCATCATGAGCATACTGGCCCTGTTTCTTTTAGCTCAGTTCTGCTGGGGAAGGTAAGCTGCCATGTGGGAAGCATGCCCGTGGGGAGCACAGGAATTCAGTCCTACAGACCTTGATGAATTTAAGCCTTTACCAAGTCAGGAAGAGGATTTTTTCTGTCAATCAAATCTCAAGATGATTTCAATACCAACTGTTTGAGTATAACTAGCAAACCTAAGTTCTAAACTAAACTGAGCTAAGATTGTCCCAGATTCCTTGTCCTTAGAGTGAAACACTAAATATTTGAAGTGTTCAACCATTAAGTTTTGAGCTGATTGGATGTGTAGCAATAATAGCAGTAACTGATAAACCATCAACCTTTCCCTCAGCCCAAGGTTATGTCAGAGATGTTAGAGACAAGTCTTTCCATCAACAAGGAAGCTCATGTCTTTATAGTAAAGAAGGACAAAGAACCACATACATTTAAATCATGTACGTTGACATTTCAGTAGGTAGTAGAAGGCAGTCATTAAAAAGTGTTATTCATTAGTTTCTTTAATTCAAATGCACTGTGTTCCACCCACCAATCTCATTATTCTAAGGCTTCATGTACATTATGATTTTTCTATCAAAAATGTGGTTGTTAAAAAAAGGATAATGAAGTCAGAGTAGTAATTTAAGGCTTCACAACAAAAGCCTTGCTTTGTGGTGAAAATTAGTAAGATAACAGGTAACAACTTTTAAATATTACTCTAGAAGGTTGGGAAAATGATAGTTCAGTAGGTTAAGCGTACAAACATGAGGACTTGAGTTCTGTCACCAGAAACCATGTCAGAAAATTAGGTGTGGTGATGCATGCTTGCAACGTCAGTGCTGGAGAGGTAGAGGCACGTGGGTTTTTGGGGTTCTCTGACTGGGCAGCCTAACTTTGGTCAGCTCTAAGCCAACAAACAAAAAATCCTTAGTTTAGTTTAGAGAGAGAGAGAGAGAGAGAGAGAGAGAGAGAAGGACAAGGAGAGACTTTAAGAACTCAGATAAAACCAGTGTCCTCCACAGTAGAAGCCTGCAGCTGCTCAGTTCTTAAACTGAGTATCTCATAAGACTGAAGGATACCTGGAAAGTTTCGAGCCTCAGTCACGCTGGAAGGCAGAAGAGGGTGGGCTCACATGCCCACAATAAATGACAGCCAGGCTGATGACGCTGGGTTCTGACATAAGGAGAGGCAGCGACACATCAGTAGTGGACCCATACAGTCTGTCCATACAGGGCGAGAGGAGAGCAAATCCCGCCTCCTTGCCCTTGGTTTTATCCTGTCCACCTCTGGAAATCACCATCCACTGTGGATTGAGTCTTCCATATGGTTTAAACATTCACTAGTAGGCTCGTTCCGAGCTTATCAGCTTCACAGATGTGCCCCAAACAACGAAATTATCATGTTGACACCTGAATCTAACTATCACACCCTGTATCAAAAAATAAGGTGGAAGACTCCTGAGGAACTACATCTGAGGTTGACTTCTGGTTAGAACACATTCACGTACATAAGTGTATCCATGCAAGCACACGCACACATAAAATCAATCAATTAATTAACCAATCTACACAATGTATCCCTATGCATGATCTCTCAAGAATGAATTTTTTTATTATTATTATTTATTCAATTGTGCATGTGTGCGTGTTTGTGTATGTGTGTGTGTGTGTGTGTGTATGTGTGTGTGTGTGTGTGTGTGTGTGTGTGTGTAGAACCACGGGCGAATTTCGGAAACCACCATGGACCGCCTCCACCTCCTCCTTGTTTACTCTGCTCCGAGATTCACAGGCTCCACCCTACCAGGACCAGAAACGCAGGCTGCCCCTGCTTCCGCCCAGTGTCTATATGTGGGGTCTAGGATCCGAACTCAGGACCTTCTGTCTGCAAGGCAGAGGTTTAACCCCTGAGCCACCTCTCCAGCCCTTCAAGAATGAATTTTTAATTATTGTCAGGAACATTTTTTTCTTAGAAGATATTTGCAATCCATGGAATCCTTTCTTGCCAAAGTTCCAATAAAACTGTTGCAGTGTTTGGTGAAAAACTAATATAGACAATAGGTGTTAAAGACTATACTTTCATAGAGATTAGATGGATGCTAAGACATGATATCAGACTTTAAAAATAATTTGTGTCTTTATTTGAGAGGAGAAGGTGTGCATGCACACAGCACATAAGTAGAGGTCACGGGACAACTTGCAAAGTTAGCTCTCTTCTTTCAACATTCGGGCTTTGGGGGATAGAACTCAGGTTGCCAGGTTTGGCAACCCCTAAGTTATCTTCCCGGCCTTGTGATATTTCTGTTTAAAGGCTTGGGTCACCTGTCCATACTTGCATTTTTTGCATTGGTTCCACTTTCTCCAAGCTAATGTTGCAAGGTGACATGGGTGAGGACACACAGTGAGCCCAGTCAGTGAATGCAGGTGACCCAAATAGCTTTAAGTCTTTGCTATCTGAACAGTGACCCAGATTCTCCTTTGAAATGTGGAGTTCACCTATTTTTATTAACCTGGATATGAAGCCCTCCAGTGCTTTTCTGGGTATATTCTCATCATGCTTAGGCACGCTTCCTTTTGTTTTTATTAAACAGGTCATTCATGTCTGTGTGCTGCCCTTCATGGGTCTGACTATCTGCATCAGAAAGCAATCCTCACAGGCTTATATTTCAATAATGCAGCATATTACTTGAAAAAAGGTGACATTTTCAAATGCATGCTAATTTGGAGACTGATTCTTTGTACTCAAATTCTTGCAAAGGATTTCATTTTACAGTTTGTTTTGATTTATTCACAATTCTGATTTTATTTTTAGGGAAATCGAACTTTGTGGTATAGCAAGGGAAGAATTTTAAAACATGGACATTTGAAAATGCCTCTGAAATAGAAATTTAACGTCTACCACATCATAGCTGTGTGATTTTGTCAAATTACTCAATTTGTTATGCTATTATGGGGGTAATTAATTACCACCTTTATTGCAGAGTCATTGTGAGGTAAATGAGATTATGCTTGTAAAATGATAACTGATTCGATGTTGCCTTGGTGATGCTAGTAAGATCACTCTAAAAATGAATCACCTTAGGAAACTGCTCCAAGGGGAAGCAGTGAGATGGCTCAATGGATAAGAGCCTGCTTGCTGATCTGGTAACCTGAGTTTGATTACCCCAAAGCGTGTCTCTTGGAAGGAGAGATCTGACTTCTGAAAGTTGTCCACTTAACGTCTGTGTGCTGTGGCCTGTATATGCATACTTTTTCCTTTTTCTGTAATAAATAAACAAAATAAAAGGAAGGAAGGGAGAGGGACAGAGACAGAGAGACAGAGAGACAGAGAGAGAGAGAGAGATCAAAACAAACCAAGGCCTGGAATCTCTAGCAACAGCCTTTTAAGGACCTCATCTCTTCGCTCAGCCTATTTAGACCATCTCCAGCATTCACGACGCACGCAAAGATCGCTGTCTGCTCCAAAACCTTACATAGTGCACAGTGCAAAGAAGAAGAAAGAAGGACAGGGAAGAGGAGGAGAAGAAAGAGGAAGGGGAAGAGGAAGGAAGAAAGGAGAAAAAGGGAGGAGAACGAGAGGAAGAAGAAGACGAGGAGGGAGGAGGAGGGAGAAGAGGAGGAGAAGGAAGGGCAGTCTCTGTGCCTTGCCATGAGCAAGAAAACATAAACATTTCCCAATATTGTAATAAATGCAACATTTTATAATCAGAGATTGTATTGCCCTGTATAAGTCTAGGGTGCTTGTACGGAATACTGATTGTTGCTGAGACCTGAATCCTGAAGAGTCTATTTGAATTGGTCAGGATTGAAGCCTGGGCCTCAGCCCTTTGAACTCCCCTAGAGGACTCTAATGTACAGACCATCCAAGTCACAGAGCCTGCGCTGGCAGTGCAGACAGCCAAGACCACTAGAGTTCTTAGAGCAAAGGGTCAGAAAGAAGAGAAAATTCCAGAGATCCATAAAGGGTCCCCTTGAATGCTGGTTGTTAACACATTGATGAGAAGAAACCACAGAAGCCAGGATGAGAACCTCATGAGAGTATTAACCAGAACAATCCACTTGGCTCACAAAAAGTTGCAAGTGCTGTTTGGACTCTCATCAATGCTGTGGAAACCTTGTGACTCACAGGATATTAGAGAGAATACTCAGGAGAGTATCATCCCCATGTCAGGGAAGATAAACTCCTGAGGAAATATGCTTTGCTCTAGCTAGCAGCATTTGAATACGGGAGCCACAGAGATCAAACTGCTTCCAGTGAGCTTAACTGTGATTCAGAATAAAGCTCAAGTATATTCGCAGGAGTGTGCAAAATTACCTAGCACTCGATAGTACAACATCAATGTGTCGTGGGCTAATCAAATATTACTTAGGAGACATCCAAGAAGCACAAAACACTTCTCAAAATAAAGTGAGAAATCAGTTACTAGAAACAGACTTGAAACTGACATAGATGCTAGAATTAAAATACCAAGTGGGATGGCACACCTATAATCCCAGTACTTGGAAGGCAAGAGGATTGAGAATCTGAACTCCTGACTCAAAAATAGAGCTGATGAAATAGACTGCTCACAAATTGGCAACTCACTTCTATCCGAGAAGCCCATGTGGTATAAGGAGAGAACCGACTTCTGAAGATTGTCCTCTGGCCCACATATACTCCTATTCTCTCTCGCCCCCTCCCCAACTCTCTCATTTTCTCTCTTTCATAAATACAAGTTTTATTTTAAAAGATCAGTATGGGTTGTATGGCGAGACCCTACCTCAAAACAAATCAGCAAAACGTATACACACACAAAAATACTGAGAATTTTTTAAAGAACAGATTCAAGTCACTTTTTGAGCCCCAGATCCATAAGAAAATCCTCTCAAGAATCATTTCTCTTTTTTATTATTTATTCAATTGTGCGTGTGTGTATGTGTGTGTGTGTGTAGAACCACAGCCGAATTCAGGAACCACCTCCTCCTCGTTTACTCTGCCCCGGGATTCACAGGCTCCACCCTACCAGGACCAGAAACACAGGCCGCCCCCTGCTTTCGCCCTGCGTCTATACATGGGGTCTAAGATCCGAACTCAGGACCTTCCACCTGCAAGGCAGAGGCTTAACCCCTGAGCCACCTCTCCCAAGAATCTTTTCTTTTCTACTTATTTAAGTGGATTTCATTTATTTATTTTGCATGCATGTGCATGTGTGCATGTGCGTGTGTGTGTGTGTGTGTGTGTGTGTGTGTGTGTGTTTCAGAGGGCACTGTGTGTCCCTGCAGAGGGCTAAGAGTAACTTCGGGAATCATCCTGTATTGCTTCTACTTCCTTTTAGTTTCATGCAGGGATTTCCCAGGCTCTGCCCACCAGGGCCGGAAGTGTAGGCTGCCATGGTTTCTGGCATTTTTAAAAGTGGGACCTGGGATCTGAACTCAGGACCTTCTGCTTGCGAGGCAGTCTTAACCCCTGAGACATCTCTCCAGTCCTCTTTCCTTTTTTTAATGAATAAAAGCATTCGTGTTGATGAGCTGCTGTGACTACTTGTTATATCTAGGTTATATCTAGGCTTGATCCTCAAGCCCCTCAGTCTGCGGCTTTCCTTCTTTAAACCCAGTTCTAGGAACAAATCTCCCAGCAGACTGGGATTGACGCCTGGAAGAGAGACTGCACGTACTGCATGTACTGCATGCAGCTAAGGGGCTCAGCACTTTTCCTCTGCCCAACTTTTCCTCTGCTGCCTTGTCTGGAGTTCTAGTTCTTTGTCATGTGCAGTGCCTACTGAGGAGATCAGAGAGTCCAGATGAAATCTCAGGAGACGCCTATCAAATCATCTTGATGTGCACAAATGCCGTGAGCCATTGGATGGACCCTTCTTGCATAATTTAACATTAAAAATGTAACAGGCTAACAAATGAAAATAAAGGTCTTTTCTTCTATGTTAGGTAGCTAACTTTTAAAATATTTTTATTAAAATGATTCTTTTTAGAGCTGAAACGAAGATAGTTTATTCTGTGTGGCATTTGCCTCTCTATTATGAGGACCTGTATTCAATCTTAGAAAAGGTCAGATGTGGTGGAATGTGCTTGTAATTCCAGCCAGCTTAACTTATTGCTAAATTCTAGGTTCAGAAGAGATTCTGACTCAAGGGAGGTAGACGGCATTCTGAGGATGATATACATGTACACACACGCACACGCACGCACGCACACATAAGTACGTGCACACACACAGAGATACACATACACACAAATATGTGCGTGCTCACACGCACACACGAATATGTGCACACACACACACTGGAACATGTGGTACACAAAGTAAACAAGCTCCTTTAGCTACATATTAACCTTCAAAGACTTAAAATTCTTTCATGTGTTGTGGTCAATGTTTTGCATAATTTAAGACACAGTCATTGAGGCTAGCATTTTATGGAGAAAACTATAAAAAAAATGGTGACCTCTCAAAAAGTTTTTGTACATACTTCAGCTTGCTTTGGATTCTTTAAAGAAAATCAGGTCTAGAATTCTAGTTATTAGTTACCATTCAAATCTAGTAGACTCTATGTGTAGATTGTAGGCAGCGGACAAAATGTCTCAGATTTCTAAGCATAAGATCTTCTGGTTGGACTGTTAGTCCACTTGACTCAGGTAAAATAATCATATTTTGAATCTTTATATGTATATATGAATAATGCATAAATATCACTTTAAAAAAAGCTAATTATATGAAATATATACATGTAAATATTTATAAGTAGAGAATTCCATGGACTAAACATGAAGTTTTAAAAGCTGCTTTTATAGGAAATCTCTACAGAAATTATAAATGTAAAATAAAACATTTTAAATATTGTACATAGTGTTCCCAATCAGTTGCTGGAGAAGCAAAATCCCTGTATTCAAACTTGCAGAATTCTGACCTGTCCAAATGAATTGTTAAAAGCATTTTTTTAAATCAACATTTGCCCTTAACTTTTAAAAGTTTTTATTTCAAGTGTTTTTCTAGCCATACAGATGAATCTTCAAGTTGGATGGATGCTTACTTTTTGTATTTATCATGTGGCGTGTTTCAGAATAAACATCTAACAATGAGATTTTCCATATGAAATAAAACTAAGAAACATAATGTAAGTTGTACAATAGCCTTTATATGACATTACAATTCAGGATTAAATTTCTATAATAATGAAAAATTTTATATTCTTCATAGCCAAAACCAACAACTCTTCTGGGACTCTAGAGTTTGTAAGGACTTTTAAAAAAAATTAGCATTGCCTGACTTTTACAATAATACACTCTTTTATCCTGAAAAGTTTATCTTGGGTAGTAGAAGAATTTCTTAGTTGGTTCTCTGGGCTGGCTAAATAGACAAAATATTATCATTTGTATTCTCCACTCTACGAATTTCTTTAATGGGTTATTCAAGAACACAGAGCTGAGCATTCCTTTGGTCAAACTTCAACTGTGGATCAACTTTATAGTGGTGTAAACATTTGTACAAACTAGAGATATAGCACAGATCTTTTCGTCCCAAGTAGACCACGGAGCTGACATGTGATCATTATACTATTTGAAAGAGGATCGCCTGTGAATTAAATTATCATAGAAAAAAAACTACAGGATTCCTTCTAAGGCATTACACAAGGGCCATGAATTTACTGGTGTCCTTCTGCTAATTTGCTCTCCGATCCATCCAAATTTCATTATCTTGTTATATCAGACAGAATATATATGTGAGTGCATGTGTTTGCCTATGTGTGGGCACATATGTATATGTAGGTATACATGCACATATATACATGTGTGAATATGGAGGCTAAATATTGATATTAATAACTTTTCCATTTTTTTAGACAGACTGTCACAATATCTGTATGTTGTCAATGAATGTTAGAGGCCAGAGTCACTAAAGGGCCAAAAGGAACTCGTAAAACTTGTTTATGTTAGAGGCCAGAGTCACTACAAGGCCAAAAGGAACTCAAAAAGCTTGTTTGATATGCGCCCCCCGGGATCCAGCTACCAAGACATTCCAGAGGAGCTGTAAAAACGCCCCCGGACCCAGATAACAGATAGTGCAGCTGCACGACCACCTGGCGCCTTAATCACCAGGCGCCTCCACCATGCTTATCTCTTTTCCCCTGCCCCACTCCCTCCTCCAGCCTGAGCATATAAGCTGTACCCTAACTCTAAATAAACGAGACCTTGACAACTCTTTGCTTGGTCTCCTTCTTTCTTTCTCGCCCATCGTTCCCTGCAGGCTCGATCCTCCTCGGACCCACAAATAGCTGGTCCTGCTGGACAGGACAAATGAATTCATGACCACATAGTTTATGGGAGGTTTTATTCTAGTTTACAATTGTCTAGTTATACTTCTTAGCCCAGCTTGGTAGAAGACCTCATACTTACCCCAGAGGCTAACAGAACAAGCCACGCAGTATCCACAAGACTGCTGAGAGAGAGAGAATGGCAAACTCTCTGTTTGCCAGACAGTGTGTCAAAGATTTCCAACTGCCAGAATCATTTCCCTTCACCCCACCATGGGCTAAGCTCTTCCCATCAACCAGATAATCTTCTGCAGGCCCACTCCAAGCCTAACTCAACCATCAACTCCTTACAACTATGCCCAGAGTCCAAATTCTCAACTACCAAGCAGACACCTACATACAACTATCATACTCTATGCCTTGTCACCTTAACAGAGCAACACGTTATTTTTAAACTATAACCTTTCAGTTCTTATCCACACAGATGTTACATTTATCTTATGATATAAAAATACTTTCAATTTTATTACTTTTCAAAATCCAATATGAAAAGTTCTCATAATCTAATTTTAAAATCGTCATTAAAAGTTCAGTTCCCACATTTTAAAGGTCAAAACTTTCTTAACTGTACAATTTTATCAAATCAAAACAAGTTAAATATGTCACAGAGTAACTACTAAAATGAAAACAAATGACACAAAAAGAAAATATCAATTCAAAATTAAAATACCAAAGTCTGGCAAAGTAAATACTTCATCCTGTAGTTCAATATTCACCATATATTGCTCATAAAGTAGTCAGATTGTCTCTAGGATTCTGGATTATCTCATTATCCCAACCTTTTTGCTTACAGCTAAACAAGCAGCCTTTCTCTGGACCACTTTTCTCTGCACTCACAGTGTCCTCAGCACATGTTCTCCCTTCCCACCATTCTGGGTTCTACACTAAAGCCATAAGTTTCACCTTCCTTTGCAGGTACTTCAAACCTGCCACTTGGTGACCAGCTTCAGTTGTTCTCCATAAATGCCTCAATCTTGCATCAAAACCAGTACCATTTGGATGATGCTGCCAAGTTTTACAGTAAGGCTAAAATGTAGTCTAGCCCACTTGAACCACAGCTGTATAAACTTCTGCGTATAAACTTCTTGCTTAAAGGGCAAGAATCAACTTTAGCTTAGACTTTCTTCTACCAAAACAAATCTGGATTTTCAAAACAAAATCTCTATACAGTGGTATTCATTTCTTCCATTGTCCCTATGCAAAGTATTAGTTTTTCCTTCATTGACAATTATTTCTCCACTAGCTACACCTGCTCCATGTGACCTTTACTCTCTGAAACTTCAAGCCCTCCAGTATAGCTCTCCTCTACCAAGCAAATCATTTATTGCCTTTAAATTCAGTCTTGTTTTAAAGTTCTTGTTCCCTTCATCACAATCTGGGCCCAAGAAATTCACAACTCTCTCATCATTACTATTGTCCAAACAGTCCACTACACTACACTCAACAGCTTTTGTAATCCACAGTCTCAAAATCTTCAAACATTTCCAAGTTTCTTCAACAAAACTGTTCAAAATTAAAAAAAAACCCACATAGCATTTTATCAGCAACATTCCACTTCTTTGCTACAAATCTGTAGCAGTTACTCTATGTATGTATCATACATACTCTGTATGTATGATATATTGATGACAAAACTGATTAAGGGAACAAATGTTTTATTCTGGCTTACAATTGTCCAGCTATATTTCTTGGTTGAGCTTCACAGAAAATCTCATACCAACATCAGGGGGCAAGGGAATTGGCCACACCATATCCACAAGATTACTGACAGAGGGGCAGCATGTCTGTTTAAGCATGTCCCAAACTGCCAACTGCCAGAATCACCTCCCTCCATCCCATTTACCTACCCAAGGAGAAATTCTACCCACCATGGGATGAGCTCTCCTCATCCACCAAACAACTTCCTAAAGGCTCACTCAGAGTTTAACTCAGCCACCAACTTTTTACTGTGCCCAGAACCCAAACCCTTAACTGTCAAGTTGACACTCACATCCAATTATCACACAGGCTCTCTAATCAAACCCAAAGCTCACTGATAAAGCTAGCCTTGCTGTTAGCTTGCTTAGACAATCCCTGTCTCTGCCTACTGAGGCTGGATTACAGGTGGGCCACTGCACCCAACTGGCATTTTACATGACAACCAGGGATCCATGCTCTGGTCCTTTGCTTGCTGACCTGACCCCTTGGTCCTAATACAGTTACTTTTAAAAGACTGTGCCTAGAAATTTGATATTTTGTTTCGACTTTTTATTCTTTTAGCTAGTATATGAAATAATGAGTTTCATTATGGTATTTTATCATTTATCTTTTTCTTTATTTTTTATGTTTTTGTTCCTTTTGACACAAGATTTTTTTTATGTATTCATAATGGTCTTGGATTTACTATTTTTGCCCGCTGCCCTCAAATGCTGGAGATCACTGCTTTATTCGAACTGTGCATAAATATTTGGTGGATATGTAAAGTCAATATCCTACTTTAAAAAAAAACACTTCTTAGGCAAAGACAGATATGCATGTATGTTAATTCAAAGTGTTAAGGTAGTGCTCTTTATTTAAAGATCCAAGGGGCTTTAAGTCACATCTTTTTACCTAAGATCAGTCTCTGTCTCGGCAACTGTTATACATTTGCTTAGATAATCTTTTGATGACTCACAACGAGGCTTTTTTGCATAACTTGTGTTATTGTCTTTGAACCCAGGGCTTGCTATGTGAATAAAGGTTTACCTCAGGTAAGAATCAGAGTTTTTGCCTCTAACAATTAAATGGACCCTCCAGGTTCCCTGCTTTTCTCAACCCTCAGTGTGTCTGTAATACCTCTCTGCCACCTTTTCAGGTCCACCCATCCCATGTCCAGGATGCACTTGAACTTCCAGAAATCCTCCTGCTTCATCACATGTTATTCTTATATTATACATCATTGTGCTGAGAATTAATTTTCAAATGAAGGCCAGGGTCAGTAATAATGAAAAAAAAACCCACTTTGTTAATGTTTTTCAAATTGTTTCATTCAGGAATTTCCACACATCAAGATTTAGCATTATATCAACTAAGATGCATATAGAGGCAGTTATGTGGTTCAAAAACAAGGAAATTTTGCTATCCATTTTCACTATTGCCTATAGGATTTGGGTGTAACTTAGGACCAGAGGACTTGCCCAAAGTGTGCAAGGTCCTAGGTTCCACTCGGAGCACCACAAATAAACAAAACTCACAGTGAGGTGGGTAGCAGTAGGTGGGGACATAGACCTGCAATCTCACTGAAGTAGTTGGGGAGACTAAGGCAGGAGGATCATGGATTCAAGATCAAGATCTACACAGGATGACCCTGTTTCTACCTTCTGCTCCTTAATTTAAAGAATCAAATTTACTAATCCTACAATTTTATTTAATACAAGTTTCTTACAGTGAAAAAGATTGCACCTTTATGAAAAGTAATCTTTCTTTCTTTCCAGGTAAAAAGTTTAGCCAAAGCTGGAGAGAAGGCTCTGCGGTTAAGACTCTGCCTCAAAAGCAGCAGGACCTGAATTCAGACCCCCAAATTCCAAGTAAAAATGTCAGGTAAAAATGATGACAGCCTGTACTTCCAGCTCTGGAAGGTGGAGCCTTGGAAATCCCAGAGCAAAGCGAGGAGGTAAAAGCAATCCAAGATGAGTCCTGAAGTCACCTTTGGTCCTCTACAGGGACAAATTGTGCAATGCCTTCTAATACATATATACACACGCACATACATCTAAAAAATAATAATAAAAATAAAATATATTTTAAAAAGTTTGGTTAGTATATGTCAAAGTAAAAGACCTTGAAATTATATATATGGTCCATTTAGGCTTAAGTTTCACTTCATATTTAAAAAGAATGAACACTTTTTATTTCATGTGATTTCCAATAATTTATTAATTCCTTAATAGAAATGTGGTTCCTTTAACCACAGTTGATTGATTTTAGCTATATTTTCTTACATAAACAGGTGAGTAGTACAATGGGTAAAATTAATTAAGTTTTTTTCTGAATAGACTTCATTTCCTAGTTCACAAAGACAACAGACTCCGGAACACCCAACACAAACCCAATGGCAATTTGGCTTCCTGGTTCATACTCTTTTCATAGAAATCTCAATACCCTCATGAAAAACTGGGCCTAGAGAAACGAAGTGAATTTTTTTAAGATTCCACTTAGTTATCAGCAGTTTTGAGATTATAACCACCATTGCTTTGTGGTTTGAGTTTTTATGTACTGTCTTGCCATGAAAAAAAAAAAAAAAACCCTAGGAATTATGTGATGAAAACATGCTCATTTCAAAAGCGACAGAAGTGCAATCTGCCTCTTCTCCGGGAAGTCTTGCAAGCGACAGATTTTCAGCTTCCTGTTAGTACATGAGGAAAATGGGGTCTAATCTACCCTCGGCGTGGGCTGCGTTTAGGTGGAACAGGTCTCTCGCAACCAAAGAATCGGCCTGGGTCCAACACTACAGGGGGGAGAAGCGCCATCCCAGCCACCTGGCTGTCAGTATCTAGGACAAATGCCCCCAAAGCAGCAGCGCAGAACAGGCAATCTGAGATCTCCTCGCTTGCCGTAGCTTCCAACCTCACTTGCACCAGCACAGCCAGCGTCTAGGGATCTAAGCAAACACCTTGCTACGGCGAACTGGTTTCCCACGCTTTCTGCAGGACCATCCAGCATCACACCTTCATTTCTCACTGCTGCTCACTGCATCCTCTCTTCCACGCCTAGGGCCCCGTCTTTGGTCTGCTCTCCCCTCCCCCAGCAATTGTCGCCCGTTGCCAGTCTCCCGATCTGCAACGGGGACTCCAGTCCTCCGGGCGCGGGTCCTGCCCAGCGCTCCGCGCGCCATCACCGCGCCACTGGACACTGATCACAGCTCCCGAGTCTGCAGCTGCCGGCGCTGGCCATGGCCTTACCTCATGCAGGGTGAGGCCACCGAGGCTGCTTCTTCCTCCTCTGCCGCCACCGCCCAGCTCCGGGCTAGTTCCGGGGGTCGTGCTTCACGGCTGCGGGGCTGCCACCGGGCCGTGTCCCCAAACCAGGGAGCCTGGCGGAACGCGCGGCAGCCGCAGGACGGGCTGTCCGTCCTCTTCATGGATTTCCTGGGCCTGGGCACCCGATCCTAGTAACAGCCCCTGTTGGGTTTCACAGGCTTCCAGGACTGCCCAGGCGCATCCTTTCTGCGCGTGGGAGAGCTTCCACTCTAGCTGCTGCGGCTGTGAGACAGATACCATCAGACTCGCTTCCAAGGCTGCCTCCCAGCCTGCCCCGCCCAGATTGCTTTGGTCCCTCTCGCAACAAACACCCCGCCGCCCTTCATCCTCCCTTCTCTCTCCATCTGTCACCTCGACCTGGAGCTCTGGTCATTTCCAGACCCTATTTCCTTTGGTTCAGTGTAGTCACTCCACTATCACCTTGCCCAACTTCTTTTTGTTTTTTTTTTTTTAAGCATCTTTTTTTTTAATATGTGCATACAGAAGACAAAACATAAGCAAAGAGCAAAGTCATCCAGTCACGAGCTCAGCTGGACAAGTCCTAGACCTGCAGGCACACACAACATTCCACTAGGTAATTGCTTGTGCAGTGCGCAGCATGCTTCCCACACATCCGATTATTCACCAGCTCTAAATCCCAAGCTGCATGAGTTCCTTGTTAATAAGAATATCCCTGTCTTTCTTGACCTTGCCTAATTTTTAACCTTAGGGAAGTTCCTATTGTTCCCCCAGTTCTCCTCTATTTTCCCAGGATGTTGTACTCCCTTTTCCTCCTTCTTTCACATTTCAAACTTCTGGGTTGGGGAGATGGCTCAGTGGTTAAAGCTTTTGCTTCCCAAGCAAAAGGACTTGAGTTCAGATCCCCAGATTGGATGTAAAAATGCTGGGTGGATATGGCTGCAGCTTGTACTTCTGGCCCTGAAGGGCAGAGTCAGTGAAACCCCATAGGAAAACAGTAAGGAGAAAAAGCAATCCAAGGTGATTCCTAAAGTCACCCTTGGGCCTACACACACACACACACACACACACACACACACACACAAGCATGCACGCATGCAAAAAATAGAATAAAATAAAATAGACTTATACTTATTGTTTCCTGAGAGTCGTGACTCCAGCTTGTTTACAGTCCTCTATTCCTCCTTGCCCTATTTCATTTTCTCCTAGAATCTCTAGAATCTTCTCCTTTTTCAAACGTAAAAATGACAAACAACTCTCCTCTTTCCCAAACAACTGTCATTTTCTTCTCTTTCTGATGAGACTTTCTGGTTGCCATTTTCATTGAAGAATTCAGAATTAAGTATATGCTGAATAAAATATCCATCCTCAGTGTGTCCATGGTTCCGGGGTTCATGCTGTAATGCCAGCTTCTAGGGAGTCTGAGGCAGGAGGACACAAGCTTAAAGCTAACCTAGGCAACTCAGGAAGAAACTGTCTCAACAAAGTAAAAAGGGGTCTCGCTCATTGAATAGTATATACAAGGCTGGACATTCAATTCCTAGTACCAAAAAAATTAAAACAAAACAAAAGAAGCATAGATTAAAGGAATCCTTACTAAATGCTCATTCTGAAAATCTGTTTTTTTATATTCCACATATGTCCCTGAAGAACAGAGATTCCAACATAACAAAAGTTTTGTCACATACATACAGTAAACCAGGTGTATAGTGAGTATACTGGTTAGTTTCAGCTGCCAACTTGACACTTGAAAGGGGAGCCACCGGACAAACCGTAGGAAAACTCTTTAGTTAAGGCAGGTCTCTATGCAAGTCTATAGGAAGTTGTCTTAATTGTTTTAATTAAAAAGGGAAGGTCTGCCCATTGTGGGCAAGGCCATTCCCTGGGCAGATGGGTAAGAGGGAGGTGGTTGGCAGACTGGCAACAGGCTGGCATGCACTGGTCCTTACCATCTGCTTCTGTTGTGGATGTGGTATGGCTGGCTCCCTTAGCTCCTGCTGGTAACTCCCCTGCCATGATGGACCGAAACCCGGAATTATGAGCTAAATAAAAGCCCCTTTGTCCCCCTAAATTGTTTAGATAAGGTATTTATTTATCACAGCAATTAAGTTGTGAAGCTAAGACAGTAAGCAAGATTTCTCTTTGTAGCTGTGTGCTGCGGATCAAAAGGTTCAGAGACAAAGGCCATTATTAGCAATGGATTAAATCTGACAGTCCTGAATTCACCCTAATTCATGTCCTTGCCCCCCCCCCCCGCCAAACCTTCTACTCAGTCAGCCACCCAGCTACTGAACTCATAATGTAGATGCTGTCAGATCCATAATCCTCACTCATCCATCATATGTAGTTTCCAATTGTTTCTTTACCCATCTTTATCTTATCTTTTCTACCATGATTTCAGCTGCCCCCAAAATTTATCAGCACCTTATCATTTATTCTTTCTATCCTCTTTCACCTATCTCTCTTATTAGCTTTTCCTAATATATCTCATCAGGTTTTATTTATCATACTACCTTGCCCAGGAAAAAATTAACCAGCATTTTAATAGTAATTTAAGGATTACTGCACACAGGAAAAAAAATCACATAAAATTTTACTCATAGGGGGCTGGAGAGATAGCTCAGGAGTTAAGCCTCTGCCTTGCAGGTGGAAGGTCCTGAGTTTGGATCCTAGACCCCACGTATAGATGCCGGGCAGAAGCGGGGGCAGCCTGCGTTTCTGGTCCTCGTAGGGCGGAGCCTGTGAATCCCAGGGCAGAGTAAACAAGGAAGAGGTGGAGGCGTCCATGGTGGTTTCCGAATTCCTCCGTGGTTCTACACACACACACATACATACACACACACACGCACATGTATATGCACATGCATACATGCACAATTGAATAAATAATAATAAAGAAAAAATTTAAAAAATTTTACTCATAGATATTCCTGAAGGTATTTGAAGGCAGTCCCATGAATGGTTTTGTATCAAAATGCTTTTGCCCTTAACTGTTGTTTAAATTTTGTTCGTTGAGGATTTCATATACAAACATAATGAATTTATGTTTTTATCCCCTACTACTCATGCCTCCCCTATCCTATCCCACTCTTCTCTTTTCCATCCAAATTCCCTCCCATTCTTGCACCTTTCTATAACACCCCCCCCCCCCCCGCATTTGTGATCCATTGGGTCTCATCTGGGACACCTGAAGTGGCAAGTGCCTGGGTACCTACTATACCATGAACTACCAGCTAGCCTTCCAGTAGAGAAGCTCTTGCTCTTTTGCTGGGCACTCGTCCCAACCAGTCTCTCAAGATAGCACTAGGTATCTTGAGATCCTCCCTCCTCCATCACCCAGGAAAATTTACATGATCTCTTCTTGTTTTTATATCACCACACTCATTAATATCCAGTCAATAAATGTATTAAGTTTTCTCATCCCCAGAGCAAGGTCGTTTTGTCTGTAGCCTTTTGCTCACTTTCTTGTACAATTTCCTTAAACATAATTGAGCTCATTAAATGTGCTTCCTGTCTTCCTCTTCATTCTTTACCTCCCAATTTTCTGCAATCAAATTTTCTTTAAAAAATAACCATTAATTCATTTATTAATAAAATCTCTTATATAACACCAGTGATTAAGACTAATCAAAAACCCAACACCTGTTTCCGCCCTGAACGCATGCAGTCCAGAGAGGACACACTGTTCCTCAGGTAAACCTCCCCTAATCCACCCCCAGGCCTCAGGTCACCCGCTTATCCCAGCTCCTCCCACCAGCAAGCCAGAGCAGCACCCAGTCTGCTCTGAGCTAGGGAGGGACCCTACGCCACACCCCAGGTCCCAAGTGAACTGCTCCACAACTAGAAGCTCTGCCCTTTCTGCCCCAGGATGCGTGCCTGTCCAGGGAGGACACACTGCTCCTCATATTTCAACAGAGTCCAAAGAAAACCCAAGCAAAGCTCTAGGGAACAAATGCCATACATCTGAAGTCCTCTAAAATCATTGTATCACATGGTAGACATTCTTCACTACCAGTTCAAAGATAAGTAAACCCCTCTTTACCATCCTATTCCTTTCAATTTTTAGTCACTGTAGTTTAACTTTTCCATATAGCCACCTCCAAAATGTATACAACTTCAGGGACTATACCATTCACCCTCACATATCACCAAGGTACTAAATCGTAAAAGTGCACTACCATACTAATCTTCACTTCCTGTCCACTAAACCTGACTTAATTGATGCAGTAACAGTCTAACAAACTCGTCTAGGTAATAACAAAAACAACAGACAAGCATACCCAACTCCAAGGCAAACACTAGTAATAACTGCTCGAGAGTAGTACCAATTAATTCAGTTCAGTCAAAAACACACAGAAAATGAAAGAAGATCTTAAAAGATAAAACAACAATGCCCAAGTCAGAGCGCACATCCATGAGAAACAAAACCCAAGAAAACAAATCTTCCACTGAAAGAATTAACCCATAATGATAGATTCCAACCAGAACAAATTCACAGAAAATAGCCAAGAAAGCCAGGCCCAAGATAATGACTTTCAAAGCATGATCATTACCATTATCAATACTATGAAAGAGGAAATCCGGGAGGAGTTAAATAACCGCATCAACCACTTTGAATAGGAACACAACAAACACTTGGAGGAGATGAGAAAAACAGTTCAAGAAACAAAAATAGGCATAGAGCAGTTAAAACAATCTCAAGCAGAGTTTAAAACTGAACTAAAAGACAAGTTATCTTCAACCCAGAACTCAATAGTCTTATCAGCAAAACTAACGAAGCAGAGAATAGAATTTCAGACCTTGAAGACAAAAGTGGAAGAACTAACCAGCTCAATGGAAGAGGCTGTTAAAGCCAAAAAGATAGTTGAGAGAAATATTCAAGAGTTATGGAACACCTTGAAGAAGCCTAACATGCACACATGGAATATCAGAGCAAGAATCCCAAAATACTACACCTGAGGAAATTTTTCAAATTATCATAAAGGAGAACTTTCCTCATCTAAAGAAAGAGAGGCCCATCCAAATACAAGAGGCTTCCGTACCCCAAACAGATATGAACAAAATAGAAACTTGCCACAGCAAATAATAGTCAAAATACTCCACATTCAAGACAAAGAAAAGGTAATGAGATCTTCAGGGGCAAAAAATAAGTCACTTTTAAAGGTAAATCCATTAAAACAACAAATGGCTTTTCAATGGAACAGTAAAAGCAAAAAGAAGTTGGAGAGGTGTACTTCAAGTATTAAATGAACAAAAATGTCAACCCAGGTGGATATACCCAGAAAAACTATCAGTCATGATTGAGGGGGAAAGAAAAGTTTTCCATCATGAAGACAACTTGAAGGCTTATATATCTACCAAACAAGGCCCTCAAAAAATGCTAGAAAAGATACTCAAGCTTGAAGAAAAGAACAAGCACATTCAGGAGGACAGAAGGGAAGTATAATACCACCAAAATCTAAAACCAAATTGTACAATTATGAAAGCCACAAAAAATAAAAAGTGTCAGGAATTAAAAGTAATTTCTCCATTATAACACTAAATGTCAATGGAATTAACTCACCAATCAAAAGACACGGATTACAAACTTGGATTAGAAATCACAACCCATCAATCTGCTGCCTTCAGGAAACTCATCTCACCATAAAAGACAGGCACATCCTAAAAAATAAAAGGCTGTCAAAGATTCTGCAAGCTAATGGAACCAGGAAACAGGCAGCAGTAGCTATTATGTTATCAGACAAACTGGACTTCAAACCAAAAAAAAAAAATCATAAGAGACACAGATGGATACTACATCTTAGTCCCAGGTACAATTCACCAGGAAGACTTCACAAAACTGAACCATATATGCACCTAAAATGGGCTCCTCCACATTCATTAAGCAAATGCTACAGCGTCTAAAGCAAGACATCAACCCCAAAATGATAATTCTTGGGGATTGCAATACCGCCCTCTGGTATTGCGACTGAGACACATTGCGACTTAATGAAATTCTTACTGAAATTGATCTTACAGATCTCTATCAAACTTTTCATCCATGCACCAAAGAATACACATTTTTCTCAGCAGCACAAGGGACTTTCTCCAAAATAGACCACATATTGGGCCACAAAATGAATCTCCACATATACAGGAAAGTTGAAATTCTAGCCTGTACGCTATCAAACCAACATGGTCTAAAGCTTGGCATCCACAACACAACAAACAGCAGAAAATACACTAACTCTTGGAAACTAAACACTATGATACTGAATGAGAATTGGGTTCAGGAAGAAATCATAAAGGAAATTAAAGATTTCCTGGAAGTGAACGATAACGAAAATACAACTTATCAAAATCTTTGGGACACAATGAAAGCGGTCCTAAGAAGTAAATTCATAGCTCTTAATGCCTATATCAAAAAAAGAAACATCACAAATAAATAACAATGCAGCTTAAAGCTTTAGAGACACAAGAGCAATCCAATCCCAAAAGCAGTAGAAGAGAAGAGATTATTAGCAAAAGCAGGGGAAAAATATCCGAAATTGAGATAAGGAAAACAATACACAGAATCAACCAGTCAAAAAAGCTGGATCTTTGAAAAAAATCAATAAGATGATACACCCCTAGCTAAATTAACCAAAGACAAGAGAGAGAAAACCCAAATTAACAATGTTAGAAATGAAAATGGAGTTATCGCTACTGATACCCAAGAAATCCAGAGAATTATAACATCATATTTCAAAAACTTATACTCTGTGAAATTCGACAACACAAAAGAGATGGATGAATTCCTAAGTAAGCACAACTTACCTAAATTGAATCAGGAAGTTTTGAATTATTTAAATAGTCCTATAAGTCTTATGAAGAAATCGATGAAGTAATCTCAAATCTTCCCACCAAAAAATGTCTTGGACCAGATGGATTCAGCACAGAGTTCTACCAGACATTTAAGAAACAAATAACACCAGTACTCCTTAAACTGTTCCATCAAATAGCAAAGGAAGGAACACTACCAAATTCTTTCTATAAAGCTAATATCATCTTAATCCCAAAACCTAATAAAGATACACTTAAAAAAGAAAACTATAGGCCAATTTCTTTGATGAGCACAGATGCAAAGATTCTCAACAAAGTCTTAGCAAATCGGGTCCAAAGACATATCAAAAAGATTATTCACAATGATCAAGTAGGCTTTATCCCAGGCACACAAGGTTGGTCCAACATATGCAAATCAATAAATGTAATTCACCATATAAACCATTCCAAAATCCAAGACCACATGATACTCTCAAAAGATGCAGAAAAAGCTTTTGACAAGATCCAACAGCCTTTTATGATCAAAACCCTAGAGTCAGTTGGAATGGAAGGAACCTTTATCAACATAATAAAAGCTGAATACAACAAGCCAGCAGCAAGGATTGTACTCAATGGGGAAAAACTTGAAACATTCCTGCTTCGATCAGGAACTAGACAAGGCTCTCCACTCACCAATTCTATTCAATATTGTACTTGAAGTCTTAGCTGGAGCCATAAGACAAGAAAGGGAGATAAAAGAGATTCAAATTGGCAAGGAAGAAGTCAAGTTATCTCTATTTGCAGATGACATGATCGTATACCTGAGTGATCCCAAAGACTCCACCAGGAAACTCCTGGAACTAATACAGAAGTTCAGCAGGGTGGCAGGATACAAAATAAATGTACAAAAATCAGGGCCTTTCTATATGCCCAAGATGAAATATGTGAAAAAGATCTAAGAGAAACAATCTCTTTTACTATAACCCCTAAAAAAATGAAATACCTCGATATAAACCTAACCAAGGAAGTAAAAGACCTTTACAATGAAAATTTTAAAACTCTAAAGAAAGAAATTATAGAAAACACCAGAAGGTGGAAAGACCTCCCATGTTGCTGTATTGGCAGAATCAATATCATAAAAATGACCATCTTACCAAAAGCAACATACAGATTCAATGCTATACCAATGAAAATCCCAAAGCAATTCTTTAAAGAAATCGACCAAACAATCTCAAAATTCATATGGAAGCACAAAAGACCTAGGATAGCAAAAACAATCCTGAGTAAGAAAAACACTGCTGGAGGTATCACCATACCAAACCTTAATCTATACTACAAATCCATAGTTGTGAAACAACCTGGTACTGGCTCCAAAATAGACACATAGATCAATGGATAAGGGTTGAAGACCCAGATATAAGCCCACACAATTACAGCCATTTGATCTTTGACAAAGGGGCCCAAAAAATCCAGTGGAAAAAGAATCTTCAACAAATGGTGCTGGCAAACTGGATGTCCACATGCAGAAGATTAAAACTAGACCCATACTTGTCACCATGTACAAAAATTAATTCCAAATGGATCAAGGACCTCAATATTAGGCCAGAGACTATAGAAACCTTAGTTGAAAGGGTAGGGAACTCCCTCGAGCTGATTGGACTAGGCCAACAGTTCCTAAACAGTAATCCAATAGCACAGTCACTACAACCAACACTCAACAAATGGGATCTTATGAAATTAAAGAGCTTCTGTTCAGATAAAGAGATTGTAACCCTAACAAAAAGGCAACCCACAGAATGGCAGAAAATCTTCACTAACCACATATCTGATAGACTTCTATTATCCATAGTGCACAGTAAATTAGAAAACTAAACACCAAGGAAACAAATGGGCCAATTAAAAAATGGGCCTTTGAACTCAAAAGAAACTTTACCAGGGATAAAATTGAATTGTCTAACAAATATCTTTAAAAATGGTCCACATCCTTAGCCATTGGGGAAATGCAAATCAAAACTTCTCTGAGATATCATCTCACCCCGGTCAGGATGGCAAAAATCCACAATACGAACAACACCAAATACTGGAGAGGATGTGGCAAGAAGGGAACTCTCCTACATTGCTGGTGGGAATGCAGGCTTATACAACCACTCAGGCGAGCCATCTGATGATTTTTTAAAAAGTTAAAGATTGAAATGCCATATGACCCTGCTATTCCACTTTTGGGAATAATCCCCCATACAGCAAAAATTCACCTCAATGCCACAAGCATGCCATGTTCATAGCAGCACTGTTTACAATAGCAAAGTCATGGAACCAACCCAAATGCCCAACAGTTGATGAATGGATAAGGAAAATGTGGTACATTTATAGAATGGAATACTACTCGGCCATCAGAAAAGATGAATTAATGAAATTTGCTGAGAAATGGATAGAATTAGAAAAAATTATATTGAGTGAAGTATCCCAGACACAGAAAATTAAGTGCTGTATGTACTCCCTAATAGGTGGATCCTAGTACCAAACCCACTTAATGTCATATTCAAAGATAAATCTCTGTAATACCTATAGTAGTTGCAAAGATTATAAACAGGAGGGAAGGGGAAGGAGGGCTCCTCAGAAACAAGGAGAGAGGGGATCATGCTACAGCAGACAAAATAGGCCACCATCAAGTACTGGAAGTAAGTAGTGAGATATCTGGTTCAGCTCAGTCACTTTCCTTCTTGGTCACTTGCAAGTGAAGGGGTTTGATCTCACCAGTCAGGGAGGGCAGAGTCTGGCACATAGATGGTAGCCATCCTGCAATGATCTCTGGCTAGAAGGTGACATTCAATACAAATCAGGATGGAGCCAAGGGCAGTGTAGGAATAGCAAAACTGTAAAAAACAACAAACCATAATTCAGAACATCAGAGACCCTACATTAATCAGCTGGATACAGACTAGCCAAATCTCTCCCCATCCTAAAGCTCAGGGAAATTTGTGGAAGAGGGGGCAGTAAGATTGTAAGAGCCTAAAGATGGGGAGAAGCAATGATACGCAAGATACGCCACACACGTTAGGGCCGAAGTAACCATAATAGGACTTTGTATGACCTGCGCAATGACTGACATATCAATGATCCCCCAAAGTTTAGCATGGGTCACAGGCATTAGGATTCTTAGAGGCAAGGGATTAACAGTCACAATAGTGTTCCTATACTAAAAGGGAGCACAAGAAAGGACTCTAGTCAATGCTACTGAGTCCTTACACCTCATTAGTGTATAGGATGCAGAGGGAATTTTGACATTCACACTAAAGGATGCTCCACGGATTGGGGGGAGGGGAAGAGGGGGGTACTGGGAGAAAGGGAGGGAAGGGGGTGAAAGCAAGGGGAAATGGGGGGAGGGAGCAAGGGGGTCTGGGGGGTGGAGGGAGGGAGGGGACCAGGTTACCTATTAAGTTTGTATGAGTGGAAAAATAATAAATAAATAAATAAATAAATACCCAACACATAGGTTTGTTGGCTTTAGAAGGTTAAGACATTAAGTGAGAATCATATTTTATACAGATGCAACTAAAGTTACATATGAAAACTATTAAGAATAGAAGAAAAAACAGAGGGGGTAAGGCTCAATGACAGAACACTTGCTTAGCATGTGTGAGGTCATGTACATTGTAAAACTAGTTGGACAGACAGAGGAAACACAGGTGATTGTACTTTGGGAGAACATTCAGATCCTGATGACCTGTTCTGACCTTTTCTGAGCCTCCATAGTTGTTTATGAATATCAAGTCCAGCAATACAATCATGAAATTTGCAGCCCTCTTGCCTTTCTTAATGCATGGTGACAAGATGCATGTCAAATGAGTTTGAGGTCTTGACAGTCATATTTGTCACCAGTAGGTGTCATCTTTTCTAGGCCTTGCTTTGCAGATACACCTTTCTGCTTTGGTTCTAAAAGAGGTGGTTCTTAGGAGATTTTTCCAGGAGGGGAGGCACTGCGAGGTGGGGAGGGAGGGATGAGGGGAGTGTGAGCAGAGGGGTTGGGGGGAGGAGGAGGGAGGGAGGGAACCGGTGTACTTATTAAGTTTGTATGAGCGCAGGTAATAAAAAATGTTAAAAAAAAAGAAATCATAAAGAATAAAAATGAATAAAGCTAGCATTTTTAAACTTAAAGAAAAGATTTTTCCAGAGTGAGATTCTATTCTTCAGGTTCTGTTCCTTCAGGAAATGTCTTCCACCTCCACCAAACCCATCAAAGCTTCTAATCTTACCCCTTATTATCCATAGATGTTCTCCTAAATGTCCTGATGAATTTCAAGGAGACATAACTACACAGTATGAAATCAGTTGCCCTCAATTTTTTTCTTAAGAAATTCTCTTCTAAGGCCTAAAAGAAGCTATGACATTAACACATATTGAACAGAGACATAATTCCAATTAACTTCTGTAACTGTCACTCCCTAGAACTTATATAGCCATCTAAGCACATGGTTTTGAGGAGTGGGACTGAACTGTTTGTGTGGCTTACATATCGTTCAACTAAGGAATAATACTTATTGCAGACCTCCAGATTTATCAATAACTACTTTGATCATGGCCTGAGATTTCAGGGACTCAGGCTTTCGTTCTGCCTGCCAACAAGTAGTATATTTTATCTAATACATAAACTGAAAGGAACAATACTCCATAACTTGATATTTTCCATAATAGAAGCAGATAAGCAGTTCATTGTAAGCCCCAAAATTAGGAAGTATTAAAACTTCTAATTCCAACTAAGTTGGGGTAGCACATATAGAATTAGCCCTCCCATTGTGGGGGAAAATGGAATATAATACACCAATTGATCATCGTACAGAAGAGTTAAACAAAACTTCATATAGGACCTGTGTGCTTGAAGTATTTCAGAGTGATCAATGTAAGTAAGGATTATGATCCTTATAGATGTCACAGTTGCTCTTCTCTGCTGCTGTGAAACAAAACTCAACCATCATAAGAGAGATTTGCTTAGCTTATGGTTCCAGAAAGGAGATACAATCTATTATGAAAGAAAAGACATGGCAGGTTGGCAGAAGCTGGAGACAGATTAAGTCACATCCATCATTGCAGGCAGCAAACTGCAAGATTTGATTGTTAACAGAAAGCAAAGTGGGGCTAACCATTCTCAAGACCCATCCCCTGTGACATGCCTTCCTCCAGCAAGACTCCACCTCCTAAAACTGCCATGACCTTCTCAAACATCAACTAAGGATTCAAACAATGAGCCAGTGGGGGACAACTTACATCAAACAATGACAGGAGATAATACAGGTGCATAACGCTTATGCTAGGATTTTATCTTGAGGAAATTTCCAAAATTACATGCAAGAGAATAAAGGGCAAGTAAATTAAAGCAATATTCCATGGTGGAATGCAAAAGGCCAAATCTCAGGGTTGCCAAAGTAGCTGTTTCCTATTCTCAGAGAATAAGAAATTTCAGAAAACACAGGTACAAATTCTCATCAAGCTAGTGACTTAACACCCTACTAAACTCAATTCCTAATCTCAGCACTCACAAAGAAACATGTCAAGAAATTCACAAGACCATAGCTGCTTAGAGTCAAACGAGTCACGTTATAAAATCAGTACTCAGAGAAAGCTGGACCTCAAATCTTAACAAAGTGTAGAGATACCAGAAGTTGCAGCCTGGTGTTACCTTAAAGGAGCACACTCTTGAAATAAGGATTCTATAGTACTGAAATAAAATGCCATTACAAGATGAAGACTCTGCCAGTATGCTTTAAACCTTCCAAAAGAAATCTTAGCTCTTTGAAGCCTCCACAATTTTTCATATACAATGTCTAAATCCAATATGAACTCATGAGTCATGTCGCAAGTCAAATCCAGATGATTAAACAAACACTAAGAGAAAATGTTAGCATTAGCGTGATGTTTAAATAGACTTTTTGAGTTTAAGAAAATAAAGAAAATATGTAAAATATTAAATTCGCTTTCACATGCAACTGGATTATATTTTAAAATGAGATGAACACTCCAAAACTAAAAACTACAATTAGAAACAAGAACATATTGGGCATATTTCACAACAGTATGGGGACAGGAGACATTAGGTTAGTGATCTGGAACTAACCATTCAAGTTAAAGGGCAGAAATAACAGAAAGAACATGAGCTTAGAAAGCCAACTAATATAATGCATGTGTAATTTCAACCTTCAAAAGAAAGACAAAAGAAAGGTGTAGATGCAAGATTTTAGACAACTAGGGCCCTGATTGTGTGAAAAATATGAAGGCATCTCCGACTTCAGAATTTTAAGGTACCCCAAAGTCAGTGGGGGCAGTATCTATCAGAAATTTTAACAACAGCATTTGGGAAATGTCTCAGCAGTTAAAGCACTTGCCATACAAGCAAAAGGACTGGAATTCTAAACCCCAGATTTCACTTGAAATACCAACTGGGTGTGATATCCCAACTGCAATTCTAGTCTGGAAAGAGGAGACTGGGAATCCCTAAGGCAATCTGTACACACACACACACACACACACACACACACACACACACACATCACCTTTACCCACTTGATACAGAGGGAGAAATAGAAGAAATTTTGACTTCAGAATTTTGCTGAAAACAGTCCTCTAGTTGCCCCAGAAGTGAGCATTTTGATCATGAAGCAGGTTTCATACACATCACTAGCTCCACAGCACTGTGCAGCACTGTGGAGGGGCTGGAAATATCCTTTCGGAAAAGCATATGGAAACAATGTCACAGTGTCCTCAGTGGAATAAACCCCTCGGTGCCCAAAGCGGGTGAAGAGACTGGTTTGATTATGTTGACAATAAATTAAAACCTTTGAAGTCACAGTGAGTAAGCATCTGGGTTACAATTCCATTGTTTAAAGCCTGAAAAACCCAAATCCCCAAACTACAATTCTAGGAAGAATAATCTTTAAAAATATGTAAATGTCATTTACATAGTGATAGAGCACATGTTTAACATGAACAAGTAACTTAAATGTATTTAAAATTTCAAAACATGGTTTATTTAAGAAGCATAAAAATGACTGTTCTAGTAGATAAAGATGTCAACTTGATAACTGAAGGCTGAGCCTGGGTATATCTGTGAAGGATTAGTTAAGGAATATCCTAAACAAGTCTATGGGAGACTATCTGGTTGCTATGGAAAGACTCAGTCCATGCTGGGAGGGACCATTCCCTGTACAGGTAGATAAGATAGAGAGAACTGTTTCAGGAGCTTGGCATCCTTTGGCATGCTGGCCAGAAGGCATTCTGGCAAGAGAGAAAAATGTCCCTCTCTCAGTTCCCTCTCTGTGGATATGATGTGGCCAGTTCCCCTGACTCCTGATGAACTGTACTGCCGAGCCGGTCTTTGAACTGAAACCAGAATAAGTAAGAACAAAACCTCTTGTTCCCTTAACTTGTTTGGTCATATATTTATCAGCAAGAGAACAGAAACTGGAATAGAATTTGATACCCAAGAAATGGGATGATGCTGATAAATGTGTCAATGTGGCCATTGTGGAGTTTGAACTGCTTTGTTGGATCAATGCGAAAAGGACATTGAAATTGTGGGCTAGAAAAGACATTAATCAGAGCTTAGTAGGCCTTTTGGAAAAAAGAAATACTGAAAGAGATATGAATTGTTTAGATCCAGCTTGTGATGAAGGGAAAAAGGATCCTGGTGTTGAATTTAAAGATGATGAATTGATTTGCCTGATAGAAGAGAGCTGCGTTGGCAGCCTCAAAGTTTGGATAAGGAAAGGGTAAGCAGCTGTGGCTAATGGAGAAATTAATATTATTGAAGAAAAATCTAGAGCTTTACACTAAGATGATGGAAGAGATGAATTCCACCCTATGAAGATTTCATGTTGTGAAAAACCTGAACTCATTAGAGGAAGAAAGCCTAAGGTGAAGCAGTTTCCTGCTCTTCTGAGGCAGAGGCCTAGCAAAGGGCTCTTTCAGAGTCAGCACATGGAAGTTGATAAAGCTGTAGTCCTAGGAGGCCAAGCTGCTACTCTACCTCTCCGCAGAGCTCGACAGCATCATCCAGTAGGTACTGGCTGTATAAAAGATTGAAGAGTCCAGGGGTTCATGAAGAGCAGACCAGACTTAGGTAAGTGTGAAGTTGATGAAATTTATAGTTGCAGTAGAGAACTGAGGATGTCGGAGATACCAAAACCACTGGACATGTGCTGAGGAAGACTGTGAGTACAGATTTGACCTGATGCAGGGAGAAGCTACTTGTGTAACTTTGAGCTGTAAAGCTAAAATGATGGAATCTCCCAGTATTTCTGAGCTGACCTGACTACATAATAAGCAACAGAAGATGATTGTTGAACTACAAGATGTGGTACTTACCTTGCCAGATTTTGATGTGAATCTTCACTTACCTTTGATTTGATATTTTCTTGTTATGTCCTGTTAAAATAAAAATGGTTGTTTTGTGCTGTTATATATTGGAAATATCTAACTTTTTAAAAAAATTTACCACAGCTTACAATTAAGAGATTTAGGATATTCAGACTTTTGAAATGTTGAACTACTAGTGATCATGGACATTTTAAAATCGGACTATGAGAACTTTTAAAATTGAGTTGCATATTTTTTGTTTAACATGAGTGTAATGTTTCTGAGAACAAAGGATTTATTCAAGCTTACAATTCTATTTCATAGTCCAGCTTGGCAAGGGGAGAACTGGCCATATCACATCCACAGAAAGGGCTGATAAAGAGACACATTCCTTCCCCTGCCAAAATGCCAACAAGCCAAAGTATGTCCAAGTATTGAACCAACTCTCTCCATTATATCCATTTATCCAGTAAATGGTCCTACCTACCATGGGTTGGGTCTGCCCATATCAATCAGATAATCTACCATAGACTTGTTTAGGGTGTGCCTTAATTATCAATCATTCAGATGTGCTAGCGCTCAGCCTTCAATTTTCATGTTGATATCTAATTAGCATAAACCACTTAATAAAATAGGAAAATATAAACACTCAGAATATTAAGGGCAGTCGTATGGTTATCAATCAGATCATCAATCGGATAATCTACCACAGACTTGTTTAGGGTGTGCCTTAATTATCAATCACTCAGGGAGATGGCTCAGTGGCTATAGTGCCTACTGCGCAAGCAGAAGGACTGGAATTTAGTTCTCCATATCCCATATGAAATGCCACTTGTGTGTGGCACCCAGCCTGTAATTCCAGCCAGCTGGCTAGCAACACTAGCCTTATCTGCAAACCATGAACATAAGTAGAGAACTAGTCTCAAGAAGAATAAGGTAGATTCCAAGAAACAAACTTCCATTGTCAGGTTTGTACACAGGTACTTAGCCATCTGGCGGGTGGAGAGAACTAACTTCCAAAACTTGTTCTCTGATCTTCACACAGACATTATGGTGCTAAAATGTTTGGCATATGAAAGAGTGTATTATGGGGACTAGTCATGGGTAGTCGCATAGAGGTAGTCCTTAGTAGCTGGCTGACTGTCACAAATATTAACTATCTTGAAGCATTGCATTAAAATGTATTTTAAACTGCTTTTCCCCTTTAGGGCATGACTCTCTCCTATATTCACCTGCAAGAAAGTGTTTCATTCCTTAAAATAACCACCAAAGACACACTAGTGCAAACAGTTGGAAATCAAAATGAATGAATGGATACACACTTCTAGCTCTCTTTTTCTTTGCCCTGTCAAAATCTCTCCAATCATCGAACGGTTGGACTCTAAAGTCTCCCTGTTTTCGCAGCTTGATATGAGTTCATCTTGATATGTGCATTACTTAGGTTGCATCTATAAGTTCCAAGAATTTTCTGGCAGTCATATTATGACTCATGCTTCCCTCCCAAAGTTCTTTAATAGTATTAATTTTACAAAACTGTTGTTAGGTTTTAGGCCCAAGCAGGATATATGGGCTTTTGAAATTCTAATATCTGCACACATGTTTTCTAATATATATTTTTTCCCGTTCAGTGTGAAACAGTTAAGGATCTTCCATAGACTGCTCACAGTTTTGTTCATTATTACACAGTCCTGTATTGTTTGAAGGATCAAAGGGCAGGAGCTCAAAGGCAAGAACTGGATGTGAGTGTGATGAAGCTAATCAAGTCAGAAGCAAAAGTGACTCAGACTCCAGAGGTCTTCAGGTCGGAGCACTGGATCAGATCAGAACGTGACAGTCCTAGCTTTTTCCTGTTGGCCATTGAGCAACTTAAGGGGCAGTCTACTGCTTGGAATAAAAATTTCAATCTAAAGAACACTGAGTAAGGAGTTAGAGAATGAATGGTGGTTCAAGAAATAATTGGTATAAGATTGATGATCTAGCTCAGTGGTAGGGTGTCTGTCTAGCATGTAGAAGGACCTACATGTGACTCACTATTACAAAACAAACAACAGCCAAAAGAGTTGATCCAGAAAATAAATATTGCAATTGTAAGTAAGTAACCAAAATTCCAAGTAACCTAAGCAAAATGGCATTATTTATTATAAGTGGCATATATATGAAATGCTATAATAATATTCATTACTTTATTGTTAACTTAAAGTTTAAACACTGGACTAGGGACATGGCTCAATAAGTAAAATACTTGCCACTTGAGCAGAGTAACAGGAGTTTGAATCCTCAGATTCCATGTAAAATGCCCAACATATGTGGCAGCCCACCTGTAATTCCAGCCCTGGAAGAAAGAATCTGGGAATCCCAAAGCAAGCCGGCAAGTCAAAGCCCAATAACCAAGTTCTGATTTTAGAGACGCAGCTTCAAAACAGTGAGGTGGAAGATCAATCTAGGATGATTCCCAGTATTACCCTTGGACCTGAATTTATGTATCTTCACATGTGTGCCTGCACACATATATGTGCTCACACACAGGCAAACACCTTTACACACACACACACACATACACACACACACACACACACACACACACACGGAAATGGAAAAAAGAAAGAGAAACAATGTTGTCTGAGAAACCCAAGGACAGGTTGCCTGAGAAAAGATGAGATTCACAAACTTAGACAAAACTGAGGCTCTTATTCTAAATTGGCTTCTCTGAACATGCCTACTATAATCTGCTCTCTTTGCATCCCTTAGTGTTGCAGTCAGCCTGCATGGTTGCTGCTAATGACCTACAATGGCTTAAGGGAACAAGGGTTTATTTTCTAACGATAGTCCCATTACAGTTTACTGTCCAGCTTGACGAGAAAGCATGCACCAACACCAGGGCTGAGGGAACTGGCCAAATCATCGCCACATAACAGTTGAAAGAGGGACAATCCTTACTTGCCAGACCTGCATGTCTGGCCATCTGTATAAGGATGCCAGCTCTGTGTATTTTATTCCAGGGCCTAGTCCCACCCACCATGGGCTGGGCTTTCCCCATCAGCTAGACAATCCCCTGGAGATTTGCTCTGGACTTAACTCAACCACTAATTCTCTACAAATGTGTCCAGAGTTCAAACTCTCTACTGTCAAGTTGATAGCTATGCCCAACTATGACACTGAGTCAGGTGGCAGTACCCTTACTTGAAACATGTTTGTTATTAATTCTCCATTGCTGGAATTGTTCTGTGAGAGGGTAGATGACATTCATTTGAGTTGGTAGTAGAAAGCATGACCTTGTTGAGTGGAATGAAGAGACATTAGAATCAGCTACTTCTTTATGCTATTGAAACATGTATTATAATTCTACCAACTTAGTCTCGATATATACCAACATTGTTTTCCATTTCTTTCTTTGTTCATAGCACCATCGCTTTATTCTCTTATCTATTTCATTTTGTTGTTTTTCGCATTAAGTCAGTTATAAGGCCTTACTGAGTCTTATTCCCAAAAGCCTCATGAAATAATACTGTGTCCTTTGATAGCTGTAGGCAATTGAAAATATAACAGAAAATGAATCACATCAGGAGCCAGCTATAGTGACACTTCTAACCATAGCATATGGGAGGCTGAAGCAGAAAGATTGTGAATTCAAGGCCAGTCTGGATTATATAGATGGCTAGCTCCAGACTAGCCTGAGCTGTATAATAAGAGAGAGGGGGGAGAGGAGAGGAGTCATGATTTGAATGTGAGCTGTCCCTCGCAGGCTTTTGTGTTTGAATCTATAGCTGATGTTAATATTTGGGAAGGTTGTGGCACCTTGAGAAGTGGAACCTTGCTGGAGGAAGGCATGTCACATGGGCAGGCCTTGAGGTTTGGTGGCTTACCCCCATTTCCTCTCAACTTGTTCTTATTCTCTATGCCTTCCTGATGGCTGTAGTGACCTGAACCAGCCTCCTGCTTCTGTCCACAACCATGACTTCTGTTATGTGAGTCCCTCCATAATGGACTACATCTCCCTATAGAACCATAAGCCAAATAAATCTTCCTTTCCCCCTAAATTGCTTGCGCATGAATATTGTCTCACAGAAATAAAAGTAACTGAGAGATAGCAGTATTTCTATTGATGCAAGCCTTATTATAAAAATTTCATAAAGAACAGTTGTTATTGATATAATAAAGTTTGTATAATTTCATTTTTTAGTTTATGAAACTCTGGCACCTATCTTTCTCCATCTAATATGCACAGAAATCCTGCAGGCTAATAATATCCCCGTCCTACAGATGGGAACACTGAAGAGCTAAGATGGGGACCCTTCCTTAATAGCAATTTTGGGAAGGCAAGATGGCCCAAGTAGATAAAGATACTTACTGCCAAGCTTGACAACCTCAGTTAGATTATCAGCGCACACATGGCGGAAGGAGAAAAACGAATCTGGAAGTTTGTTCTCTGACATCTATATGTGTTGTTGCATGTGCACAGGTGTACATGTATAATAATAGATGAATACATAAGTAATTAAATAAAGGTAAACTTTTAAAAAAGAGCAACTGTCTTTGAGAGTTCTATCAAGATTTACATTTTTAAATAATAAGAGTAGCTAAGAGCTCAGATTTTGGTAGGCCGAATGATCTGTTCACTCTTTGAGGTCCTGGCTTGCTTGTTTATCCATATACATAAAATAATTAAATATATTAAATTAAATATATCTGATCTCTCGCCATAACTTGCTGAAGAGTTTGATGACAGAGCATAAACAAATAAGCTTCCCAAAATAAAAAAATCTGTTCCAAAAGATATGTAGAAATGTAGAAAATAGTGTGTATATAATATGTGACTTTCTATAAAACACAGTCAATCTGAAAACAACTTTTCAGCTGTTTCACATATTAGTCATCTAAAAACCTGTTCTCGTCCTCCTTTCTAGCCCTCTCCCTAAAACGTAAAGACTCCAGCAACTAGAGAATTATTCCTGCCTGGGTGTCACGGACCAGTCAAGGGACAAAAGCTTATTACTGAAAGCCAGGAATGCGGAGAAGTGGGCGTGACTCTGGAGACGTGCAGGCAGGAGCAAAGACGGCGGAACTAAAGTGCCGGCGGCCGCAGTTCCCAGCGGGAAGCCGGTGTGGGGACCGGTAGTGGAACACCCTGGGTCCGTTTCCGGCCACCTCAGCGGGAAGCGGAGACGCCAGCAGCTGGCTGTTGGGCAGCCGACTGGGAGGCATTAACTGATCGCGGCGGGAGCTCCGAGCGAGGACGACACCCGGGACGCTCGGTTCCTCCGCAGCCGGCGAAGATGGTTCTGCTGACGATGATCGCCCGCGTGGCCGACGGCCTTCCGCTGGCCGCGTCGATGCAGGAGGACGAGCAGGTGAGCTGCTGCTGCCTGATCCCCGAGACCCCAAGTCCTCGCTCCGCAGCGAGCTCGTTCCTGAGACGTGGGAGACCCCGGATCTCTCAGACGAACCCTCCCGAGCGCGCCTTCGTCGTCCGGGGGTGCAGACTGCCTGGGAGATGAACTCCTCCACCAAAGATTTTGGTTTTGATGTTACCTGTTTTGTCGTTAGACCAAGGCTCTGGAGTAGCGATTTATGATCACCCATATTTAAGGCACTTTCTTAAAATTCGAGACATTTGATTTTCTGCTGCTCTTAGCCTGCCAAGTGACAAATCCTGGAAAGGGGGGAAAAATCAGCCCCTAATTTCTTCACCTTGTTTTTCTGTAGCACCTGATCCTTGACCTAGCTTGCTGACATCTTTTGAAAGAGGATGAGGTAATACTGCCATTTATAAGCCGCTGTCAAAGTTCAGTACAGTACCTCCTTTCGAGATTATGCCCCCTTCCAGTAAATCCAATTAACTTGCTGTAAATTCGTCGTATCTTATTTATCTTGGTCTTTCAATGCATTGGGTTTCCTGGCAGGCACATTCGTTCCTGATAGGCCGAAGGAGGTCTTAATCATCTTCGTGTAATCTATAGATCTTACTGCAGCTTTATGTTAGGAGGTGCACGGAAATGCATTGAATCGGTGATTAAAAACAAAACAAAACAAAACAAAAAAAAACCGGCAGCCCCAAATGAATGCCTTGTGTCTTGAAGTCACAATGAATATTCCCTATGTGAGATAATTTCCAAGGGAGGTCTCTTGTGAAAGGACGTTGAAAATAAAATTCCCTGTTGTTTAAACAACTCAAGAGTATTTCTAGACATTGCCAAAGTTCCTTTGGACAAATCATTCCTAGGTGAGAACACTGATTATGATAATATTTTATTGAACTAGTTTTAATCATATCTGATTGTAAAATACAGCCTTAGTGCCTGACCCCTATAGTTTACTGCATTGTTTTAAGACTTTTCAATATGTATTCTCTTACTTCTCACTAGTCAAGAAATAGCAGGGTCTTACTATGAAGCTCAAGTTGACCTTGAACTTGTGTTCTTCCTGCCTGTTTCCCAAGTGATGGTATTGCAGGCCTGCACAGCCACACCCAGTTCAGAAATAACTTTTGAGAAATAGATTAGCTCATGTAACATAAATCAATATACTTTCAAGTATTTGTATTGATAGTAGATCCATTTTAGGTATTTACTTGGTCAGTCCCTGTATAAACTGTCTTATTACCAAAGATGAACTCAGATAATACAAAAGAATAAATTTTACATGTAATATAGACAGTATTTTATACATAGTGTTGCTTCTACGCTTAATTAGAAATTCAGTCCTAGGGCAGTTAGAGAAATGAACTTTTCTTCATATACTATACTATCTGACTATTTCTTTTTTCCCACAAATTTTTTATTTTATTTTTTGAAAGAGGGGAGTGGAGAGAGGAGGGCAGAGAGAGAAGGAGAGAGAGAGAGGAGGAGGAGGAGCACACATATATGTCATGATTTATGAGTGGAGGTCAGAAATCTGTTCCTTCCTAACGTGGGAATCCAGGGATCAATTCTTCTGCCCCACTTTCTTCTTTTTTTAAATATTTTTTTTCTTTTAGGGTATTTGAGATTTCTTCGTCTGACTTTCTGTTCATCTCAAAATTATTGTGTTCTCTTTCATTTTTGACTAGCTCTGCAGAAGGATTTGAAAAAGATGTTAGACCCACCGAGGTGGATGTTGGTGAGCTTTAACAAAGCAAATGTCTTTTGCACTGTTAAACTGCCTTAGTCTCCCACATGGTTGTTTCTTGATCTAGCTGGCCTTTGACCAGGCTGAGCTCAACATGACCTTATATAGGATAAGACCTTAGGTAAACATTCTTAGAAAAACAAAAGATATTTGGTAGAGCTTGCTATGAGGGGCTGGAGAGATGGCTCAGGGCTTAAGCCTTTGCCTTACAAAGCCTTTGCCTTTGATTCTAGATCCTATGTAAAAAGGCCAAACAGAAATAGCAGCATCCTACACTTCTGGTCCTTGAAGGCAGAGCTTGGGAAACCTCAGAGCAAAGCAATAAGGAGTTAGAGCAATCCATGGTGATTTCAGAAATCACTCTTGGACTTCTACAATGTGCCCTCTTCTGCACCCAAATTCTACCTTTTTGATGTATAAGTTTAAATTGTGTTGCAAATAGTTAAATAATAGATAATACTACAAGGCTGTCTTGAATTTTTCCACTTAACAATATATGGTATTAATTGTCACATTATTAAATTGGCTGCATAATATTATATGAATATAATAGGAGTAATAAATATAACAAACAGAATGATTATTATTTAGTCAGAATGATGTGTTCTGAAGAATGATAATGTCAGCTGAACCCATGAAAGTTCTGGTTGTCATACCATAATCTCTATGTAAGAGTCCACAAGGAAAGGAAGGGTAGGAGCTAGGATTTAACCTAAGTTGTTGACCCTGGAGCCCCTGTCTAAAATCTTATAATACACCACTAGTATAATTAAAACCATTTTGACAGTGCATTTACTTCTAGGTAATGACTTACTATTTAATATAAATGTAACTCATAGGAAATGCACAAGGAACTGTGAAGTGACTAATCTAGATCCTACAAAATAACACAACCGCAGCTTCACAGACTTAGTTTGCTTTCAGTTTCAGAGTCGAAAGGATTCAACTATTCCACTTTAAAATACTTGAGACTGCTTTTATCTGCTCACTATTTCTAGAAGAGATAACTGAATTTTGTATCTATAACAATAAGACATGTTACAAATCCATTCTTGAAGAGGATGAAAATAATTGAAGAAATGGAGATAAATTTGAGGTTTTTCACAAGTTCCTGAAATCATAGCTTTTTTTTGGCCATCATTTCTTATAATTGGTACACTTCTTAGTCATTTCAGGTTGAAATAATGCTTACATTATTTCAAAGGATTTATAATAATTTTTACCTAATTGACACGATTGTTTGTTTTGCCGTTGTTTTCTTCGTCTAGGCCTTTAGGGTGACTCTGCCTTTAACAATAAAAAGAAATGTTTCGCATCTGCCAGAGCTCCACCTCTGAGATGTTGATTTCATTGATTTGGGAAAGGAGACTGGGCATGACTAACATTTTTTAAGATTACTAGGTGATTATAGTATGAAACCAAGGCTGAGAATCATGATCTGTATTAACAGTCTTGTCACCTCAGTAGCATTTTGACCATTATTTGTATCCCTTTGATATACTGTTGTGGGTTTAGGTCTCTTCATGGTGCCACATCATATCCTTGGATTAAACTGATTGATAAGTACCATTCAAATTGAAAGTAAGATTTTGCGCATCAGTTCTTAATAACTGAAAGCAAATGATAATATTTAAGGTTTACTCACATTTACTGGTCAACCAGTTAGTTATTCATGGTTGGATAGATACATAGAATACTATACATACTTATGTATATATATATATTTATACACATATATATGCCACACCATTAAATATGATAATGTTGATATAATATTAATTATTATAAGATACTATTTAACATGAAACTATAATAATTACATATATATTGATATAGAAAGCACTTTAATGAATAGCACTATAACATGTCATCCTCATAACGCAGTACTAAGCAAAATAAATCTCCAAGTTGATCCATGAAGTGGACTCTGCCTGACTTCCTTGCATTATCTTATGCTTATTCATCACCTCATTCATATTGAAATACCCAGTTCACTATCTTTCTTTACTTGTATATCGGCTGGTCTGCCACGTTATTATTGCTTCCTTGTTTTAACTATCAACAGTATATCGTCTCTGTAAAAGTTAAATATTTCTTGGTATACTTCCTCAAAATTAGATCTCAAACCCAGACTCTGGGAGAAAAGGAAAAGAGTATACTGCAGTAACATCATTTTAAAATAATGAAAACTTTCAGTTTAACACTTTTTATTCCATTATAAGCCCTTTTTTATTTCAACAGTTAGTTATTAAATATCTGTTAAAGAAAGGCTGTGGTCTTATTTTTCAATCTAAAATAAATCACTTTCCATCACATGGAAGTATCCATAAACTGGGTGGCTTATAAATGACAGAACATGTTTCTCCAGATCCAGAGACTAAAAAGTCAGAGCTTTAGGGGCTAGCAGATTTGGTGTCAGGTGGGGCCACTTCTTGTTCACATACAGCAACTCTGGATGGATCTCTGTAATGGCACAAGGGCCGAATTAACAGAATTTCCTAATGAGGACACTCACTAATCCCAATCATTAGAACTCTGTCCTCATGACTAATCACCTCCCAAAGTCTCAGTTTTCTAACACTATCACCTTGGTGAGTTCAACCTATGAATTTGTGGAGGATAACAAACCTTCAGACCACTACCCAGTGTAAAGATGAATAAATAGTGTATACATGTGTCTGATTCATCATGTATTTCTTTTCCTTTTGGATCTATTAGATTAGCGAGTGGTGATCTTTATTATTACTTCTTTTTTCCTCTGTGCTCTGCTTGGATAAGAAGTTGCATGAAAATGGCAGTTGTACAAGGATGAAACTTTTTTTTTTCAATTCTTTTAGTGTTTTACATATGAATACAGTGAATTTATGTTATTTTACACCTTAAATCCCAATTGCATCTTCTTTCTGTTTCTCATTACGACCCTTCTTCTCTACCAGTCTCTTTATTTTCATAGCATTTTATATGTGTAGTCCACTGAATTTCATCTGGGGTGTCTTTAAATGCATGCTAGAGCATGAATCATGTATCATTGAGGAAAGCATTTTATCTTCCCCCATCCAGCGTTAACCCTCAACAGTCTCTCAGGCAGAAGAGGAGCCTCTTAATCTTTCTCTTTCTATGGTGAAATGTTGATAGTCCAAATCTTGTGCAGGTCTTGTGAAAGTAGACATAGCTGTAGTGAGTTTATTGATGCAACAGCCTTGTCATGTCCAGAAGATACCATCTGACCCCCTTCATTCTTATTGCCCCCTCTTTCACAATGTTCCCTGAGCCCTGGAGTAGTAGGGAGTAGGTGGTTTAGATGTCCTGTTTAGGGCCAAGTAATCCACAGTCACTTATTTTCTACACTCTAGCCAGTGGTAATTTTCTATAGTAAATGCCTTCCATTACAAAAGGAAACTTCTAAGTTAAGTGCTAAGTGACCCACTAATCTAAGGGTATAATGATAAATGTTTAAAAGACAGATTGATACAAAGTCTTTATAAACCTTAGTAGTTTGTAGCCTAGGGCCTATGTTCTCCCTTTCACAGATTCTTGGCCTGATTTCAAGTACCAGGAATGTATTACCTGCTGAAAAATGGGCCTTAAGTTCAATCAGAAAATTGCTGGTTACTACCATAACATTCTGCCACTATCACACTGATGGGTCACCTCTTGCCAGGGCAGTTGTTACTGTAGCTTGAAGCTCTCTCACGTTGATGAGACTGTTGATTACTTTGATCTCCCAGCAGCTTGCAGAGTAACTTTGATACAATGAAAGGAGAAAATTTCCATCCCAGTTCTAGCATTTTTTTTCTGTGTCTTATTATCGACGTGTATAGTGTCTTCAGTAACAGGATCTTACTGTCAGTTTCTAGAAAGCAACCAAGAGCAGTGGTGAAAGCCTATACAGTTTGGGGATGCTTTGAGACTTCTCTGACCAACAACTAGGAATTTGTTTAATTGCCTGTGATGTCTGATAGGAGCATCAAAAGACATTTTCCATTACATCCCATCTTCTCTCTATGTTCCTTTCTGTTGACACCTTTTTGGAAAAAAGAAGTCTTCTTGATATGAGATGGAAGGTTTCATTTAGATTATGTTCAGAGAAATATTAGTTATGTCATTGAACCCTTAGCATTTTCCTTGCATGTATCCATCACTACTAAAACTCGCTGTCTGAACTCAAGTATCAAGTAGATTGTGTGATAAAAGATTTTGACTGTTCATTCTGTCTCTATCCCTGCTTATTTTTGCCTAGTGACAGTGAGAATGCTGGTTAAACATGTAATTTAAAGTTGTGATGTGCACATTTGGGTTTTGCTTAAATGCTCTTTCACTTTCTGCAAGGTTGTTCTGATATTCTAGCATAGAAATGAGATTTATCAGTCCTTTTCCTCAGGGTTTTCTCAAGGCACAGCAAAAACAACAAGATTCCATGTAAGTAACTGGAAGTGAGGTGGGTTAATAGTGAAAAGGAGACCGGTGCCTTAAAGTGTAGCTGAAATACACACTTTTGATTCTTAGCAATTAAGTAATGTGACCTCAAATTAGGAGGTAGGTGTTCCTATTTGTCCGCAAAGTAGGCCATCTCTCTTTCATCAAGATGAAGATAAATCTTATCAACCTCCAAGTGAACAACCTTGTTTGCATAGTGCCTTCATAGTGGCCTAATACTTCCAACTGACTGATACAGTGTGTGTGTGTATAAAATTTTTAAATGAATCCTTTTCTTCTTTCAGTCTGGCCGGGACCTGCAACAATATCAGAGCCAGGCTAAACAACTCTTTCGAAAGTTGAATGAACAATCCCCTACCAGATGTACCTTGGAAGCAGGAGCCATGACTTTTCAGTGAGTATAGCCCTATTTTGTTTATAGTCATTTAAATATGAAATGCAGTACTGAAGAGATAGCTCAGGAATTAAGACTCTACATCCCAAGCAGAAGGTCCTGAGTTTGGATCCCAGGTCCCACCCAGAGAGGGGTGGAGGGAGGGAGGGGAATGGGGTACCTATCAAGTTTGTATGAGTGCAAAAAATAAAATAAAATAAATTAAATTAAAAAAAAAACCACCAGGCAGAAAATGCAGTGATGGTGGGTGGAGTCTGGGAAATTCCAGAGTAAAGCAAGAAGGAGGTAGAAACAATTCAGGATGATTCCTTAAATCACCCTTGGTCCTCCACAGTGTACACGTGTGCACAACAGAAGGAGGGAAAGGAGGAAGGAAGAGAAGCAGGGAGGGAAGGAGGGAGGGAGGGAAGGAGGGAAGGAAAGTTAAAGTATGAAACGCAGTCATGTAACACCTTATGAAAATAGTAACTGCTATTTTTGTATGCTTTTGTGTTTAGGTGCAGATGTGTGTGTACGTGTGCATGTATGTAGGACAACCTTGGATATTATGCTTAGGCAATAGCCACCTTTTTCTGAAACAGTTTCTCACTTGCCTAGTACTCACAAGTAGACTAAGCTACTTGGGCAGCCAGTACCTTTCCAGCACTGGGATTAAAGTTGTTGCCACACTGTAATTCTTCTTTACATGAATTCTTCAGATTGAGCCCAGGCCCTTATGCTTTCAAAGCAAGGAGTTTACTGATTGAGTTCTTTCCCAGAATAGTAACAGTTAATTAAAAGTAAAGATAACTTTGTCAATTTAGTGTTTTTGTGGAAGTAGTTTTCCTGTCTCTAATTCTGCAAATCTGAAATCTCAGTGTGTCTGTTTAATATGCTTATAGTAATTTTAACCTATTAAATTTTGTCTAATAAATTCTGTACCCATTATGCTATAATAGATAACTTCTTTTTAGAAATTTCTTAGAAATATCTTGGGGGGGCTTAGAGAGGGCAGCAGTAATAGCACTGTGGCGTGCAGGCAATGTGGCAGGGTCTGGATGCCCCAGAGAGTCAGTGCTGCTGAATGGTTGGGGGAGGGGCGCGGTCGAGAGATGTGTTCTGGTTTAGGTGCTTTTTCAAGCTCCTTGCTGCATCTTCCTTGAAAGTGATGGGACAGAAGCTAGGATTTAGGATCTTGGCTAGGTAAAAGGACACGTTAAACCTCCCTGGATGCAGCGTGCAGTCTGATGTAGCCTCCTGTTACGGCGAAGTGTTGGAGGCTTCTGGAGGACTGGAAGAGCAGAGTGCCTCTGGAGGACTGGAAGAATGGAGGGCTTTTGGAGGCTCATACAGGGCCCGAACGTCACAGCAATAGGCATAGGACCTACCTATGTTCTTTATTTCTCCTGCTATGAAAAGTTAAAAAGACATTGAGTGATGTAATTCACCCAGGTGGGAATAGCCTTGTTGCCAATGGTTCAGCTGGGTGTGTGGCAACATTACTTCATGATGCAGGTATGAATTCAATGGACTCGGTCAGGCAGAGAATGAAGATGTACAGCTTACCATACCACCGAGTGACAGACTGTATAAGGGCAGTGTGGAAAATGAAAGGTTCCGGGCCTTTTAGTGCTGCTATACAACACAGTTACAGTGAATGTTCCCTTGCAAGCCATTCACTTCATGACCTATAAATTACTGCAGGAGCACTTTAATCCCCAGGGATGATACAACCCCATCTTCCAAGTCCTCTCTGGAGCCTGTGGCCTCTGCCACAACCCCACTGGACCATTTGCAAAGCATTGCTCAACGCACAGGAATCCCTGGCGTTGAACTTGAACATTACTGGACACATCACAGTCATAACTAATGCCTTCAGAATGATGTGTGAAGTAGGCATGATGACTGCCTCCACAGCCATCACATGTCCATGTCAGAGTTCTTCAAATACCTGATCACTAAATGGCTAACAGAGTGGAGGGCAGGCAAGTGAAGGAGCACTGAGTGACGCCAGGTCACATTCCTGCTGTGTCCTGCCCCCTCCAGCACATGCTCTGTTTCCTGGCATGCTCCTGTCTGGAGAGAAGGGAGAGAGTTCTCCCAGGCTCTTGTTCTGTGCACTAACACCAGTTCCTGCCGCCTCGGCGGCTACCACTTCTTTTCCTTCTGGCCCCAAACAAACAGCAGAACACACTGCGCCTCTGACAACCTCTTCATTCTGCACTGGCGATCTGCTCTTGATTTACAGAGAGATAAGCTGCTTCCTGCTTCCTAATTTTAAAAAGCCTTTAAAAATATATCTTAAAGTATATCGGGACTCTTGCTTGAAAGTTTACTAACAGTTAAAATGAGTAACTTACATAACTTTTTCAAGTCTTGAGTCTTTCTTCAAAAGATTGATGCATCTTGCCTGGCATGTAATAACAGTTTTTCTTTAGAAAAAAAAAATATTTAAAGCATCTAATTCACAATCTTAGATCTCAGGTTATTTATTTATTTATTTTTTTGGTAAGAGCAGAAAACCATACAGTGGAAATGCCACAGTTCATATCAGAGAGCAATCTGGAAGCTGAGTCCAGGTGTCTCAGGTAGAATTGTTGGCATGTGGCATGCTGGCCTATGCAGTGCAAAATACACATTGTACATTTAGAAACAAGGCTACAGTGAAGTCGCAGGAAGCATCATGGGCAAGCACTGCCAGAAAGACCTGAGTTCAATGTAAGCGAGATTCTGAGTTAATTTTTGGTTGTTGCATGTTCAGAAACATACTGCTTTTGCCAGATTTTCATAACTCTTCCTATGTGATATTGACCCCAGTTGAAGAAGTTTTAGAACAACAACGCTGTGATCCAATGTAAATGAAATAATTGGGAGTAAGAGAGAAGGAAGCAATTAAGTTTGAAGAAGGGTTAGAAGAAAAAGGAATGCAAAAATTTCACAGAAAAATATTATAGCATATAATGTAAAGAATATAGCATAGAATATAAAGAATTTCTCCAGTATGTAAAAATCTTCCCTGTAAGAAATGACAGCATGAGCACATAGAAAAAGAATGTGACTTCTAGTAACATACAAGAAGTGTGGCTTCATTTTGACGTTCTGGATGCCCTCTAAAGGGTTTAAGTAGGGTGAATGTGGGTCTATTTCTCTGGTTGAATAAGAGATGGTACAATCCTAATGAGTCGGAGGCCCAAGCAAGTAAAAAACAGTATTATTTAAAAAATATTCTAGGGGTCCTGAAAGCTTTGTAGTCATTTTTAGGTTATCTTTTGAGGAAGGAGTCTCTATCAGACTTTAGGTCCTAAACCAAATAACCTTACTTGATCTGTACACATTGGGCTTTAGAATGTGTTTGGTGAACTAAAAAATACTGTGGCTAAAAAGTTTGAAATCCACTTTTGGAGTAACCATTTCCCAAGAATACTGTATGCAAGTAACCACATACCCCCTTTTCGGAATGCCAGAGAGCCCTCTATGACAAGAGTCAGTCAGCTTTGATGTTGAATCCTTTCCATTTGGTTACAAGAGTTCCACTAGCCTGGAAATAAGACAGTATAAGTTGTTTTGAGGTATCCAGGAAATACCTCACTTAATTTCTGCTGTAGTTATCCTTCATAGTTGCAGATAAAATTATGACTAAATAACGTAAGGAAACAAGGGGCTTTACTTTCTCTTATAATAGTCTGGTTACAGTTCCTTGTCCATGTTCACAGGAGAGCCCACAACCAACACTCAGGGCCAAGGGAACTGGCCACACCATATTCATGTAATGGTTGAGAATGGAGCGATCCTTATTTGTCAGACCAGCATGTCTGGTCAAGTGTATAGAAGGATGCCAACTTCCTCAACCAGCTCCTTCCATCTTACTCATCTGCCCAGGGACTAGTCCCATCCACCACAGTTTGCTCCTTCTCCATCAACTGGACAATCTTTTGCAGGTTCTCTCTGGGCTTAACCATTAATTCTCTAAACATGTTCCCAGAGTTCAAACCCTCAACTGTCAAGTTGATACCTATACCTATGACAATTTTCAATTTTTTTTTCAGAAATTTCTAGTTCTGTTTTACTCAGTGGTTGGCAGAACTTTAATATTTTTGCACTAACGTGTGTTTGCCATACAGAGTCAAAGAGTAAAGTTACATTTTAGTTTTCAGGACAAAAAAAAATTCTTACAATATTAATAGATGTTCATTGAAAAATTGTCTAATGAGTAAGCAGTTATAATAAATACTCTTTGGATATATTTTTAATAATGAGAAAATGGCTGCTTTGTGATTCCAAGAATTTTAAATTCAGAATTGTTTATTTAATTTCTTCCATTTTTATGTGTTTATGTATATGTGGTCCGTGCAATGTGTGTGTTTGCATGTTGTTCGGTATAAACAGGGTGTATGGGTGCACTTAAGTGTGCATTCATGTACAGGCCCAAAGGTGATATTGAGAATCATCCTTGATCATTCTTCCATCGTCTTGTTTTGAGACTGGGCCTCTAACCCAGAGCTTACTGGCAGGATCCTCTAACTAGCCACCTTGCTCTGCAGATTCCCAAGCTCTGCTTTCCAGGGATGGAAATATAGGTAGACTGCCATGTCTGCCCAGCATCTTATGTGGGATCTGGTGACTAGAACTGTGTTTCTTTTGCTTTCAGGGTGAGCCATTTCTTCAACCCTAGAATTAACTTTGTGATATAGCTAGCTTCAAAGGGTTTAGATCAGATATTTTCAGAAGTTTATACGGTACTAAATGTTTGCTTTGACTTGAAGTACTGTTACTTTACAATATCTTTGTTTTGCTTTTTCCGTAGCTACATTATTGAGCAGGGGGTGTGTTACTTGGTTTTGTGTGAAGCTGCTTTCCCTAAGAAGTTGGCTTTTGCCTACCTGGAAGATTTGCACTCAGAATTTGATGAACAGCATGGGAAGAAGGTGCCCACGGTGTCCAGGCCCTATTCCTTTATCGAGTTTGGTGAGTTGAGACCCCTCGTTTCTTTGCAGAGAGAGCAAACAATGTGGAGGAGATTTTTATAACACTGACACGCCTTTCTCCCTGATGTTTACTTTTGCAAGTCCTAGTCTGTCTTCTTTCCAGTTCTACATTTTGTCTTTTTGAATGTGTGAAGTTTCTTTCTGATATGTCATTTCTCCAGTCTTTTGTTCTTTTCTCCCGTAGAACTTGTGCCTTTTGTGTCTTTTGGTTTCAGTCTTTATTTGGGCAAGAGGAATTATTCATGAAGATCTATTCTACTGAGGTCTTTTCCTTATAGATACCCATTGTATGACTTACTTTATAGAAATCAGAATTTGGAAGTTAGGAAAAACAGTATTTTTGTTTTTTTTTTAAGTCAAATAATATCATCAATTTTAGGAAGTACTAGAAAATAAATTGTACTAAAAGTATGGGAGAATAATACTGCCTTCAGAAGTAGCAAGTGTGAAAGCTTGTATTCGTGCAGGAATTATAGAAAGACTCAACACCAGTCAGACCTGTTTTTGTATCTGATATCAGTGGGTCAAAGGACATGAGCTAAGTACAGTATGTGTAGAGAGTAGGAGCAAGTAGGATTAGTGTCCATGACTGAACGTTTTAGTTAGTAAACAAATAAGTTTTACTGGCTTAGACTATCAGAAGTTTTTTGGGTTTGCTAGATAAGTGAGTCATCTTGCTTTATAAAAATTGAGAGAATTTGGCAAAATAGTCTTAATGTTTATGTACGTGCCAACTTCAACTGATAATTCATATGATGTTCAGTTTTTCAAATTTAATTTTTCTGGACAAGTGTTATAAGCCTAAGGGGAAATAATTAGGCAGGTGTATCGAGGTCACCTAAACTAGCTCATGTGTGAAGAGGGACCACCAGGTATAGTAATGTGGAACCAATCAACAATAGTTGCTCCCATTCTTTGGACTGAAGTTACAAAGGGAGAGAGCAATTTCTGAACTGGAAAGGAAAGAACTTGGAGGGGAGACCAGCTTGAGAGGAACAGAAACTTTGGTAGAAGTATCCTGCTAGTACAAAAGGGGGTTCTTACTAAAGGTGGTGGGAGTAGTAATAAGTGTCCTGACATCTCTGTCTGCTCTCTATCCTACTGTGGGGCCTCTTCATTGCCCGATCCTAACTAGAAGCAGGAGGGTAAGGAGCCCACTCCTGGAGTGTATGCACGCAAGCTTCCCAAAGTGCAGAAGAGTGGAGCAGTGATCTAAAGAGCCAAATGAAAGGTAGCTGACACACATAACAGCAGGCTAAAAATTGAAAATACTTTTAATCATAGGTCATCATTACAGTTTTGAGAAATCAGACACAGGCTACAGATGGACAAGGTTGCAGTTTTTATGGGTATTTTGGGTAATTCCCTATCACATGTTTGATTTACTTTGAAGTTTGAGAATAGGGTGAGTTAAGAAAATATTGTGAAAATACTTTAAGGCAGTGTTGCTGAAATTTCTAATGATCCTGAATGCGTTTGCTGTTTTAGGTGTAATGATAGCAGAGCCAATACTATTATAGCCAGTGTTGTTTAGGGAATGTGTAGAAGTAAACAGTGAAACCCAGAGGTTTGTCGGAATGCAGCTTGTAATTTCTTCCTTCAGGAAAGGTTTACTGATAGAAAATGCCTCTAATTCACAGGTAACAAAGAAACATTTCTCCTGAATGGTCATCTAGCTACATTTCAACAGTGGGGGAATAAACTCAGGTTCTGATTATCTACTTCAGTGGTAATGGACAAGGCGTCAACGGACAGGACAGAAGTTATTAATGACTACCTTTCATCACCTTAGATACCTTCATTCAGAAAACCAAGAAGCTCTACATCGATAGCCGTGCTCGGAGAAATCTAGGCTCCATCAACACTGAATTGCAAGATGTACAGAGGATCATGGTGGCCAATATCGAAGAAGTGTTGCAGAGGGGAGAAGCACTGTCAGGTATCTGAAAGCAATGTGGGTCTGACGAAAGTAGTTCTTCCAAAGGCAGAGATTGCTTACTTTGGAGTACCTTTGATTGCTGTCAAGTTCTGCTTAAAACTGTTAAAAATTCATGTGTCAGAACTAGATCACACTCCAATAATGATATTTTTCTTTGTACAATTAGTTTTTGTGAGAACAGTGTAAAGGACTCATCCAGGAATAAAATAAGTGCAGAAACATTTGCACAACTTAAGGGAAATGATGACTAAAAGGCAATTGTCAGTTTGTATTGTAATTTCATGAGCAGGCTCTTTGGGCGACATGACTGCCTCTAAGTCAGTTTTATAAAATGCCGTTTTTGTCAAGGTCTCCTGTTGAAGAACTTGCCAATGTGACTACAGAAATAGTCTGCTGAGTCCTCTCTCAACTTGCTTCATGCAGTGGGTCATTGAGTCCATGTTTGTAAGGTACTGCACTCTCTAAGAGGACTGTAAGCAAGTCTTTCTCCCTAGTTCACAACCATCCTGGTCGCCATCCTTACCACTCTTCACACTCGCTGATGACTGCACAGGCACCTGTTCTTTTAGGCATAAAGGTCTCTTCGAAGAAATGTTCCCTATCCTTAGGCCACATCCAATTAAGCTAGTCTTGTTGGCCAGCAAGCACCTGTCTCTTTACCTCCCTAGTGTTGGGATTACACTGTGAACCATGTTTTTTTTATTTTTATTTTTTACATGTGTATATAGGTCTGTGTACAAGAAGAAACCTGAGTATTTGTGCCTGTGGAGGCTCAAGGGTAATAACAGCCCCTTGGATTGTTTTTCCTTCCTTATTGCTTTGCTCTGGCTTTCCCAGGATCTGCTTTCCAGGACTGGAATTAAAGGCCACTGCTGTATCCTAGTGGGACTTGGGGGATCTGAACTCAGGTCCTTTTGCATTTGAAGCAAAGGCTTTAACCCCTGAGCCATCTCCTTAGCCCAATGCCTGTCTTTCTACTTGAGTTCTGGGAGATCGAACCTAGGTCCTCAAGTTTTCATAGTTATTACTTTACCAACTGAGCTGTCTCCCCAATTTTATTTATTAATTTATCTTAAACATGTTTTTATTTATTAATTTGTTTGTGTGTGTGTATGTGTAGTAATGTTGCATTTGTGTGGGAACATACATATAGGCACACATAAACATGTGTATACATGTATGTGGAGACCAGAAGTGCTTTGACTGTCATTGTGTCCTCTCCATGTTGTGAATATTTGTTATATGACTTCTCTAAGCAGAATCTTTCCTCTGATTATCATGTGTTTTGAAATATTCTTATTACAGAGGAAGTCTCTTAAATTTCACTTATTTCAGTCTGGGCATGGTGGTGCATGCCTGTACTCGGAGACTGGCAGGAGGATGAAAAGTTTAAGACCAGCCTAGGCCCCTTAGCAAGACCATGTCTTCAACAAACAAGTATTCAGAGGACCTAATAGTTACTACTCTGCCTAGTTATTCTTAGAAAATTTAATCATTCGGCAAATGCTTATTTTTTTTGTTTGTAGCAAAGTTGGAGTTTAGTTACAAAAAGCAATTTTTAATATAGAATAAATGAGCATGTTAAGGGAGAAAGGGGGCCATTAGCAAAAAGAAAATACACACCTAAGACATGGGTGCAAGTTTCTCAAGAGAATGAATAAGAGCAGATGTTTATTGAGTGTGAACAGTATACCAGACCCTGTTTTCAGTACTTGTGGTAAAGCAGGAAAATAGAGTCATTAAAATCCTTTGTCCACCATTATGTGAAGCAAAATGAGCCAGACTCAGACAAATCTCTCATGTTTTTTTCATATAGAACCTAGATTTAAGAGAGAGAGAGAATGTGTGATGAAACTAGAAAGGGACCACGAGAACGATGAAGAGATCTTAAGCAGGGAGATGGAGGACAGAGATGTTCATGGAATTCTTGTGACATGAAAGCAGAAAGGAGGTCTGGGGGGGTGGAAGAAACCAACAGAGGGGGGGACATGAGGGAGGCACAGAGAAGATTGAAATAGAAAAATACAGCGACACATATGTATGAACATGCTCCCTTGAACCTATTGCTTTATGCACTAAGTTAATATTTAAAGGATGGAAAAGCAGTCCCTTGCCAGCGTAGTATAGATTCCAGTAGCTTGACTAGAAGGATTCCTTGAGCATTGTCATGGTTAATCTTTATCCCCTAAACTTTTTTCTTTACTATGTGGAGAATGTTAGAAATTTTAGCATTCACCATTAAAATATGGTGTATGATTAAGTGTCTTGGTTAATTGAAATTTATCGTTATCTGAGTCTTATCCTTCATGGATTATAGTTTTCAGACTATGAGATAATGTGACTTGCCCACTTGAAATACCAAAGAAGTAATTATTATTAGAATATCAGTTGAATTGGAGATTCATCTCAGCAGTAGAGCACTTAGCATGTACAAGGCCCTGGATTTGATCCCCAGCAAAGAGAACGAGAGAGAGAATAATAGCTAGTATTTAAGGCACCTTAAAGGCACCTTCTGTACCTACTCTAAAGTCTTATAACTATTTTTGTTTTGCTGTTAAATTTTCTAGATGAATAAACTGAAAGCAATTAAATGGTGACCAGCATCTTAAATGGCTTGCCACTGATATTCTCAGTTGGGTGACTTGCTGCTGGATTTGAATGGATGGTGAGGACAGTGCTTTTAATAGAGCCTTGGGGGGCTGGAGAGATGGCTCAGGGGTTAAGCCTCTGCCTTGCAGGCGGAAGGTCCTGAGTTCAAATCCTAGACCCCACATATAGATGCTGGGCGGAAGCAGGGGTGGCCTGCATTTCTGGTCCTGGTAGGACGGAGCCTGTGAATCCCAGGGCAGAGTAAATGAGGAGGAGTTGGAGGCGGTCCATGGTGGTTCCCGAATTCGCCCGTGGTTCTACACACACACTCACACACACAATTGAATAAAAAAAAATTAATAGAGCCTTGGGAATTTACACATAATTTGACCATGTTGCAGTTTATTTTCATGTTGTTGATAAATATATAACCAAACAACCTAAGGGAACAAAGGGTTTTATTCTTGCTTACAAAATTCTGGCTATAACTCATAGTCCAGCTGATGGCTCCTGGGGTCGTTCATACCAGCATCAGGAGCTTAGGAAACTGGTCATAACACAAGCTCTCTCCATTTTACCCACTTACCAAGGGGATAGATCATCCCCTCTTTCCACATCAATTAGACAGTCTTCTTGGGCGTGCTTAGGGCTTGCCTTAATGCGTACCTCAACAGATGTGCCCAGAGCTCAGCCTTCAGTTGTCAACTTGACACCTGTGTCTAACTAGCACAATCATATTATTCTTAAGTGTATGATACATTTTATAATGCGTCAAAGTCATGAGTTGATCTTCCCTACAATCTTACCTTAAAATATAAGGGGTAATTTAACAAGTGTAATGGCACTTTCCTGTAATGCCAGCACTCAGAAGGCCGAGTTTTAGACCAGCCTGGACTATATAATAGCCCTTTCACAAAGAAAACAAATTAAAACAAGACAACAATGGTGAGTTAAGCTATTTTTTTTTAAAAAAATCATGCTAATCCTTTTATTTTATGCCTTTATGATTTTGATAAAGTACTTGAAGGGACTAAATAATGTTTTTCTTTCTCCTCTTTTACAGCATTGGACTCAAAGGCTAACAATTTGTCCAGTCTATCCAAGAAATACCGCCAGGATGCGAAGTACTTGAACATGCGGTCTACTTATGCCAAGCTCGCAGCGGTAGCTGTGTTTTTCATCATGTTAATAGTGTATGTGCGGTTCTGGTGGCTGTGAAGTAGTCAAGTAGTCACTGGTAAGGGAGAATCTAGAACTCGGCAGGTGTATGTCTTCAGGAAGCTGAGCTCACAGGATGTGTATTAGAATCCAAGTGGAACTTCTGCCTCTACAGACCCTGCAAGAAAAGACCTTTCCTGAAAATGAACGATTGCACGTCATTGAATGAAGCTTAGCCCTGTGGTAATCTCCATTGGGGCAGAGGCTTCCTTTGGTCGCTCAGCCAGATGTGGTAGGGAACCGTAGGCTGTTTTGTTCTGTTTTGTTTTTCTCCCTCCTAGTATGTTTTTAAGGCTGCACTACCTGGGGCATTCTCTTTCTCTAATGGAGCCATCAGTGAGATTTAACATAGCCAACCTGCACTAGCAACATTCTGAAATTCCTTCAAAGAAGGCAGCGCTCTGGAAAGTTTTTTGACTTTAATCAACATTCCTTTTGTTGGTGACATTTGTGATTTTTCAGTTTTGATGGCTTTTCAATTAAGACTCCAAGTATGTGAAGGTTAATTGCTGTGCTGCACAGATCCTGCGTGTTGGCCACAGTATAGAGTTAACCTTTGTTAGTTTCCTTTTATACTTGCTTATTGCACAATTGCTTTAGGGTTAAATGAATTCTGTGAACATGCCTTGAAATCATAGCACCGTCTGACTGAAAAGCTAAAGTTTTCCCTCACTTAGTCTTTAAGCAGAAGACTCAGAACAGCCTGAGATACGATTATTTTGCAGTGTTTGGTCTCTACCAATGTTCAGAGCATGTTGCATAGATAGCCAGAGGCGCCTGGCCTACCAAGAAGAAAGGCCCCACTCAGAACCCCAGCTCTGTCCTGCCCTTTGCTCCTACTCTGTCTTCTGGTTTCCCCACAATTTGCTGACATTTAAAAAATTTCCCTGTACACAACAGTTTCATGTCCCATAACTGTCCTCAGGAGATCTGCATATTTCAGAATGGAATGCCTACAGCTGTTGAGTTGATTTGATTTACAATCTTTGCAGATCACCTACTCAAACTACATAATATATTTATCTGAGAAAGTCTGCGAGAGCCCTCATTTCTGTTTCAGTTCATGTTAAATCTCCAAGAACATTCTAGAAATAGCTCACTCAACAGTGGCTTCTATTAGCTAATAAAATGAAAGATTTCTTTTTCCTTTTCACTCAGGGATAATAGGGTTTTCCTTTTACCTTCTGAGGTGGAATTTTTTAAATGAGAATAATAGGCCTTTTGAATATTAGCCCAAAGGTCTACAGTATAACCTATAACTCCTGCACATACTGCAAATAATTCTTTAAATTGTACAGGAAAGTGAGCCAACTTCTTTTTTCTTAACATCTTTGGAAAGAACTTTGCTAAACAATTTTATAATCCTAAGGAATCACCAGAGCGCTCTTCCTGATTCCTGGTGGAGAACAGCAGCTCATTTCTTTATTAGAAAGTGAGTAGAAGTGCTCATGTTATTCCTCATCATTTACAGAGCTAGAATACATGTTTTTCTTCTATTATGAACGCCAATTAGAGTTCAGTGCATGAAATACAGAATTACTTTTATAGAGAATAAGTGCTTTTAAGACTTATCCCTTAAGTAGTGCTATTGGCAATAAGAAGCTCTGAGAGACGGAAGCCCAAGGAGTGGCGCTGTGGCGTTTGGTGCTTCTGGAGGAGTGGAACCAGCAGCTTGCTGCAACGTCATAGTCAGCGATGAAATAAATACTTCTAGAATGTTCCCATCAGTGTGAAGTGTTGTCTAGTTAACTGATACGCACACATTCTTCTTGTGAATTCATCTCAATAGGCACTATAGTGAGGGTGTGGAATAAATAATGAACAAAGGAACAAGAAAGCGGGTTAAGATAAAAGAGCAAGAGAACAAGCGTCATGTATGCCCTCTTTCCTTGATAGGTGCTGGTGGCAGGAAGATGTGATTAGATAAAGTAGCCAAACAAAAGTAGCAAAGTGATTTTAAAAACCATTTGCAGTTAGTGAAGGCTCATGAAAGTGGACTCCCGATTAGTTTCTTCAGAAGCGCAGTGGGTGTTCTAGATGAGTCGGTGGCATGTAAAGGCCTCTGGGGAGTGAGACACATTAGGGGAATGTGATGGTTTGAGGAAGACTTGGGTTGAGCACCTGTTGCCTGGCTCGGAGAGGAGGTGGGGGAGTTAGATGCAGGATGGAATTGAAATAATGACAGCTTCAAGTCATTATTTGACCATATTTCAAATACATATTGTAGAGGGATTGGGTTGCAGTGGGAAAATGGAACTTAGGAACTACCAGTTTCAGCTGGTTTTCAGGAAGAACAAGCTGAGGTGCCAGGAAATAACCACTAAATGCCACTTGGTTTCCGAATAACTTGTAAATCCTTGCACACCAGACCTGCTCCGGGAAGAATGTGCACACTGTTGTAGGAATGAGGAAACTTTTCAGTTACCACTCTTGAGGTCCGGAAGAGCTCAAGTCCCAGAGAAGGTGAGGGGGCCAAGACTGAACCCACAGAGTCTGACTCTACCATCCAATTCTTTGTTGTTGCTGTTGCTGTTTCTACTTACTTTTTCAGGTTAACAGACAAAATAATGGATTTCCTCATGGCGTCCTCATACATACGTGTCACTGTTCTTTGTTTTCTTTCATTCTCCTTCAGGGGCTATTCTTTGTTGTTGTTATACATGTGTGTATGTTCTGAATGTGAGTGGGTATACACGTTTGTGTACAGGTGTGTGTGTACAAAAGGGCACTTGAGTGTGTGTACCTGTGGAGGCCCAGGGTGACATTGGGAGTGATCCTACACTGCTCTTCCAGTTGATTATTTTCTCTGGGGTTTCCAAGCTGGAATTACAGACTACCACCGTATCTGCCTGGCACTTTTATATGGGATCTGAGGATCTGAACTCAAGTCCTTACCCTTGGGAGGCAAAAGCTTTAATCCCTGAGCCATCTCCCCAGCCCAGGGACCTGTTCTTTTAACCACCATTTTAAGCTACCAGTCAAATAAAATGAGCACCAAAAAATGTATTGAATTTAACCATCAGAAACCTAGTCATACGGATAGAAATAGTTCTCAAGAACCCAAAAGCCATAGGTTAAGGATTGAACTATAGGATTGAAGACCAAGGACTACTATTAACAAATGTCAGGATTTCAATGTATTTGGCACATTGACACCATTCTAGACATTCTTAAAACAGTGGTTCTTAAGCTTTGTTGAGAAATCTTTGAAAATCTGGTAGAAAAGATGTGCCTTTACTCCAGAAAAAATAAATGTACGCACACAAAGGATCACAGGGCAACAAAACCCATTCATAACACCATGGTCCATGATGCTTCGGGTTTCTTCACATATATAAGATATAGAACTTCCATATATATCAGATATATGGATGGGCAGATAGCCAAAGTGGTATACTATGGAAGTTACTTCCGTAATTGCCTATTAAGGAGTCAGAGGCTTTGAAAACTATCCAGCTGTGGTGAGTTGGAAGAATTCTGCAATCTGAACTAACTTTAGGGGGGAGATACATTCTTGAAAAACTGTTGTGTATATATAAAAGCATTTCTATTCACTATTTCCCTGTAGTGCATTTAAGATCTGGTTCTGCTATGGTTTTCCTTCTTGTTTTGGGTTCCAGTTGCTCTAAATCACATCTGAGGGGTTTGAAACTTTTATCTATTAATAAGTTTCTTTCAGAAACTTTCTTTCTTGAAAAACTGTTGTGTATATATAAAAGCATTTCTATTCACTATTTCCCTGTAGTGCATTTAAGATCTGGTTCTGCTATGGTTTTCCTTCTTGTTTGGGTTCCAGTTGCTCTAAATCACATCTGAGGGGTTTGAAACTTTTATCTATTGATAAGTTTTCTTTCAGAAGCCAATTCAGAAAGAAATAGATAATCCCATCTGCTCCCACAGGATTTAATAACACGTGCAGTAAAACACCACATACACCTCATTAGAAACGTGCACTTCTATGCTGAAGTCTGGGCTTAAGATCACAAAGTTAATGTAGTGTACCTGGCACAGCTGGCCGAGCCTCAGCTGCTGAGTGTTTACAGACAGTTTGGATGGGAAGATAGCCAAAGTGGTACACCTGTTACTACTTCCATAATTACCTATTCACTAAGTGGAGCTGACTTCTATTATAATTGTATTGTGTATTTTGTAGTTTGAGATGGAATAAGCAAACTGTCTCTTACATTCTGTTCTTGCTCCGTGCTGTTAGGTAGGATAGTGCCCATAAGTAAACCTTCCAGTTTATTTGCCTGATTTCTTAATTTTTTTAAAAAAAAATTTCGTGTTTGTGTATGTGTGTGTGTGTGTATGTATATATGTCCCTGTGGAAGACCAAGGGTGACTTCGGGAACCATCTTTGATTGCTTTAACCTTTTTTTTTGCTGTGCTGTGGGATTTCCCAGGCTCTACCCACTAAGGCTGGAAGTGGAGGTTGCTGCCATTTCCGCCTGGTGTTTTTAGGTGGAACCTGGAATCTGAACTCAGGATCTTCTGCTTGCAAGGCAGAGTCTTAACCCCTGAGCCATCTCTCCAGCCAAGATTCTTAAAATTTTGGGGCTCGGATTTGATAGAGTAACATATACTTGGGATATTTTTTCTTTGATAGTTATCATTTATTGGTCACTATGTATTTTAGTTTTATTTCATATTGCTGCAACAAAATGCCCAACTTAAGAAAGTTTGGAGGCAAGGGTTTAGTTGGCTCACACATTTAAGGTACAGTCGTCATTGCAAGCAAGTTAGACGAACTTGAGGTAGCTGGTCATGTCATATCCATCCATGGTCAAGAGTGAATGCGCATGTGCTTGATTGTTTGCTCTGTCCATATTTACACAATCCTGGATCCCTGCCCAAGAAACAGTTCTGCTTACTATCAATGTGGGTCTTTGCACATCAGTTATTCCAAACTATCCCTCACAGGCCTGCCCAGATGCCACCTTAATCTGGAGAATCCCTCAGGCATCCCTGCAGCTGTCAAGTCCACAGAACTAATCATTACACTAAGTGTTGGGCGTTTCATGAGTATTGCTACAATTTTTATAAATCTTGTTTGCTTCTCTGGGATCGCATAATTAGCGAGTTGAACTACTTAGCTACAAATCCAGGCTGTACACCCCAACTCTACACTGTACGGTGCACTCCTAATGGATGGTGTGCACGTATTTGTCTCCACTGTTGACGTGGTTCTTACTGGCTTATTCTGAAAGGTAATTGTTTTTACAGTTTTATTATCTTGATCCTTTTTAAATTTAATTTTGTCATTTACCCCTTCATTTTTTTTGAAATTTTTGCTTTTGGGATACGTTGCCCCTTTTCATGTTACATCTTTCCTTATTATGTGCTTCTTTTCAACTTAAGAGAAAACATTCTGTGTGTATGATTGTGTGGGAATGCACACATGGAGGTTAGAGGACAATTTCCTGGAGTTGTTCTCTGCCCAACTTTATATGATATGCGAGTGAGTGTGTGTGTTGAGTACTTACATGGCGGTCCGAGGACAATTTTCTGGAGTTGGTCTGCCTTTATGTGCTTCTGGGACTAGAACTCGGGTCAGCAGATGTGTGCGCAGCAAGTGTTTTTCCCCACAGAGCCATCTCACTGACCCATGCTCTCTTCATTTAATCTGTGTTAATCAATAGTTTTCTACATCTGCTTTTTTAAGAGTTTAGCAGTGAAAGTTCTTTAAGAAAAAGAAAGAAAAGCTGCCTCATTTCCTGTGTTGCTTTGCTCAGCTTCTCCATTCTTTTCACTTCCTTTTGCTTCCCTTTTCCCACTTCTACTTTCTTTTTCATTGCTCATATTTTTAGTTACAAGTTAATGTAGTGACCGCTTTTGCGAGAGCTTCAAATTTACAGAGTTTTACGTTTATTACTTCTGGTTCTTATTTTACATGTGACTGATTTTTAATATATTGTGTTATCTCATATTTAGCATTTCAGTCAACAAAGATGCCCCAACTTTAAGGCATCTCCTTGTTTAAAAAAAAAAAATCACTAGCAATGTAAAAATTCAAGACACGAGCTCTGTATACATCGCGAGGTGCATGTGATTCTGCTTTCTTTCTCCTACCCCAGATCCACCCTTTTGCCTTGGTTCATGCACTAGGTGACTAAGCATAGGCTACCGCAGCTTCCCTACTAGTCTCACACATTGTCACAGCACTGTCATAATCCTTGAGATCTTCGGAAAGAGCTGGCTGTAGAATGAAAACTCAAATGCTCCAACTAGCTCCATACCAATTTCTACTACATGTATTTTAAAAATATTTTTCAAGAGGATGAGAGAGCAAGTGTGCACTTGTGGAGGTCAGAGGACAACGTTCAGAGGTTGGTTCTCACCACCACGTGAGCTCCAGGGACCAAATCCAGGTTATTAGGCCTGTGCACAGGTGCCTTTTACATGAGGCCTGGGATCCAAACTCTGGTCCTTCTGTTTGGGAGGCAGATTCTTAACCCTGAGCCATCTCTCCAGCCCTGTACACAATGTCTTTACCTACTGAGCCATCTCAGCAGCCCCATCAAATAATTTAGCTTCTTGGCATTAATCAAGCCCTTTACCTTGTCCCTTGGCTCATTCCGTGCTGGTCCTCCAGAATATCTTTCTGTGTACCTTACTCATACACTTTTCTTTTTTAGGCAGTGTTTCATGTAGCCCATGATGACCTTGAACTCATGATCCTAAGTATTGGAATAACAGATGTGTGCCACCATGCCTGACCTCTTCTTTTTAGGCTAGTAGTTATCATCTTTCTAAGACCTAGCTCAAGTGTTCTTGTAAATCTCTCTTAACTTTCTCACACCCTCTTTCCTACAGACCCAGGGTATGTTACAGTCTCATCTTCCCACAGCACCGTGCTCATATTGCTAGCATGAAAGCTGGCAGCTCACAAATACCTGTTGATCTTTACCTGTTTGTGCCCCAAAATATATGACTTGTGAGGTCCCTGAAATAGAAACCAGTAATAATTTTCAAGATGTCTAAATCTGTGATACTTAACGCAGTGGGTAACTCATCAGAGGTACTCAGCAAATATTTTCATGATGAATACCTTGAATTTAAAATTTGGACACACTTTTTTGGAGGAAATGATCTTAATGAAAGGAGAAAACAAAGCGTAGTAAAATTATACTATTTTACCTAGTAAAGGAATAGGAGAGATGGGGAGAAGAATCGTATTTAAAGGAAAACCAAAGGTTTATTAAAAGGAAAACTGAGGGTTCACACAGCAGGCAAACCTGGTGATCTCAGCTCAATCTCTGAGTCCAGATGGAAGGAGAACCAGATTCCAAAAGCTGTCCTCTGACATACACATACACGCTACATACACCATGTACATGTTTCTGTGTCTCTGTCTCTATTTCTCTCTTTCAAGCAAATGAAATGTTTTTTTAAAATCAGGCTAGTGAAATGGCTCACCAGGTAGAAGCACTTGCCGTTCAACCTAAAAATCTGAGTTCTTCTATCCCAACTCACATAAAGAAAGGGAGAGAACCAACTCCACAAAGTTATCCTCTGACCTCCACCTAATGCCCATACTCAGTTACATCATGTACAAATTAATAATAATAATAAACTTAAAAAAATCAGATCATATGATGGATACTTTGGAGAAAAAGGTTAGCAAACAAAATTGATTGGAACAGAAGCAACTGACAGGTCAGTGTAAAGAAAGAGATACAGGCAAATTAAGTGGAAGAAAACACCAAAGTAATAGACTACTGTGTACTTGATGAGGTTTTCATGTCAGTGAGCCACTAAACAGTTTTCCATCTGAAAAAGTGAGTCTAGTGATAAATACCTTAACCAATATATAAGGTAAATACTTTACCATGTTGAAATTAAGAAATTGGTTTAAGGCTTAGTTTGTGACCTAATGGTGGGGGATTATAACTACTGAACTACTAATTTTTCCCTCATAGCTTGTGTAAGTAGTCAGCAAGGTAGTTGGAGTGGGTATGCAGGGATAGGTACTCCTATTCAAGGACTAAAGATTATAGCTATTTGATGCTTTTTTCTCCAGTCACTTGCATTAATAGGCACAGTGTTTACTCACATACTCAGAAATGTAAGATAAAAGTACCTTGGCTTTTCAAATAGTTTCTTCTTATTTTTCTTATCTTTTCATTCTGCTTTTTCTTCCATCTTTCACCATTTTGATTTTCTCTAATAAAAAATTGGGATTTAAGCTATTATAAAACCTCTACTTGCTAAAGACTAAAAAAAAAAAAAAAAGACTGTAGAACTAGCTAGCAAGAACTTAAGACTCATTGCTATAGAAATTGCCTCAAGATGTTCCTCCCTGAAGGCATAGATGAACAATGAAAATCTTAATACCAGGTATGAGATGCTTCAGTAGGAGTCATTGTTCAGAGCAGTCCCAGACAACCCCAAAGTAATATAGGCTATTGGCATAGCTCCTGATTGCATATCAGAACCTGACAGGAAGACCCTGTGGCTGAAGACAACATACGCTTTGTCACAGAACATGAAATCCAGCTGGAAATGATCTGAAAGCTTGCTTCCTACAGGTCAGCAGTCATAACACCAGAAAGTCATATGGAACACAAAGGATAAAAGAAACCAACAGTCTTGCCCAGTTGGGAATTCTGTGACCTCCAACATGATCCAGTCTGATAAGTTGTGTGTTTCAGGGAAGTAGTGGCATGAATGTTGTAGGAAAATCCACCACTCTTCTGACTGGATTTAAAGCCTGCCCATCGTGGGGAAACCCTGCCTGGCTACTGTAAACTTGACCAAGAACTTTTGGATGGGAAGGCCCTGAAGTTTCAAGAATTCACAACTGTTACCTTGCTAAGTGCACATGGCAACAAAGCACCTTTCCAACAACTATCATTAATCCCATACCTTCATGCTGCTCTTAGAACATATCCAAGAAGACCTGTGCTAGTTTTATTTTCTCATTATTGAATGAATACAGGACTCAAGGAAATAAGGGTTTATTCTTGCCTATAATTCTTGATTCTACTTCATCAGCATGATGAGAGAGTTCACACCCACATTGGGAGCTGAGGGAACTGACCACACCACATTCACAGGATGCTGAGAGAGGGACATAATATGGCCATTTCTGCGTGTCGCTGATTCACAACAAAATGGCGTAAGAGAACAGGGGGTTTTATTCTGACTTATGATGGTTACATTTCTTGGCTGGAGAGATTATATCAACACCAGAAGTCAAAGGGATGGCCACACCTTTTCCACAGGACTGCTAAGAGGCAAACCTCACTTGCAAGAAAGCAGATCTTTTTGAGTATATCGAAGAATGTCAACTTGCTTAACCAGCTCCCTCCATTTTATCCACCTGACCAGGAAATGATCCCACCCACCACTGACCAGATCTCCCTCTATTAATTAGACAATCTCAGGCATGTTCAGGGTTTAACTTCTAATTCTTCACAAATATGCCCAGAGTTCGAGCCTTCAATTGTCACTTGACACCTGTATCTACCACACGTAAAGTACTGAACCAGATCTCTCCATCTCATTCCTCTGCCCAAGGAATGGTCCCAGTCACGTGGGTCGGGTCTTCCCAGATCAGTTCATCTCCTCACAGGCTCACTCAGGATTTGCAGAAACTACTAATTCACAAATGCGTCTTCAGTTCTCAAGTTGACACAAATGTGTCTAACTCGTAAACTTCTCTCAGTGGAAAATGATCAATACAGTGAATCACAATTGATCTAAGGGTAGAGAGTAAGTGATTATAGAGTATTTAACCATAAACAGGACATCTGAATCTCCATTATCACCCCCTCAACCCCTAAGCTTAGAGAATATCATAGAGGGGGAACAGAAAGAATGTGAGAAACATTATACCAAGCAGTACCCTGTAGACATAAAACCATTAGAAGTATAAATGCATTAGGTTGGCCTGTATAATATCTGATTCAGAATCATGCATAATGAATGAGGGATGAACTTAGGTGGCCTTACCCCTTTTGGAGCACTCAGGGTCAAAGCTGGCAAGAGGAAGTTGCCCCTCATGCATCAGTGGTGTTCCATCTGAAACGTTTACACTTTAGCAGGTACCAAAGGATATGCAGAGACAGGCAGCCAATACTGAACTCAGTGGGACATATGGACAAAGAAGGACATTTGGGTAAGAGGAACGCTTCTCAGGAAGAAGAAGCTCGTGGGAGAAGGAGAGCTGGAGTAGGGCAACATGAGGAGAAACCAAAAAATCCACTGTAGTTTTAAATAATTTAAATATAGAAGCTCTGCTGCCTTCTATTTGCTTCTTGTGGAATTTATTACTTTTCTAACAGTAACAGCAAAGCCTCACTAGACTCAATTGCAATGCATAATTATTTCCATCAATTATTGGACACCACTGCAAGACAGAAATTGCAGATGAGAGATAAAGATTCATATGAAATTGCAACAGAGACAATTGGCTTATTTCCCATGCCACAGGAAAATGGATAGATGAAAACACTGAACTGTGGGTCAGAAAACATACTTCCAGGGTCAGCTTACTACTCTCCACAAGGCGTTAGGTAAATTGCTTAGCCATCCTGTGGGAAATGGAGATGATAAGTTCTGTCTGTGCATAAAAAGAGGTAAAAATGCAGTCATGGCTACAGAGGGTTATAAACTTTGAAATAATATACAGTACTATATTATTATGAGTATTATAACCAAGGAAACCACTTGTAAGGTCCAGAGAGATGGCTCAGCAGTTAAAGATCTTTGCCCCACGGGAGAACCAGGGTTTAAATTCCCAGAGACCTCACAGAAAATTCCTGGTGGATGTGGTGGTCCACCTGCAATTCCAGCTTCAGAAGGCAGAGACCGAGGATCCTTAAAAGTGGTTTGTTGGAGTATTTATATCAGTGAGTTCCGGGTTTGATTAAAGGCCCTGTCTCAAAAAGAATGATGTGGAAGACATCACAGTTTGAAATGTGAGGCCCACAGGCTCATGTATTTGAATCCTTAGCTGCTGCCAGTATTAGGGAAGGCCATGGCACCTTTGGGAGGTGGCATCTTGTTGGAAGAAGGCAATCACGGGGTTTGGGTCTTGGTTAGCTCTGCCCTGCTTGGGCTTACATGCAGCAGTGCTTGGTCTCCTTGATGTCTTCAGTGACCAAGGTCTCCTCCAACTTCTGCCAGGCAGCCATGCCTCTTCCACCATAAAGGACTGTATCTCTTCTCTAGAACCATAAGCTGAGTAAACTCCCTTTCTCCCTTAAGAAGCTTGACTCGACTTTGAGTATCCTTACACACATACTCATGGGGAAAAAGAGAAAAGCACTTACAGTGGCCTGATAGGGTGAGCCATACACATGACTCTAGCTCAAAGTGGAGGCAGGAGCATCACAAACTGTGTCCCAGCCTGAGTTACAGAATTCAAGGCTGAGCTACACAGAAAGAACCTTTCCCCAAATACCAGGAGCTGAGGATAAAACTCAATATTAAAGGTGTTTCCTAGCATGCACCTGGAATTTTTTTAAAAGAGTATTTGCAGCCAGAAAGCTCTTTCCCAGTTTCCTTCAGAAACTGACTCCCATTTCCATAGTTGTCTTAGTAGTGTTAGGGTTGTATTCCTGCTCTGGTTACGCTGCTGCGTTTAGTTCAGAGCTCAGGTCCTCCCAGTAGAGGGCAGCAAAACTCCAAAGGCTGCCACTTCCTTGATCAAAATGCCTGAAGACATTGGCTTGTATGTCACAAGAGGCCTGAATCCCCCACAAGAGTAGACAAGGCAGAGGGAACCCTGGGGTCCATAGATGCAGGAGGGCAGGAGGGAGTGGAATGGATTGATGAAGGGGAGGGAGGGAAGTGAGGGGGAGAGGGAAGCACAGATGAGTTCTCAATATGCTTATAAAACTAGAAAAATAGTTTTTAAAGAAGTTTTTTAAAAAGTTAAAATAAATAAATAAATAAATATATATATATATATTTACCTTGGTAAATAATTTCAATAAAAAGACATTGACTTTGAAATAAGCTTTCCTGTAGAGAACAGCCCTTTGAAAATTGTGATCTTCAGTTGACAGGTAATCCTGTTATAACGACAATCACTCACTCATATCAAATAGAAATGTTGCCTTCTGTACATCCTCAGAAGAAAATAAGTGACTACCAGTAGCTTAACTTATATATCAAGAACCGCTTAGCCACGCTTTCCCGTGTGTGTGTGCTTTGGGGGTGTGCATGTGAGTCTGTGTATGCATGTGCTGACGGTGGAGGATCTCCTTGATTAACATTCCTCAGGAGTCCTCCACTTTGTTTCCTGAGATGTGTTCTCTGCTGCAGCTTGTCTTCATGTTGCTGATAAGCACACGGCCGAATCATGTAGGGGAGCGAGGGAGCTTATTTCAGCTTATGATTCTGGTTACGGTTCACAGTCCAGCTTGACAGAGTTCACACCAACACAAGGGGCCGAGGGAATTGGTCACACTACATCCACAGGAATGACTGAGAGAGCCGCAAACCTTCTTACTTGTCAATCTGCAAGTCTGCAGAGTATGACCAAAAGTATACTGAGCCAGCCCTGTCCATTATCCACCTGCCAGGAAATGGTCCCACCTGCTACGGGCAGGGTCCTCCCACGAGGTATCAACTATTCTCTGCTGCCGTGAGACACCACTCAAACTCAAGAAACTTAAAGGGAGAAAGGGAGGAGATTTATTCTGCATAGGGTTCCAGACAGAGATAAGGTGCCCTATGGTGGAAAAGGCCCTGCTGGCTGGCAGAAGCTGGAGGAGGCTTAGACACTACAGATACCATGGAGGTTCCAGGCTGCTGCAAGAGCAGACTCACCAACTCAAGCAGGGAGGGGCTCACCAGCCTCGAGGCACACATCTGTGACGGCCTTCCTCCAGCAAGGCTCCACCTCCTAAAGGTGCCATGACTTGCCCTGTACAACTGAAGATTCAAACACATGAGCCTGTGGGGGACAACGCACATTTCAAACCATGACACACATCAATTAGAAAATATCTCTTGGGCTTGCCCAGGGCTTTGGTTAACTGCTAATTCTTCACAGATATGCCCAGACCTCAGTCTCCAATTGTCAATGTGTCACCTGTATCTAACTAGCACAGTCTATAGCAAGGTCACAGAACTCCCTATAGGTTAGAGTGGTTGGCATGGATGCTTCAGAGACCTGCCTGTCTCTGCCATCCTAGTGCTGCAATTACAAGGGCATAGACAGCCCTGCCCTCCTCGCCTTTTATGGGTTCTGAGACTTGAATTCAAGTCCTCCTGTTTGTATGGCAAGCACTTTACTAACCCAACTAGCTCACTAGCCCTTACATTTTTCCATTTGACCCTGACCTTTTATTTCATTTCACTTTTTACAGTGCTGAGTGTCCAATCTGGGGAGGGTGGGGAGCGGTCTCATGTATGCTAGTAAAGACTGTACCACTAGGCCACTAACCAAGTTTTTTAACTATAACTTAACATCAGTTTTTAGATTTAAAAAAATTGTAAGAGGACATTAAGACGTGCAGGCCTGGTTTCTCTAATTTAAAATGTCTAAGTCCCAGGGACCATATTCAATGAATTTTGCCTATGTCTGGCCAGAGATTGTGTCATATGGAGAAACTGTTATCTGCAGCCTTTTTCCTTTCACTATTCAAATTAATTTAAAAATAATATGTGTTTTCCAGCCCCTAATTGGTGAGTCATCTTGCAATAACATCAGCAGCTAGCATTGAACTGTTTTTTAACTGTTCTTAAGTTGCTTTCATAGAAAAGCTATCACTTGATCATCCCTATAGCCCTATGAGGCTGATAGTAACTCTCCCTATTTTATGAATAACTTTTCTGATCTATAATCAGAATAGTTTTTCTCTGCCTGAAGAGAAGCACCGGGGGTGACCTCAGAAGTCAGGAGGGCCTCAAGTGTGAGTAATTTCTCTCTCCAGATCTGCACATAAGAACCGATTCTGAACGTGATGCTTTTTCCGTCGTCTTCACTACAAGATCTGGGGAAGGAAGACCTTCAATTAGTTTTCAATTCCTTCTGCTTTTGCTAGTTCACTTCTGGCTTTGCTCTTTTAAAAAACATTACCCTGCTTTCCACCCCGCCCCCTTCCCTTACCCCCCAATCAAGAGTCCTCTTTCCATCCCAGAAAAACCTCTTCCTGTTCTTGAGAACTGCACCACATTCTTGGCTGTAGTTAACCCACGTCGCCACACTGGCACCAGGGAACATATAGGCTTTTGCTGGCCCAGTATTCTTGTCTAGTGAGCACAGAAGAAACCACTCACTTCCTAACTCCCACTCTGCCTCTGGAAAAAAAATATACACTCCTTGGACTTCTGTTTATTTATAAATCCACCTCACTCCATCCCTGCCCTGAAATGAGCAAGATGCACAATAGGGGAAGAGTTTGGGAGTCAGAGAACAGTTTGTGCCTTGTGCTGAATGAGCTGTCTTTCCTTGCTCTTTCTGATTCTTCGCTTCTCGTTCCTTTTCTCTCAACTCAGACTAACCACATAGGTTCACAGTGTCTTGAAAGAACTTCCACGAAGGATACCAATGCCTCAACTCCTCGTGTCAGGCAATTTAGGAGACACATCTGCCAACTTGCCTTGACATCCAAGCAGTGTCTCATGCCACTGACCACATCCTCCCGACAAACTCACTGTGTTTCCAGGGTTTCCAAGTCCTGATGGTCTTTCCCACAACCTTAGCCAGCATCCTTTGCAGGCCCCTCTTTTTTAAATTCTTCAAGTGCTTTTATCTTTAGGATCTTGTTCTATACCAGCCTCTGCATGTTCTCCACCAGAAATCTTCTTCCCTTCATGGCTTCATGAGACCTTCCTGCCAGTAGCATCCAAATCTCAGGCTCCCTTGAATTCTGCATGTGGATGTGTTCATCTGCCACCTGAAACTCCAGTTGGACATTGCTGAAACCCTGCCAGCTCACTCGCTTCCTCAGAGCTGGTCCTCCTACCCTCTCCCTCATCTAAACCCTGACAGCACCATCCTGCCTCTTGCTTAGCGGGAAGCCTGGGGTTCACCCTTTATTATTCTCACCCAACCTCCAAATTCTAACAGTGCCAACCAGTTAGATACCCTCCTGTGATATCTGTTTCTCCCCTTTGTGTGGGATTTCCCACTTCCTTTGCTAGCTTCTTGCCTCTGGTGTTTTTCCTTCTATCATTTTCCATTAGTCACCAAGGTGCTATTTATATTAATGTGGTTCTAATAAACTCATCTCTTCTGATTAAAGCTCCTGAGTACTTCCTACTGCCTTCAGAGTAGAGCCCAAACTCATGGTGACTTACAGGACCTTTGTGATCAACATGCCATTGGCCAGAATATCGCTCACATTGGTTGCCAATGTTTTGGTTTTCGTACACCCTGCTTTCTTTCCCAGCCTTCACAAACGCATCTTCTTTCACTTCAAACATATTTGAAGTCCTCAGACTTATCTAGACAAATTCTATCTTCAAATGATCACTTACTCCTAAGCCAGAATTCAACCTAGATACTTAATGTTTAATTAATTCTTATATTAATTTAAATCTGGTGTAGTGATACATGTTAGCAGTCCCAGGATGTGGGAGGCTAAGGTAGGAATATTGTAAATTTGAGGCTACCGTGGGATTCCCAGGGAAACAGTCTCAAAAAAAAAAAAGGCATAATTTACATAAACATGTACTGAACAAGTTAACTTAGGATTGGCTTTGTCATTACTGAACGGAAACTGGAATGTACTTTTTAAATTATGCTGCAATGTTTCTTTGATTGTGACTCATTATGACGTCCTATCTTTGGAATTTTCCTTCTTTCTAGCTGGCCTCCACCACTCTCCTCGCTTACCTTTCAACTCCTATCCTCAGGTTGCCCTCCACTTACCCCTAACTAGACCCAGTTTGCATGCTGTGGTAGCTGCTGTGAGGCTGTGGTTTATTAGAACTGCTCAGACTGCAACAGGAAGACACTGAATCGAAAGCAAAGAGGAGGAAGCACAAAGCCATACCCACCACAAAGCTGCTGAGTGCCCGGCATGACCCACGGCGCACCCTCTGGTAAGGGAGCAAGAAGCCTCAGTTTAAGAAATCATCAGCACACTCTCGGCTTCCACTTCCCCTGCTCCAGCCTCCTTGGGTCACCATGAGTATCATTAGCTACTGCTCTAAGTAGGTGAGTGGAAACACAAACGCCACGGAAAGGGAGAGGCTGAGGGAAGGCCCCGAAGTGAATGGCTGGGGGCCATTCACCTCTAACACCCTATCTAGCCAGCTCTGAGCACAAAGGTCTGGTGCAGAATGTTGTAACTCTCCGTCTGTGATGATTTCCAGATGAAGGTTTCCATGTCTCCCCAGCATACCTTTGTTATCTGCCTGGGAAGCTGCATCTAGTAATGGCCGAAACTTGTTATTTTACAACTAATGATAATTGCCCCTTGAAAAACTGTAAATTTACATAATACATTACAGGCTAAAGTGTGTATAACTATTTGGATTCTTTCCTTACCTTAGTGGAAGGAGAAGAAAAGAGGATACGGGAGAATATGAAAATGTATTTTGGGGTTGGTGAGAAAGTTTTAGGGGATTAAGAAGGTGTTTGCTGCCAAGCCCGAGCCGAATTTGATCCTGGGAACACACATGGCAAAAGGAAAAAGCCAAGTCACGCACACACGCCCAAGACAGACAGAGAGAGGGAAGGGGTGGAGGGAGAATAAATAAATAAATATAGTATAATTTTTAAAAATTTTATTTCACTGGTTTAATGACTTTGCCAAGGCCCATCCTACTTAAATGTATTCCCTTCTCTGCCACAGGAGTTGCCAGTTCCTTAGCAGGCTGAATTCGAGGGAGGCATGAAAGTGTGAGAAGTCATGCAGATGTGAAGCATGTGGAAGGCTTGTAATTCCCAAGTGCCTCCAGAGGGTGGAGAGGGAGAGAGTGGGTGTGGGGAGGGTGGGAGGGCGGAGTGTCTATCCTTTCCTCGTAACCCGGACTAAGGGCATTGGCTCACAGTGTCTTGAAAGATCTTCCACTAAAGGTCCCAATCCCGTCCCTCAGCCTCTGTATCAGGCGACTCAGTGGATGTATCTGCTTATTTTCCTTGACATCTGAGCACTATCTGGTGCCACTGACCACATCCTCCTGACAGACTCGCTGTGTTCCCAGGGTTTCCCCCCAACCTTCGCCAGCATCCTTTGCAAGTGCCTCCTCTTTCAAAAATTCTGCTTTTATTCCTTGGGCTCTTGTTGTATGCTAGCTGTCATTCACCTGTCCAGGTTCACTGTGTCAGAAGCTCAGACGAGAGAGCAGGGTTGCTCTGTTGCAGCTCCGAGTGCGGAGGCGACCCTCTCAGTCTGGAAGAAAGGTCGCCTTGCATGGCTAGAAGTGGGCACATGGAGTGCCAACCTCAAAACTGAGATGACAGAGCAGGAAGTGCCCTTAGCACTTCTGGGTGGGGCCAAAACCTCAGTATCCCCGAGCCTGGGAAGTTCCTCACTTGCCCCCTTGCGTCACACGTGTGCTCTGAGCATGACCAGGACAGATAAAGGTGCGCTGGGGAAGCGATGAGCCAGCCTTGAGGTCTGTCCTCGGATGCTGTGGCATGTCATGTTCAGCTTTACAGTCTCTTCCATCAACCATTCTGGGATGCAGGATGTTGCTGAGGCCTAGACGGAGGGACTTGAACATTTTCACAGGAGGGGAGGGAGATGATTCTAGAATCGTGGGCTTGCTTTTCTAGCAAGGCCTCTTTAAAAAATGGCCTTTATTCTTGACAAGACTTGACTTTAGCAACTGTGACAGTCATGCATTAGAAATGATTTAAAAATTGAGAAAGGATGGAAATTGTAATCAACTTAAAAACATTCCTTACTTCCCCTTCCTTTTTCCTCCCTTTTGCCCCCTTCTCTCTTTTCCTTCCTCCCTCCCTTCCTCCTTCATTCTCCCCCCCACCCCCCATTACTCTCTCCCTTCTGCTAGTCTTCTCACCTTGCCTTCTCTTCAGAGAAGGAGGAAGTGGGCATGGGAAACACCTTGAAGAAGACTGTTTCTTGCTTCCCAAGCCTGGGCGCCTGGCCAGAGTCTGCCCACTTCCTTCAATGGTCAAGAACATTCCTGTGGTCGTATGTCATCATCAGGCATGGCTCCATGGGGCAGGAGTTGGGGGACTGTGCTCCCCGGGCGTGATCTTTCATCTTGGGACCTGACCGAATTCATGATATTCCATGGAAAAGGGAGATTATGATTGAGAAAGAGACAGGGAGTGTAAGCTACTCTTGGAAAAAGTTTGTAAAAGTCAGAGACTAGCCAGAGAGCATGCATAGTAAAGCATGGATTTCATCTTTTAAATTGGGCAAGCTTTGCCTTTTCTTTCTTGAGATCTTAATAAATCCCTTCATTCCTAAACTTGCATCCCCTCAAAATCTGGGGGATTAAAATGAAAAGCAGATGCATAATGTGGCTTTCACAAGCATTAAATTGATACATGGCCTTTACACATGTGAGAATGTCTCGCTATTACCATCTAGTGACTATTCAGATGAGTAAGCCTTGGTCACAGCTGTTCTGTCTCTCTCTCTTCTTCCCACTTTGACAGGGCTATCAGGAAAAGACAGACTTTGAGTGGGAGGAGCTGAGATTCATAAAGAGGAGGCCAAGAGTATCCTGACATGCTTTGAACTTAGGGGGATGGTGTGTGTGTGAATGTCTGTGTTACTAGATGCAGTGAGCTATAATGATATCATTATATTCTTTATTTTGATTTGCCCAATATTTCTTATCTTTAAATTCATATTTGAAATGAACAGACAAATGTCAAGTCAAGCATATCTCAAAAGAAGTTCTAATTTAGATACTTAAAACATTCTTTTTTTCAAAGTTACCATGGTACAAAATATCCACTTTGAAACCCAAGGGCTGTACAAATAAGATCATACAAATAAACTTCTGCTTAGATGAAGGAGAAAGGTACCACCCATTGTTAATTACATCCACAGCTTCTGTCTGGAGAAAGTGTTGCTCTCCTGTCTTTTGAGGCTATTTTGCTGAATTGTAGTATATTTTGCTTAGTAAAGTTTGCAACATCAGTCATAATTCCTATCTCCAGTTGACTCCAGGGTTTGTATACTTTTACCATATCATTCCCGCGAGGCCAACATAGGATTCTACACTCTCAAGTCCGTGAAGTGTTTCTCCTCTTAATCATTTGCTCTGTTAAATTACCAGAAGATACCATGCTCTTATCTCCTCTTCCTTTGGAGGGGGTTATCAGTCACTTCATTTCTGGAAGCATCTCTTTGTTTATCCCTTGTGACCACTCTCCATTTTGTATTCTGTCCTCCACCCCCAATCCCACCAGCCGTTTCCACCTCCAGCTTTCATTACTCACAGCCCCGGAGGCCAGTTCCATAGCACGATTCTTCATGCATTACATGCACGGATTTCTGGGGTGCAATGAACCGAACAATCTGGTATCTTTTTTTCAAGAGTGAAAGAGAAGCTGCTTAAAATTTTTTTTATGGAGGTCCAATTTATAGTTTACACATTGAAGCATTACAGTTTAGAGGTTTTAGTATCTGTATATTACTATAATTAAATTTTGAGTATTTTCTTCATTCTGGAAATAACTTTACCCATTAACAGTTACTTATCATATGTCTGCTCTCAAGTCTCTAGTCCTAGGCTAGCACTGCTTCTACTTTCTGTCTCTAGAAATTTGCAATTTCTGACATTTTACACAAATTGGATCATACTGCATGTGGTGTTTTATGGCTGGTTTCTTTTGCCTATCTGTAATCCTTTTTTATATTTATCATGTCATAGCATTCTATCTGTATTTCATTTCTTTATATTATCAAAGACTATTCTATTGTTTAGCTATCACATTTTATCTATTCATTCATCAGTTGCTGGACATCTGGACTGTTGCCACATTTTGGTCATTGTGACTAAAGCTGCCGTGAACACTTGCGGGCAGATTCTTGTATGGACATGTCTTCATTGCTATTGGGTGCATACCTAGGACTGGAATTGCTAGATCATGGTAATTATTTTAGCCTTTACAAGGACTGTCAAACTTTTCCAAAGTAGATGCATCATTTTCCTTTCCCACCAGCAGCACATGAGGTTTCCAATTTCTCCATCTCCTTGCCAACAATTATTTTCTATTATAGTCATCCAGGCATGTGAGAAGCCATATCTCAGTTGTCCATTGGTTTTTCGTGTGCCTGTTAATCATGTGCGTGATTTCTTTTAGAGACAATACTGTAATCTTGTTCACATTTTTGTGGCATTAGGGATTGAACCTAGAGCCCTCAGCATGCTAAGCAATCATTCTACCACGGAACTGAATTCTTTGCCCATTTTCCTCTTTCAAATTTCATTGTTTGTCTTTTTATTATTGACTTGTGTTTTTCCTATTCTAGATGGAAATTTTTTATCAGACAAATTGTTTGCAAATGCTTTTATTTTCTGATTTTTCCCTTCGTTTTCTTAATAGTGTCCTTTAAAGCACAGAAGTTTTCATTTTGATGAAGTTCAACTTATCGCCTGTTTGTTTTCCTTCCTTCCTTCCTTCCTTCCTTCCTTCCTTCCTTCCTTCCTTCCTTCCTTCCTTCCTTCCTCCCTCCCTCCCTCCCTCCCTCCCTCCCTCCCTCCCTCCCTCCCTCCCTTCCTTCCTTCTTTCTTTCTTCGCTCTCTCTTTTTCTTTTCTTCCTTCTTTCTCAATGTGCTTCTGGTGTTACACCTAAGAAGTTATTGCCTAACCCAAGGTCACAAAGACTTAGTATCTAAGCTTCACAGTTTGGGCTCCAATGTTTAGTCTGTGATTCACTTGCAGTTTATTATTATGCAGCAGTCCCCGTGGGTTCCTTTGTATTGCATATCCAGTTGTTCCAGCAGCCTTTCATTACTCGAAAGACAACCCCTCACCCTGTTGTATTCTTTTGGCTCCTTTGTCAAAGCTCAATTGGCTGTCACTGTTAAACTTCGTGATTCCTGATTCTATTCCATGGATCTATATATGTATTTACACTAGTATCACAATGACCAAACCACTGTAGCTTCACAGCAAATTTTGAAATTAGAAATCATGAATCTACCAATTTCACTCTTTCCAGTTTATTTTTTCCTACACTGAATCCCTGCTATTTTCATATAAATCTTAACACTTGTAGAGCCTGACAAGCAAATCCTAAAATTCACCAGAAAGTCCCTACCTCTAATTAAAAGAGTTATTTCATACCCAGGGTAAAATTAGCAAAGGAAGACTGAGCAGGTATGCTTTGGAGTGGAAGTGGGGGAAGGTCTTTTTAGAAGGGACAGGACCAAAAAGGATAGGAATGAAAGAGCCAAAAAGTTTGGTAAACATCCCACCCCGGAGAGAGGAATGTTTGTTCAGAGAAAGCAGCTTGATCTGGCACCAGGGGATATTGTGAAAGATAATTGAAATGGTAAAGTCCATTGATCTCCCCAGAAGGAAAAAGAGAGAAAAGTCTAAGTAAGCATTACTGTTAGTTTGTTGATTGTTACGGAAGATCCTTATTCAAGCAAGGGAAGCAGCTGGTGTCTGCTTTCTGGGGTGTAAGACAAGAACAAATAATAAAGGAGAAATTCTTCTCTTCCTTGTCTTGCCTCCCTGTGGGGCCACTCTAACTTTTGTCAATCTTTGCTACCCTTCTCCTTTTCTATAAGTGCCTCCTAAAATGTGAGCAGGAAGAGAAAGAAAAATAGCTAGAGCATGAGGATTTGAGATGTAGGGAACAGGAGAGACTTCTGGGGCATTTGAAATGAAAGAGTCACACATCTGGGAGCCGTCTCTGTACACTGAAGGATGCAGCAAGCTTTGTATGGATGGAGAGGTTCTGACCAAATAATCCAGCTCCTGCAACCTATCCCAAAATATATGTGCCAAAAGAAGAAGGGGTGACGGTGCCCATGAGAGTGTTCACGGTGACAGTGTGAGTCGAAACACCTAAATCTTCAAATGGCACCGTGTTTTGAGACTTCGTGATAGGTGAAAAGTATAGATTGCCATGCTGGGTTTGTACGAGGGGAAGGGGAGAACCCACTGGGGACTGCACTTGCGCTCCTGATTTCTCTAGTGCTGGGGCTCCAGGTCACCTTCTCACTCATTTAGTCTCGGCCTTCTGAACACACTTAGTGCTTCTCCAGAAAGCTTAAGGTGTCAGCAGATCCCCCTCCTCAGCCTCTTTGTGTCTGAGCCCCTGTGATACTGCTTGTCCTTCCTGCACACAGCACAAGCCTTCTCTTCCCCAGGGCCTATGCTCACCCTTTGCTCTGCCCCAGACTCCTGGACATCCATTGCTCTGCTTCCTCTACCACCTTCAGTTCGTTACTGAAGATGGCTTGGTAAAGTGCTTGCCGTGCAAGCACGAGGACCTGAGTTCAGAATCCCAGGACCTACGTGGAAAGTCAGGTGTGGGGGTACCAGAGTTGGGAAGCAGGGGCAGGAGAATTCCCCGGGGCTTGCCCGTCAGCCAGTGCAGCAGAGCCACTGAACTCCAGGTTCAGTGAGACCCTCACAAAAAATAATATGTAGGGAGATTAAGGAAGACACTCCACATCAGCACTGACACGTACACACACCCACACCCACACCCACATCACACACACACATCTTACATACACACATCACACACACATCACATACACATCACACACATCGCACACACATCGCGTGCACACACACACACACACACACACACACACACACACACACACACACACACACACACGACCCGCCGGCCTCCCTCCCTCGGGCAGAAAACTCAGTGTGAGCAGCACCGGGGCCGCAGCCCCCTGCCCGGAGCCGGCCCGGCGGAGCCCGGGCTCATGCTGACCTCGCCCGCCGCAGCTGGCCGGAGCCTTTCTTTCCCTAATTATCCTATTTAAAAGATCTATCTTTCTTCAGCCTTAAATTCCTACATTTCCTACTTCCTCCTTTGCGTTATCCCTTAATAGCGTTTATCGCTTTTTGGGGGGTGACTGTTCCTCCTGCATTGTGTCTTAAGAGAACTTACAATGCTATCACAACCATGCCTGGCTTTGTAACAAATGTTTACTGAAGTCATCACAGTAATCCTAAATTTTGAATGTTGAAACATATCCAATATTATTTGTTCACAGTAGCTGTGGCATCATGGTGTGTGGTGTAGTGAGCGTGGGGCTACTACATGGAAGAGAACATGGGCCTAAGTCTGTCCTGACAGCTCAGTTAGGGGAAGCTGAACACATACATCTCACCTCTTGGTTGCATCATTTGTAAAACAGGCATAATGCTTTCCCCACAGCATTGTGGTAAAGGTTGAGAAATGTCTTTAAATAACTTAGCACATAACAAGTGCTGCGTGAACACTAAACTTCCCTCTTTTCCTAAAGAATGTACAGTGGGGATAAACTGTATAGGCAGAAAATAGCGACTGTTTCAGTTACAAGGATTATGCACATGTTATGGCTTTATTGTATCATACGCAAGTCTTCTTTAAGGATGGAGATGTGTAAACTGTACAAGATTAGAACTGAGGAGCTCGCGTCTTGGGTTCTGGCTTCTGGCATAGGCTCTGTACACTAAGCTCTCGGCATTTCTTCAGTGATAAGATAAGAGATTCAGGAGGGTGGCAGGGTGGCTCAGCATAAAAAGGCACTGATCCCTAAGCCTAGCAACCTGAGAGTGGGGCTGGAGGAAGGAAGACGTACCCCCACGAAGTTGTTCTCAGACCTCCATGCACACACCATGACACATTACACCCCCCACACACACACAATTAATTTTTAAAAACCTATATAAAGATGTTGTGTTAAGTCTCAATTAAGAATTCTGCAATTCTTAAAGGTGGATCATTCCATCCATTTTCACCCCACTTCGGCCCTGACTGACTCTGGCCAGATGTTTCTAATTTAAGGCATAAAAGACTCCATCCTTTGGTATTTAGGGGCCAAGAAAGTTCAGGAAAAGTACCAAGCAGTGAACTTCCATTCGCCCTGATTTCAGCCGGAGAAAATGTAAAAAGAAAAGCAAATATCACACACCTTGAGGTTTGGATCCACTACATGATTTTTTAGAATGGAGGAAGCCTGTGGGGGGGGGTGGAAGCAGCATTCAGAAAGTAGATCTCCGCAGTTCTCAACTGTGACTCTAACCTTGAATTTGGGCGGCTTCCAGCTTTAGTGAAGTGGGGGTGGGAGGATGCAAGGTGAGATAATGTGGGGTGAGGGGCAAGGGGGAGTGATGTGGCTGGCATTTTTCTCTGCTCTGGAAGTTTGCTGGCTTTTCCTTCCTTCTCTTTGCTGCACCTTGGCAGACAGAGGAAGATGTTCGTGGTTACAGGTCTCTGGCCACTGTGACCCGGGCCTTCACTTCCCTGAAAGGGGAAGAAGAAGGAGCATTCAACACCCTGGCCTCGCTCCAGGAAGAGAGCCACAGAGTTTTCAAATAACCCATCAGTGGCCAAGGCCCTGACTTGACTCTGCTGAAAAGCTGGCGATCTCATCTGGGAAGGGTCAGTTTAAAAAATGATGGAATCGCCCAAAGTAAACAGAGACGGACCACAACAGAAACTTTCTGTGCTGGGTTGCTTTACAGTTGCTGGCCCATCCCACCAGGGACCTGGCTGAAGTTCCCACCCACCCTCTCTGATGACCCCCAGAGGCCTTGTGTAAGCCCTAGCTGACCTGAACATTGCCCGTGTCCACAAGTCTGCCCTCCCCGCTCCCTGGAGTACAGAATTTGTTGGAACTGCAGTTTGACAACAGTCGGAGAGAAGACTCCTTAGAGCTCTTATGGTGGGATCTTTCAATAGATGACAGGACTAAACTTAGCCTAAGTGATGTGTCCAAAGTCCAGAGGAAGTTTGAGGCAGAAGAGGTCTCCTTCCTAACCTTTTTTTCCCTAAAATTACATTGTTTTTAAGTGCTAAGAATGAGGATGTTAACTCTAAAGTCCTTCATCCACTTTTTATTCTTAAAAAAAAGCAGATTTTGAATTTGGATTTGAAGACAAGGACTCTGAATCTCACTCTTGTGCTTTGCTCTCAAGTCAGAGTTGACAGAATCTGTCATGATTCACCTCTGCTCCTTTAGATGGTATTCTGAGTTCAGTTGCTGGTCGAGGTGAGGAAAACATGGGCTTTAGAATTCAGCCAGCTCAGAATCCTGTGTCTGCACTTTCTAGCCCTGTGAACTCACACAAATTATGTCCTCTAAGGCTTAGAATCCACACCTGCACAATGGGATTGTGGATCAACCTTATCATGCTGCTACATGGTTTCGTGAGATGATTCACACCGAACAGCAACATACTGAGCAAAGGTTAAAAATTATTTTTGAGAGCATAATGCGTGTGAATATGTGCGTGCATGTGTGGGCATGTATACAAGAGGACACTTGAATGTGCATGTCTGTGGAGGCCCAAGGATGACATCAAATCACGCTGGATTGCTTGCCCACCTTATTGCTCGGCTCTGGGGTTTCCCAGGCTCCACCCTCTAGGACTGGAATATAAATCACGGCTATGCCTGTGTGGAATATAGGGTTCCATGCTCAGGTCCTTGGCTTGTGAAGCAAAGGCTTTTACCATTGAGCCATCTCCCCAGTTCTACTGCTAGAAATTGTTAAGAGCTCTGAGAGACGATTCTGTTCCCCTTTTACAGATGAGAACCAAGGCTCCAAGAGGTAGTGTCTAGGATCCTATCTTTGGTTAGTAGGATACTAGAGTTCAGCTGACCTCCCAATTCCACACCCAGGCCACTTGCTATCAAGCACTGTGGGGAGACACACAGCGTGGCTCTGAGCCATGCGCATCATCACTGAGCGGCATGTGTCCTCACACGCTGGAGGGGCCGGGAAATGGAATTCTCAAGGAGGAGGTAGGTTTTTCATATGCACTTTTTTTTTTTTTAAATCAAGCAGCTTTTACAAAGATGCCAGTCAATAAAATCAAGGCTGGCACTAGTCTCCAGCCAAGATGGAAGGTGCTGGCTGTGCCCAGGGTTAAGTCTGTGGTCCTTGGAAACTCTGAGGCTTTCTTTCCTCTTGGAATACTCTCTACTTCCTCAATGCTGAAGAATACTTGACTTACCTTGTTAAAAGTCCTCTGCTCTCGCTCTCAGGCTACAGAATTTTAGGGTGTTCATCTGACTCCCTAGGTGAACTCCAAGGTGGAGCACCCCAAATTCACTAAGATGTGACGAAAATATGTGAACACTTGCTTTGACTTACTTTTGAATCTACAATCATAAGGGAATTCAGTTTTTACTAATATTTCAAAGTTAAACAGCAGTACACATATACTTGAAAGTAAATACACAGCAATTGCGAGTGCACTCTACTTTTGGTTTGTATGAAATTTTTTTGTTTCGGGGGGGGGCATGTATATGCAAATGAGGGAACATATACGTGCATGGCTTTTGAGGCCAGAGGTTGACACTGGGAATCATCCTCAATCCTCTTCCACCTTGTTCTTTTGAGACTGGGTGTCTCAAGCCTGGAGCTTGGTGAAAGGGCTGGTCTGGCTGGCCAGTTTGCTCTGGGGATTCCGAGGCACACCCACCTGGCATTTGTACATGTTTACACAGCATCTAAGGATCTGGTTCTTTTACTTATGTAAACTGCTGAGTCCTGTCTTGTTTTCTTTGTTCATGGAATGTCAAATTAAAGACTCAGGCAGCAGCTCTCTCGGACAGGACATGCGTATTGTCCTAATTTGTATCCTACCCTTATCCTCGTCTACCATGAAAAGAACAGGAATTTGGCACCTATGTGAACTCTTTGCTTTTCTCCTCCATGTGTCATCCATCTAAATAGTATGCTGTGCCTTGGTTAGTAGGTTTCCTAGACCTGGCAAATAAAGCTGGTTGAGAAGAAGTGAAAGGTGCACGTTGCCATGGGGAGATCAAAAACTACAAGACATGGAGTCTCTTAGACAATCGTTAATAGTAGGGCCTGGGCCGTAGCTCAGCATTAGAGCACTTGCATCTCCCACTGAGACCTTAGGCTCAATTCTCAGTTAGGCCAAAATGAAAAAAAAAAAAAATAGAAACAACTGATAGTAGTTAAGGGCGGTTAATAGCACATACATTAGGGGAAAAAGTGAAGGGCAAATGTAGAAGACTTGTGGATGTGAAGTGAGAAGGAAGCTGTGCTGCCTGAGAGGTCAGGGGCAATATGAGCGCAGGTACGTTCACACTGAGCTCTGCCCTCCCGCTTGCTTCTCAAGGTAGCAGCAAGCAAAGCAACGCGATACAGTGAGCTGGGTCTCAGGAGAAAGCAGTCCTGGCTCTACTGCTCTGCTGATTGGCTGCTCTTGGGAAACTATTCCCACCCTTCTCCACAACCCCAGGAAGATAGTTCCATACCTGCCTATGAGGATGGACTAAGTAGTAAAGGCGGCTTTCTATTTATTTTATTTTTTAAAATAAATTTGTTAAATAACATTTATATATATGCTCCTTGCCTCCTTCATTCACTGTTCTCTTCCTCTCTCTCTTCTTTCCACTCCCATCCTGTCCTACCCTCCCTCCCATCATCCCTAGGTGAGCCCAGTCTATTCTCTTCTATTCACTCTCCTGTCTTTTGGTTCTATGGGTCCTGGGGTTTTCTTTAATCTCATGGGGGTTCAGTTTTCTGTGGCAGACAGAGAGGCCCTTCCTTGGGCATCCCACTTATATAGGTACTCCCCTATTTCTTGCCTCTAAGGATCCTACTAAAAGGCAGTTTTCTAAAAGAAGCGATTTTATGTTTTGAGTATACCATGAGATTTGTTGGATCAATATCATTTTGCCACCAAGACTTCTACAGCTTATCATACATATCCTTTCCTCAAGCAGTGGCTCTCCATGTGGTATTCTCTGACCTGCCAGTAACTCATTGGCACCAAGACACTTCAAATGTCAGTTATGTCTGCTAAATCTTTCAAGTGCAAACCCACAAAAGAGTATAATAAATTTACGTACATATTTTATTATGTATATGTAACATACCATTGAACTTTTAACATTGATTATACATATACAGTAAGAATAGAAAGGTAAGGGTAGAAATTTTACCATTTTAAATTCTTCCATAATTTTTATAATAAGCTGTTCTAGTAATTAAAACTGAATCATATTTAAAACAAGCACTAAAGTCTTATGCAGCTGTTTCACAATGTCTGTTAGAAGTGGCATTGGCTTCTTCAAGAAGCTTTACTGACATCTAGAAGCAACAATTTTGTCCTACAGCCTTTGCTAAAATGCCCATGAGACCCAAAGATTCTGCACGCATGGGGGCTTCAGATAGGGTGCCCTCTCTCATGGCATTGGAAAGTCTCCCTGAGTTACCTCAGGCAGCTGGAATTTCCCCAGACATGAGTTTGAGTTTTGCCACAAGACTTTTGGACTACATGACTGATAGGGACTGCTCTACTCTGAAGACCTTCAGTTTTCAGCAACACTCATGGAAGAGACCCAGGTAAGTAAAGCAGGGATGCCATCTGGGCCAGATGATAGTTTCATATTCTTCTGTAAAACAAAATGAAAATTGACGTGAGCCTCCCTTTTGTCTTCCCTCCCACTATTTATTCAAACTCTTTAGTATTTAGGGCAGTCTCCCCTTTATGGGCCCCGATGGCATGTACATACAACCTCCCGTGTTGGAGGCTGAAAATTCAGGCTTTTATTATCTAGCCTCCCTTGCAACCATGTATCGGCATAAAGATCTACATAGAACTTTCGCTCAGGAACTAGCAACCTCAAATGGCAAAGAGGGCTGGACTTATTCTTTGGAGAACGGTGGAGTGGCAAGGACTAGTTTTCCCAACACTGTCACAGTGGTGGCTCTAGCAGCAGAGATCAGCGTACAGCACTGTCCCCAGGCCCAGCAGTGGGGACCGTGGTGTCTTCAGGGAACTATTCCAGCTACGTTATCTCTGAGTGGCCAGTCCTCTCACACTGCTCAGTATCCCTGAATAAATTCATTTTCTGCTTCTATCAGTTTAGAATTTGTTCTGGTTACTTGCAACAAAAACTCCTGACTCAGATGCCCATTATTTTTAAAAATAATGTGACCTTTTTCTTTTTAAAGAGGAAACAAAGCCACCAAGATGGCTCGGCAGGCAAGCTATTTGCTGCCAAGCTGGAAAACTTGAGTTTCATCCCTGGAACCTTGTGTGGAAAGGAGCGATAGACTTCCACGAGTTGTCTTACACATGCCCACAGACATACATGCATACGCAGTAAGCAAACAATAAACAATAAACACAAATAATAATTAAAAATAAAATAAAATAAAAAGGAATGTATTTCTTGACTTCTCATTTTCTGTAGAAAGTAACCATCATTAGTAGCTTCTTCCTCCTTCCCCTCTAGAGATACTGCTTTTTTATTATATGCATCATTGTAATAGGTACTATGTTATATAGGGACACTTCCTGCTTATGAATAGTTTATTTATGAGAAAGAGAGAGAAACAGGAACACACACACACACACACACACACACCCCCGAATGCATGCATATGGGTGGCTGTCAGAGGGCAACTTTTGAAATTCAGTTCTTTCCATCCACATTGTGAGCTTCTGGGAATTGAACTCAGGTCATCAGGTTGCCAGGTTTTCAAGCAGGCACCTAACCTGTTGAGCTATCTCATCTGCCCACATATGGACATTTTCATGCAAGTATGTACTGAACCTTGAGTATGTTCCCAATTCCCCCTCTTCTCTTTCTTCCCTCCTATTAGTCCCCTTAGAGAGTTGTCCTTCTATCTTTCTTTTTCTTTTTTAAATTTTTAAAATACTTTATTTATTACTTATGAGAGAGAGAGAGAGTAAGAGAGAGAGAGAACACCATGCGTGTCATGGCTCACAGGTGAAATTCTGAAGTCAATCCTTTTCCTTCCACCATGTGGGCTTCCAGGGATTGAACTAGGACCACCAAGTCTGCCAGTGGACACCTTATCTGTTGAGCTACCTTTCTCATAATGGAATTTTTCTTCAGTTGTAAAGAAGAATGAAGTTATACTGCCTATGGAAAAAAGAATGCAACTGGAGATGTTATAAACAAACCTGTCTTAGAAAGACAACCATCATATGTCTTTTCTCATGTATGATTACTACATTTTTATATAGATGCATAAAATCATGTGGCTATAGCTGCATAAATTTATATCTAGCTCCTCTGTTTAGCCTGCTGATGTGTATGTTTGCTTTTGCGCCAATACCATGTTATTTTTGTTACTATGACTCTTTAAAGTAGTTGAAAAAGATATGGCGACATCGCTACATTCTTCTGTTTGCTTCTTCCAAAGGTATCCCAGATATGTTTACTCATGACTATATCTAGAGATTGCCACAGAGGAACCTGGAACTTTCGGGAGCTTTTGCTTGCTGCTTCATTTGTTTTAGTGCCTCCATTCATTTTTTTTTTAAATTTAAACTCCCTGATCCTTGACCCGATAAGGTCTTTCTCTAGTATTTTCAATTTTTTTCCTCTGTGTTTTAGAAGTTGTTACTTTAGAGTCTTTCATGTCCTTGCTTAAGTTTATTCCAAATGTTCATTTATGTATTTGTTGACTTTATTTGATTTTCTTGGCTTTGTTTGCATTTGTCTTGTTTCATGAGATGGGGTTGGTGGGGGGGGGGATTCTCTCACCCTGTAGCCCAGGCTAGCCTTGAACTTGGATCCTCCTGCCGCTGCCTCCTGAGTACAGGGGTTTGCAGATATGTGTCACCACTCTAGCACAAGATGAATTTAAAAGCTGGGCCTAGGTGAAATGAGGTCAAAGACCTAAGGAGGTAAATCCTAGACCCGCAGCTGCTATACCTTCCAGGATCTCTCAGAGCCCCAGTGCTGTGTGAACCAAGGGTTTGGAGATATGGGTGGGGCTACATCTGAAACAGTCAGACGACCGCCATTGCAGGAAGACCAGCAGCACGGTCATCCTCTGACCGCTCTTGGGTGGACTAGTCCTTCTCGACAATGTCCAAAGAAATCCAGGCCCACAACACCCTGAAGAAAAATTTAAAAGGAGACTATACAAAAATTACCTAGAGGCCCAGCCTTCTTCCCTTACTAAGGTGTAAAAGTAAGGAAATGACAATCGCCACCCTGAAAGTTAGTGAAGCTTTCCTGGAGGTTTTGATAGAGGGGGGTGATAATTTGGATAATTTGGAAAGAACAGCATCTTTGACAAAGAAAACAAAAAGTTGGACCCAAGAGAATGCTCAGCAGGTAAAAGTGCCTTTACTCACAAGGCAAGTAAATACCTGGAGCACACATGGTAGAAGGGAAGTACCAACTTCTAAAAGTTGTCCTCTGGCCTCCACACGTATGCCATTGACTGACCTCTCTCTGTCTCTGTCTCTCTCCTTCATAAATATGCACATAAAATATTTTAAATGACAAAAGACAAGGGAGATAGCACACACACAAAATAAAAACAGAAAGTATTTTTAAAAGAATCTTCAGATACCATTTTTTAAAATTTAAACCTGATAGCAGAAACAAACAAATAAAAGAAACCACTCACATTTGGAAAACAGACAGCAAGGTAAACACTTAGAATGGACAGTACAAACCTGAGGGCAAAAGTAGTTTCCTTGAGAGGCGATGCCACTGAGGATCTGCCGGGCTAAAGTGAGAGAAGCATCTCACCCAGCAAGGTACTGGGGACTCTGGAGGGGGCCGGGGAAGTGGCTCGGTGGGCAAAGTACTTGCTGGGAGACATTCAGATTCCCAATATCCAGGGGAACGCTGGGTCTGCAGGTGAAGTCTGTAACCCCAGCACTGCGGCAAAAGAAGGTAGATCAAGGGCTACACTGGCCAGCCAATTGACTCAAAACACTGTGTTCCAAGAGATACCCTGCCTCAAAATAAATAAGGTGGAAGGTGATGAACGACACAGAGGATAATAGAGAAAGACACACTCAATGTCAGCCTCAGGCTTCCGTATATTTCTTCATGACTGAGCACCCCATTGCACCCCAATGATGCTGTATAAATAAATAAATAAATAAATAAATAAATAAATAAATAAATAAAATAAGATGGACCATAATGAGGAAGACATCAATATCAATCTCTGGTCTCCACGTGCACACACACATACACACACAGGCCTCCCCACTCCTCACCACACACATTGTGCTTCAGAGTTATCATCTTCCTAGCTAAAGGATCTGTCTTTTTTTTTTTAATCTCTGGATGATCCTTAGATAAAAGCTGCTCCAGGGAAAAAGCCAGTTAATTTTGAAACACTTCCTCAATAAGCCTTTGGTAACTAGGAAAAAAGGATTAGGTTAAAGGATGTGAACGCTGGGATTTTAGAAGACGTGGATGTGGTCAGTGTCTAGTGAGCCCAGGGAAGGAAATAACAGCTTGGATCTATACCCATAACACTCTCATCTCCTCTGCCTTCTCTCTTGGGAATCTCCTGGAGGGTGTGCTCCACTAAAACAGTGGTGTACATCAAGAAACAGAAAGAGATGGAATCCGGAAACTAGTCCACACGGCACAGAAATGAAGGCGCTCCTCGGATGTAGTTAAGGGAGACCCAGGAGGCCTCTGGAGGCCTGACGACCAAATCAGTTGAGAAAGGATCAGTTTAGAAGACTGTAGAGCCGAAATGACTCTTATCCAAGAACTGAATAGAATACCAAATTCATTTAACTGTACCAGGAGGAGAGCTCAACATCTGAGGAAGAAGATGGATTCAGTCAGTGACTGAATGCACGCAAACACTAATGCCAAGGACAGTAAAACATTTTTGAGGAGAGGAGAACCTGACAATATTTATTTGCAACACAGGTAAGAACAGTATTTATTTGGTCATAGTAATGCAAATATTGAGTATCAATCTAAAACTTACAGAAACCCAAGAATTACATGGTAGGGGATTATGGGCAGGGGCAAAAGTTAAATCTCTAACTTTAATAGCAGAAAGTCAATAGAAAAAAATTAAGACATAGCTACTAGAAGAATGAAGATTATAAGATAACCTAAAACATTGAAAGCAAGTTCCTCTAACAGTTGAGGATTGGGAGGGAGGATGGACAATTGTTTTTTTTTTTTCTAAACTGGTAATATGTGAAAATTAGTTTGTCTTTAAAACTATGTATATACTAAACTTTGGTGCAAATAGTGAGGTAATCAGTAATGTTTCTTTTTCTTCATAGTAAAGAGGAGGTGGGATAGAAAATGTGTGTTGCTCTTAGTGAATAAGGAAACTGGGCCGGTAAAGTGAGACACTTGTTCTATTAGTCCTACAACCCCACAGGATCATTGTCTTTCTGTCTCCTGTCAAGACAGAAGAGAATGGAGGAGCCGCTGGGAGATTTTGATTCAAAAGTCTTTTTCTCTTTTTCTCTCTTTCTCTTTTTCTCTTTTTCTTTCTTTCTCTCTCTCTCTTTCTCTTCTTTCTTTCTTTCCCTGCCTTTGCAGCCCACAGTACGCACTGGCATTCATTGCCTGTGGTGAGAGCCAACATGCAGACACAGGAGAACTGGGTGCATGTGGCTTTGGAAAGCTTCAGCAAAGAGGCGAGAGAGGTTGCAAGTTCGACCAGAGGAAGGCTGACAGCATGTGGGCCACTGGGAAACACTTCTCAGTGTGGGACTGGGAACCCACTGGGACAACCTCAAAGGAAGGGGGACCAAGATAAAACAGGAAATGTTGCCAGGAATCCAAACAATCCCTTCAACAGGAAGAAGGTCCTACTTCCTCATTTTGTCTCTGGAAAAGGCTCTGGGAATTGCAATGAGCAACGTAGCTACATATTACCATTTTCCAAACCCATGGGAAGATGCTCTTTCCCAAGGAGGGGTGCTTCCCAACACCCCTCCTTTGAGCGCTATCTATGATAAGCTGTTCTTTCCTGGGGACTGTTCAGGTAGATGTTATCAAAACACATGGCCTTGCCTCTGACTTTTGTCAACAGGGAAGGTTAATTGCCTTTAGTCTTTTATTTACCTATCTGTGATTTTTACTCTTTGGTCTTCAAATGAAACCTGCATGTCTTTTTTTAATCCTTAGTTTCGTATACACAAGATGATGTGGTAGTATGGGTATATTAGTGTGTTTTCAGTACCTCAATACCACAGAATGGGTAAGTCATAAAAAAAAAGGCTTGTAGTTCTGAAGTGGCCTAAACTGAAGAACCCTCTGGTTTTGGCCTTCTTACTAGCAGAGTCCCAGGTTGGAACAGATTGCCACATGGGAAGAGATGGGGGTCCATATGGGTATGTGTATCTGATTTTTCTCCCTCTTCTTCCAAAGCCCCAGGATTCAACAGTCAGACCTCCACCTGAGGACCTTCTCAAATCCTAATCACTTCTACAAAGATCCCTCCCTCACCTTTAACACTACCATGGGATTAGTTTCATCCTCTTTAGTACATATCACAATGGGGATCAAATTTCTACACTTGAAGGCTTGGGAGGCACTGAAACCACATTCGAACCACAGCAGTGAGAAACATTTACATCATCAAATAACCAAAAGCAGAGGGTACAAAAATTATATGTGAATTACGATTCTCACTATGTAAAAGAAAATGAACAAAACAAAAATATATGGAAAATGAGCCCAAAACAAACAAACAACAAAAAACCAATAAAGGATGGGGTAAAGTAGTAGGACTACAGAATTTTTTCCACTATGTACTTAACTATTTTTGCATGTATGTTTGTATGTTTGCGTGTATGTGGGACACATGGATATGTGTGGGTGTGAATGTATATGGGTTCATATATGTGCAGAGGCCCAGAATTGACCTTGCTGCTTTTCCTCATTGTGCTCTAGTTTATTGGTTGAGGCAGGGCTTCTCTCTAGAACCTAGAGCTTGCTGATTGGCTAGTTTGACTAGCCAGCTTGCCCTGGTCTGTCTCCCATTGTTGGAATTGCAAGCAGCCTCAGTGCCTGCCTGACTTTTACATGGGCTCTGAGAATTTGAACTTCATGCTTGCCTGGCAAATAGCTAATTCATTGAGCCATCTCTCAGATTTTCCTTAAATTCATTTAATTAAGATATTGTGTATTTACTTGTTTATTCATTTGACCTTCTGTTTTAATTTTTGAGACCGAGTCTCACTCTGTCCCCCAGGTTTACATCAAGATTGTTATCTTCCTGCCTCTGCCTCCCTAGTGCTGAGATTATAGGCATGTCCCATACACACAGCTATTTCCCTAAATGCTTTTAATGCAATGAAAAAATACTTTTGTGTTTAAGAAATAGAGTCATTGCAAAAAGGTAATGGACAAAATGAATAAAAACATTTGCTGAAAGAAACAAAGCAGGAAAGTCAGTTGTTGACAAGGTTTTGTAAATATACATGTCATTCACCGTGATAAGCATGAATGGATAGAGAAACATGATCAATGAATTCTAATGGCAGGTGTGTGGCCATTTGCCACCATTGCAATGTACTCCAAGAATCACCAAAGGGAAATGCAGCAGGAGGAAGACCTCAGGCCTGTGGGGAAGTAAAAAGGAGTTGAGTGTTGGGGGCTGCAGAAAGACTGCATAGAAGTAATAAACTTGGGGGTCTCCAGGAAGCGCTTCCAGCAAGCAAGGCATGGTGCAACCGCCGCCCTGTTTATTTTTAGAAGTCCTGTGGAGAGAGGAGTATCATTCACCTCTCACTAAATTAGCTGTGCTTCTGGAGCCAGGGATGTCTTTCTGCTGCTGCAGCAAGACGATCAAAGCACGTGTTAGAAAGAGAAGTGAAAAACACCAGATGTGAGCGAAAACACATGGGGCATTTCTGCCAGGCATCTGTGCCAAATGACCCAACTTGGAATGTGGCCCAAGTCCCTGGGATATCGCCAGGCCCTTGGAGGATGAGACTGGACACAACAGCAGTTATTGATGCTGATTTGAGCCAAACGTTGCTAACTGCGTCTGTGACCTTGCTCAAGCCACTGACATCTGTGAAGTGCATGGGCTGCTCATTTCCTCTTAGGAACACCTCGTGGAAACCAGGCTGAAAGCCAGAGGGAAGAACGAGGCATCAGTCTGTGATCTGGAAGATGGGTGGCAAATGGTATTTGAGCACATAAATACCAATGCATACACACACACACACACACACACACACACACACACACACACACACACATTCACACACACACGGTGTTTAGGCGCACATTTCATGGGAAAATGTGTGTGAAAACACAGGATTATAGAATGTGCCACATCCGTTCACAAAGTAAATAATCTTTCTTTTGACAATCGAAGGGTGGAACGGTACATACTCTTTTTTTTTTTTTTTTTAGAACTCTGGGATTAGAATAATAATACAGGCAAACTCTGCCTGGTGCAGTTAGGAAGAGTCAATGTATTAGTGCATAATGGAACTTACTCGAAGTTCCAACTCTTTTCATCTTGCTATGTGACTAACTTTGAGGAAATTCCAGTTCCAAGCCTCAGTTTTCTAAACCAGAAAATGAGGCCAATGCTAATCTAGAACTCACAAACTTGTAAGAATGAATAAAAGTAACAAATCTAAAGATTTCTTTCTCAAATAGACCTTGAAATGGCAATCTTCCTGCCCCAGGCTTCTCGATAGTTGAGATTACAGTTCTTTGTTGCCATACTTGCTACTTGCTATATTTTTGTTTCAATTTTTCTCTTGCAGATCTCCTACATTCTGTTCCTTATAAGCATATTTCCTGTTGAATCCATCATTGAAGGACACTGCTTCCTCCTGATGCTAGCCTTACTTATTCATCATCAAAGCCATTCATTGATTCCCATCCACACCAACTTTGAGTGAAGGTGTCCCTCCAGCCAGAAGTCTATGAAACCTCTGCCTCCTACTCCTGGGCTTCTTATATAATAGTTTGTCCTTCTCAGGACAGGGGTGTCTCTCAGGACAGGGGTGTCTCACCAGGGATGCAAAGGTCTGGCTTTGTTCTCTCTAAGAAGAAAATCTTACAGTTTTGGCCCGTAATGCCTAGGAATTCACCTCAGGATTACTGACTAGCCAGTCCTTAGGGTGGGACAGGAGTTGTAGATACAGCCCTCTCCTCAGAGGGATGTGTCATTGAAGATCAAGAAGCCTGCGTCACTGGGTGTACAAGAAAAAAGTGCTAGAATTTATCATACTCTCATGTATCCAGGAAATGACTACACATGAGAACATGGATGGAAAAAACAAATTCTGAAGCAGGCCCATGAGAATAGTGATATGAAAAGTTCAGGAATGACAGGGACATAGCTGAGTGGAATGCTGGGAAGTCAGTTTCTCTAAAACACAGGTAGGAGTTGATTCTATTTTTAGATCTTTCAGAAGCATCGGAAAGAGAACACCGGACCTTGCCTTAGGGGTCTTTTGATGCGGTTTCACCAGCAACAGCATCTTTGCTTGGCAGGGGACATCGCTTGACCCTCACCATTGCCATGTTTGACAGAGGCAGGCAAGAATAAGCCCAATGAGGTCTTACAACTGGGGACTCCGGGCTCCACGTTTCTCTTTTCAGACCCTGGTCCCATATGGGTTCAAATCTGCAGAATGCACACAGGCAAAGTAACTTCGGTTGTCAAAACCATCTTAAATAACCGAAGGTAAAATTGATTAACTATTGAGCACCTCAGGATTTTTGTTTTCCTTCCTGAAAGAAGCATTTCGGAGAAAGGCAAATATTTCATTTCACACTCAAGGCAAGGTCCTACCACTGAGCTATCGCCTAAGTGTTTCATTTCAATTGATGGCAATAAAATATTTCTTACAATATCAGGGTGTACCACTGATGTAATCACTGAACAAGGGATGCGCTAAATCCTCTAAGGGCTTCTGCCTATGCACAGATCCCAAGGCGTGGTGGAATGACTCACTAGAACAAACTAAGGAAGCTCTTGATAGCTGTGTCCACAGAACAGCACAATATTGCAGTAAGCAAGGGGAATACAGATAATGATGGATGGCTAATTCAAGCATAAAATTTGAAATCAAATGGTCCTCAATGGAATTACAAGTCAAGTTCCTCTTTGCCACCTGTGTGGCCTTGGACAGCCTAGCTGCTCCTCTGGTTTCTCAGCTGCAAAATACAGATAAACATTCTATCTGGGAACGTCCTGAATTAAGTGCAATGATATGATGGAAGGCTCTTGGCAGGACAGCGCTCCATAAACCTGCTATTTCCCTGTTGCTGGATAGATAAGGACTGATTGGCCCAGCTTGCCCCAGGACAGTGTCCCTCCTGTTTTAAAGCCCCCAGTTGCTCTCCTCTCCATCCACCTGTCCTTTGGTTGCTTCCAAAATGAGAGCTATACCAAGGATAACTGCAAATGCATTGATTCTGGTGGTCTACAGATGGGAAAATGAAATTAAAAAAAAAAAGAGTCTGTGAAGAGGGTGAGGTAAGACCCTGACTTTGCATTACTACCTTGGGTTTACACAGCTGGAGCAAACACCTAGGATGGTGAGGAAGTGGCAGAGCTGTGCCAACATGGGATTATGATTGTATCGAATCAATCCACAAAGTAAATAATCTTTGTGTCTGCAATCAAAGGGGGTGTGACAAGCATGTTTTTTTTGTTTGTTTGTTTGTTTCTGTCTGAATATCCTGAGGTCACCCCAGATCTCATTTTCCAGAAGGATCTATAAAAGTCTTTCCATCAGAATTCTGCAATTTTGGCAGAAAAAAATCCAAATTAAGCAGACCACACAAGGGAACTCACTTGAGACTTGAAAATGACTCTGGTAAGGTGTTGGCTTTCCAAGGAAATAAGACTATAGGTCAGATGGAGTCAAGTTCACCAAGAAGCATGTTTTGCTTCTTATAAAATACCATCACATGGTAATTTGCTACATGTGAATGCATTTTGTTTTTCTTTCTCTTTATAAGTAAGAACTTGATGAGAGAGCAGCCTTCCTCTTCACAGGTGGGAACCTAAAGATCAAGAGCTACCGAGATTCTAAGTGTCCCCAACATCCTTCAACTGGCAACAGATTCTGACAATTCAGACCTTTCTGAATTACAGAATGTAACTTAACTTGAAGTCTCTCCTTCCTAACACTGAAGGAGAAGTGGATATTAACGCCTAAAGTACTTTAAGGAGTTTAGGAAGATGTTTCTTTCAATCATTCAGAGGGAATCTAATCCCTAGGAGGTGCCTGTGGCTAAGCCTTGTTCAGCTCATTGCCTGTCTTATTTATTGCCTCTCCTCTGATCTTCGGACATCAAACCAGACTCCTCCCTTTGCACTTCTTTTGCTTTTCCTGCCAGTCTTCCTCCCACACTTGCTGTTTCTTGACAATAGGGATGTACAAGTATAGGAAGACACACACACACCACATATACACATGTACCTATTTGGCATAGTTTACCCATATGTGCTTTGAGAAATTGACAACTGAAGAGGATTTCATTATTATATCCTGTATCCACAACATCCCAGAGTGGACATAAGTCACATGATAAATGATACAATCTGAGAGCTGATGAGATGGTTCAATGGGCACTTGGTATGCAAACCTGACTGCCTGGTTCAATCCCTGGATCATATGTAAAGGTGGAAAGACAGAGCTGACTTCACTGAGCTGTCACTGTCTCTCCACATGCACACCACGGTATACACTCTCCTGTAATAATACGTGAATAGATGGATAGATAATAATCAAATGATAGAAACTGAAGAGGCATTTACTAAGGAGAATAACAAAAGGCACAGGAAGCTTCTGACTTCTGTCCTCAATGCAAATACCACTGCAAGCACAGCAGTATGGATGGGGAGGGAGAAGGTGGAAAAGGTGGTTGAGGTCTCTGTGATTCTTCATCAGCCAACTCCAAGTTCGTATTATCTGCACGTGTGCTCCAGGCAGTAGTGGTCAACAGAGAGTAATCTCTGTCACCTCAGAGTCACATTTCTCCCTTCTGTGGTGGTGGTACTGCAGATTACTAGCTCAGTTTGGTGATAATGATGTGGTTTGTTCTTTTGTTTTAGTTTGTTCAGGAGATGGACGAATGTCTTTGAGACTCATTTAATTACATAAATCCTGTAATTATTGTGGCATATAACAACTCAGTTTGTTCATTAAGTGTACTTACTGAAAATTGTGATAATATGACTTGTTTCTGTGTTAAACTTAATGATTATTGTCTTACTATTCTATTTCTGTTGCACTAATAAATACATGATCCAAACAATGTAGGGAAATGAGAGTTTTATTTATACTCACAGTTCTACATTATAGTCCATTTTGGCAGGAGAGCTATACCAACATCATTAGGAGCCAATATAACACCATATCTGCAGGAAAAGCTGAGAAGGGGCATACTTTCTACCTTGCCAGTCTGCCAAAGCCAACCAGTTCTCTGTAGGTCTTATCTACCTGCCCAGGGATAATCCCACTCACTATGAGATCAGTCTTTCCATATTAACTTATTTATCAATTGTTATTAGTTTATCTCCTGCAAGCTTGCTCAGAGGCTTGCTTTAAATAATTCTTCATCCGTGTACCAGAAAAGCCTAGTTCCCATAAACTAGCTAGCTCCCACAGTTTTGAAAGGCAGCCACTATGAATATCGCCAAAAGATCATCTACTTCACACTGTATATGAGAATGAAAAGGCAATAAGCGACAAACATGCATTTAGGGGCTGGGCCAAAGTAAACAGTCACTAAATGTTATTGTTACTGAATGAGGAACTTCGGAAAAGCTGTGCCCTTGTACATGGTCAGGGAGAATTTAGGGAAGAATCCCGAAGTGTCACTACTCCAAATCTCAGGGAAATTATCCCTTGAGATTAAATCACAGAAGGACAAAGGAAGAGTCCATGTGACAGGCTTCATGGTGGGTGAGCCGGCAGAAGTGTCTAGGGACAGAGTCAAGCTCAAGGGAGAGGGCGAGGCCAGGCCTGTACCACATTCGGCTGCACTACTCACTTTTGGTTCCTCAAAAGCTCTGTGTTCCCTCAGCACCCACACAGCGCACCCTTTCCTTCTCCTCTCTCCCCCTGAACCCTCAGGTGCTCCACCTGTCAGGCTCCCAGCTGACATCTCTTCTTCAAGTAGGTCACGGAACCCCAACTGCAGCCACTGACAGGCAGCTCAGAGCATCTTCTTCAGAGAATACTTGGCTGAGTCCTCATCTGTCTTTCCCAGTGAGAATGCACCAGTTTTAAGCTGTTTTCCTGGCTGACGCATCCCGGGCACCTGTAAACTATCTAGCAACTTGTTAAATGCAGAGCAGGAGCTGGCGAATACACAGGTGGAGAGGAAGACGTCTCAGGGGCAGGTGGGAAATCATTAAAAACAACGGACAAGTGAAAATCATGAAAGCACGCAGAAAATGAACCGCGCAGAACACGGTGGTGCTATGGGAGCCAGGCCAGGTGGGGAGGAGGCGCTGAAGAGGCAGCCGGAAAGACCTGAAAGGACACGTGATCACGAAGGACAGTGTCATCCATCAGTGTGCAAGCCGCAGCCAAAGCATTAGCTCGATGGCCCGCAGCTACGACCCCTGGCCTCCTGCAGCAAAGGAAAGCCAGCGGAGATTAAGCCACATCTCCCGCATCTCCTCTTGTTTATTATGTCTGCTGCCTGCTCCAAAGAGCTGGGGAAGTCCTGCTGTGCACAAGGACCCAGCAGTGCACAGTGGAGGGAAAACAACCTTAAACTAAGGGGAGGAGAGGAGGAAGGAAAGCTTCCACCAGGAACATCTATCTATTCCAGACTCTGCCCCCTTCCGACAGCAAAGGATGGCCGTGGTGGAACTTTAGGCAGGAAGCATCCATCTTTGGGGGTGTCAGAATCATGCGGTCCCAGCATCCCGGAATCAGTCTCTCTTCCCTCTGCAGCTCTGGACAGCGCAGCCTAGACCATCTGTCTTGTGCTTCCTCCTGGATAGGGCAGGCCGAGGGAGGATGCGATGCCCTCGCTGGGGCCATGTTGTTTATGTTCCCACTCCCTCACCCTGGGAAGCCCCGCGTTCCCACACTCACTGAGGCAGGAAGGTCACCACGAACACCTCATCTGTCTGGGCCACTGACTAATTACAGATAAGCAGCAGCTGCCACCTTCAAACTAGAGTCACCTCCCAGATTGCCCGCCCTGGACCCCGGCAGCAGAACCGCAGCCCTGCCCGCAAGGCCCGTGCTTTCCTTGGACCTCTAGCTGCAGCTGACCACCAGTAAGGAATAGCTACATCCCCCTCCTCCCCCAACACTCCGCTTTTGCTGGAAAGCAATACGTGACCCAGTAGCAGAGTCTTGGCCACTCCCACTTAACACTGCCAGAGCGCACTACCCAGAATCTAACCTGGAGTTTGCTAAGTACATTACAGTTCTCCAGACTCTACTGTGCTTATTTTCTCACATGACTCTGACCACCATCCGTGAACTTCACACAGCAGGTGGTTTTTTTTTTTTCCCTTTGTGCATGTGTGTCCATTTTGCAGATGAGTAAACAGCCTCAGGATGTTCGAGAGACTTGCCCAAATTCACACAGCTAATCAGGGGTGAAGGTACTATTTTTACCTTCTGTTCAGCGGGACTTTCCGCTACCCTGTGTAAGCACACTAAGCCAAGTGGATATATGTCCCTGTTTTTATCCCTGAAAGAGAGTGATTTCTCCTAGGCTTAACCCATCTTTCTCCAAAGCCTGGGGTTTGGTGGCAAACACTTCCCGCTTGGAGTTTGACTTTCAAATGATTTAGCAGCTGGGTGAATTTGGACTTGAGTTCCCTATATGGGTTGTCATAGTTGGGCACAGGTGTCAACTTAGTTGTAGGTTTGAGCTCTGGGCACATTTGTGGAGAATTAGTAGTTGAGTTGATCCCAGAGCAAACCTGAAGGAGATTGTCTAGCTGATGGGAAAGGCCCAGCCTGTGGTGGGTGGGATTAGGCCCTGGAATAAATCACAGAGAGCTGGTTAAGATAGTTGATATTCTGTACACTTGTCCAGACATGCTGGTCTGGCAAGTAAGGATTGTCCATCTCTCAGCCGTTATGTGGTGATAGTGTGGACAATTCATTCGGCCCTGATGTTGGTGCATGGTCTCCTGTCAAGCTGGACTGAGAACTGTAACCAGACAATCTAAGGAAGTAAACTAGTAAGGAAATAAACTCTTTGTTCCCTTAAACTGTTTGATGGTCATTTATCAGCAACCATGCAGGGGAACTGCAACATGGGTCTATGTACATAAATTGGAGTTATTATGTTATCTAACTTGCATGGTTGTTGTAAAGGTTAAGAACCTTTACATCTTTTGTCAACTTTCCACACCCTAGGCTTTCTTGGAAGCAACTTGTGTGCACTGACTCATTGAATTCTTGCAACTCTATGCTGTTCATAGAAAATAAAGAAAGACACTCACTCTGTTACACAACATAAAAATGCCAGTCAGAATTTCAACCCAGGCTAAGTGCAAGACAAGTGCTTCGTCTCCATGCTGGACAGACTATGGAAATTATGTTTGTCCAGTAAGAACCCAACAAACAGCTTTTACTAGGAACTGGAACAAACTTGGCTTGATTCATAAGCCAAGTGAGCAGCAAACTACTAGTGAATTAGCCAATTCAAGGACCCACGGACTCGAACGTGTTCTGCCACAGTTCTGATTTCCTACCCACTAGATGTATTCCTTACAGGAGGAAGTCACCCTAAGGACTTTTGACAATGCCTAGAGGTATTTTGGAATGTCACACCATGAGTGCTACTAATCTTTAAGGGGTCACATCAAGGATGCTGTTGCTAGACATCCCCCAAGGTCCAGGATAGTCCCCCCACAAAATGTTATTACACTGCGGTTCCCAAAAAGATTCCATTTTGATCGAATATTGAGTCTTTGGTTTGGGCCAAGACTCCTTTAATTTTGAAGTGCCCTGTGTCGTCCAAATTTGTCACATCAAGTGGAAAAGTAATGACCTGCTTAAAATCTATTGATGACACAGCTAAGCATTATGTTGTTATTGTGGCTGCTGCTCTTGCCAAGAAAAGGAGACATGTACTAGAAAAGGTCAGACTGAGCTGGAGTTTGTGGTAGAATGTGAAAATTGAAGCTGTTTTTCTGTCAAATCGTGTTACCAACCCCCTAACTGCTGACATTTGAAACAGGTCATGCATAAATTCACAGCACTGCCTTTCTGTGCGAGGTGCCAGGAATCCCTGAGGGCTCTCATTTCAGGCAGCCCTTGTTTGGTTTTGTGTTCCTGTTGTATATACACTATGCTGATTTCTCAAGTTTGAGCTTCTTGGGCCCCTTTGGAAACTTGCATCTTCAAGATGGTTGAAAAAAATTTACAAAACACAACTATGACCAGAAAACGAGTCTTGATTTCCTTCACACGTGAGAAGCATCTGTGTCCTTGGCAGCATGCCAAGCTTCCTTAGTTTATTGGAGAACACTGTGGCTCTGATTTCCCTGCTGTCATGCATGCACTCGAAAGACTCCATTGGTAATTCTGAAGGAGTAACACTAGCCTGTTAGAGCTAGGCTGTGATGCAATAACAAATACTACCTGCTTCCTGATAACAGAGCAGATTTCTCTTCTGTTCATTCATGTCTTCTTCATTTGTGATCCAGACCAATGGAAGAGGCCCTGTCTGGGACATAGTCATACTATCTCAAGCCAAAAGGGCAATGCTTGGAATAAGAATGGAGTACATATGTTTACATTCTATTGGTCGACAAAACGTAGTGGCTAACACAGGTGTCAAATCTCTTTGATAGGCCCCTTAAGCCAAAGCAGCAAGTGTTTTCAACAAAAATATAATCTAACATAGGAATCTGCCTCCGAATGTACATTTTCAAGAGATTTGCATCAAGATGGGACAAGAATATCAAGTTGAATGAGTCAAATAGGTCAGAATTTCTGAATCTGATCATAGCTGGATGTGGGACATGGACGAGGGGTAAAGCCAAGGTAAGGCTAGGAGCGTGACGGCTCAGATTCCAGTGAGTAACTAAAAAGCAACATTATCAGCAACTAAGCTCAGAAATGGAGAAGCAAAGGGATGTCTGGGGGAAGAAGGGACATGCTTCCTTTTGGCCTAACAAATCCAAGACATCTTTAGAGCATCCATGTAGGTAGCCAGGTATAAGAGTAAGACTTTTAAGAGATCACTGAGCTGGTGCAAAGATCTGCGGTTCAATAGTATTTAAATGGTAAAGACAGTTGCTTGGGTTATGTGTTTTGAGTACTGACTAAGTGTTGGGCAGTGTGTATTTTTTTTCCTTTAAATGTTTTCAGTAGTAAAGTAGGTAGCGTTATTTGACTCCCTTTCAGTAGCTGGGGAGATGAAGCCTTGAGAAGCTTAAAAATACAAAACAAAAGTCGATCGAGTCTCACAGCTATGCAGTTTCAAAAAGGATCCAAGTTCTTGGTTTCCACAGCCCACATTTTTTAAACAATTTAAAAAAATTTTTTTATTATTATTTATTCTGTTGTGCATGTGTACGTATATATGTGCGTGTGTGTGTAGAACCACGGACGAATTCCGGAACCACCATGGACGCCTCCACCTCCTTCTGCCCCGGGATTCACAGGCTCCGCCTTACCAGGACCGGAAACGCAGGCCGCCCCCGCTTCCGCCTGGCGTCTATACGTGGGATCTGGGATCTGAACTCAGGACCTTCTGCCTGCAAGGCAGAGGCTTAACCCCTGAGCCACCTCTCCAGCCCCACAGCCCACATTTTAACTAGTTCTCTTAGTCGGAACTCTGGTAGTAAATCCAGGTATTACTGGTAGAAAGAAGGGGAACAATGAATCAAGGAAAGGATCATGGAAAATGTGAATATATGAGGCTCAGGAAGAAGGCAGAGAAGGAGGAGCAGGTAAGAAGGCATCGACCTTGGACAGATCTCAGATGTGAAGTGTGCAGAGAGACAACAAATAAAGACTGTCTGGACAGCTAGAAAACAAAGTGATCCAGGAACAGGATGGAGATGCCTCCATTAGCGTTGACTGTTGGCTCTGGTCCCTGCCGGCATCTCTAACTTCGGGGAAATATCTGTAGCCTTCCATGTCCCCACCTGATCCTCAGAAATGAGTGAAATACAGGGAGGGTGCCTCACATCGATTCTGAAGACTCCAACTTTTGTTGATTGAAACCCTTGAATTCTGCCTCCCCCAAACTGCTTTGGTTTTGACTTGTTCAGCAGATCTTTGTTTGTCAGTCTTGATGACTGCTTTTGGGCTCCCAATCTGTGTGTCCTGTGCTAGAAGTTCTAGACTGTTCTTTCAGATTAGGAAATTCAAACACTCTCCTGTTTTTTCCTCAAGGATGTGAGGTTGTCACTGTCCTTTGTCCATGAGGCTGTATCTCCAGTGGATTCTCCAAAACCCAGTAAAGGGGAGCATGGCGCAGATGGATAGCTATAGATATATTCTGGAGATGAGGCAAGTTATGGACAAAGGTGCTTCTGGGTTTTGAGATCGCAGGATGCCGGTTGAACCTTGCAAACCCTAGTTTGCTAGACGCCGGAACAAGCTCTCTACCTACTGGCGGTTTCACAGTGTCATGCTTATCATCCAACTCTGGCACTGTGAAGATGCAAGGTTTATGTCTGGGGGGGGTGAGAAGACCTCTTTTGACTGGGAATGTAGGAGACTGGATGGTGACCCAGCTTTGGCCTGGAAGCCCAGGCACGCTTCTGAGCACCGGGGCTCTCTCGTAGCGTAACTACATGTCAGACTGGCAAGGTGGAGTAGCCAACTCAGCAGTACAGGAGGTTCCCAGGCTGGGGAGATGACTCCGTTGGTAAAGTCACATAAAAACCCAGGTAGGGTAGCCAGCACTGTCATCCTAGCATTGGGGAGACAGAAAGAGGAGGATGAGGTTCTCTGGCCAGCCAGCCTTGTCTAATTGGTGAGCCCCAGGTGAGAGACACTGCTTTAAAAAGCAGGGTAGACTGTACCTGAAGAGGAATGATGCCTGATCATCCCTCTGGCCTCCACATGCATGTGTACACTCATGCACACACATGCACCTGCTCCTACATATGTGCACATACACACATCGCACATATGCACATATGCATACACCTCTCTCTCATGCATACTCACACATACACATACACACACACATACCCACACATGCACACATGCACACTCTCTCTCTCTCACACACACACACACACAAATACAAAAAATATCCTGATGTGTTTCCACTTGAACCGAATGAGCTTAATATTCTGGAATCCCTGTGTCCTTCAGCCCGCACCAACCCATCAGAATTTCCTGTAGTCACACCACTAATGAGAGGAAATTCAGACAATAAAAACACAGGGCATCCGTTACATTTAAATTCAGGTAACAAGTATTTTTTTTTTAGCTTAAGTATATGCCAGACAATATTTGGACATACTTACAATAAAAAATAACTCTTCATCTACCTGAAAATTTCATTTAGCTAATCATCTTGAATTTATCTAGTATCCTATCCATTTACTCACCATGGCACCCACCCATAACATAGGGCTGGAGACCCCTGTCTACTTTTCTGAAGAGTGCACTGGAAAATTTCATGAAGAAAAGCAGCTTTCATTTGCCCATCACCTCCAGACAGGTGGTGTGTAAAGAAAACCTGCACGGAGCTTCACCTACCAGAACTTTGCTATAGACAACTGGACCTCTGCTAGCTTCACTGTTAGGTCCATGGCGGGGGGGGGGATCCTTTCTGTTTTCCTCTTGGGGTTCAAGAAATCTGATCCAAGCACTTACAACCTTGATTGCCTTCCATCACCTGTATTCAGAAGACAGATTACAAGATGGCCTTTTAGATCCTGCTTGGTCTGTGGCAGCAAGTCTTGATCGGTATCCAACATGACTCTCCAGGGATGACCTTTGCTTTTCCTGAGCAATCAATGACTATCCTAATGTTCTCCTGATACCTCTACACACATCCTGCCCAACCCCACTTAGACAGGCCTCTTGGGCTGCCAGTCCTGAGGCACCTGAAGCATCAGGACTTTTATAACAATCTCTGAACATGTGCAGACATGTTCAGTGTAGCCAGGTGGTATCTGTGGCTTCCCAAGAGATGTTTTGTGTAGCTGCCCAAATCGTGACCTCTGGAAACAGGGAAGGACATTTGCCTGATTGCTGAGGTCGACAGTCTTGAGGCCACTCGATCCCCCCCCTCACCTCTGCTCCAGTACAGGAAGAACTACATACCAGGCACTGCCGAGAAGGTATTTGGACAAACTTTCAACTCTCATGATAGCTGCAAAAGGCATGCTTTGTTGTTATTGCTGCTTTGTGGTGAGAAAGCTAGACCACAGAGGTATAAGGTAACCTCTCAATCAGGTTAAAAACTCAGAAAATAAAAGCTGAGAATTAAATGCAGACAATCCAGCTCTGTGTCATTTCCTTTTCTTTCTACTGCTGTGAGACAATACTCTGACACAACTTAAGGAAGAAAGGGGGATTTATTTGGCTTATGGTTCCAAAGGGTTAAGTGCATTATGGTGGAAGTCCTGTACAGAGGTGTGGCTGGAGGCTGAAGGAGGAGGTGGGTTCAGGTCACAGCATCTATCAGCAGGAAGGCCAAGAGAACAAGAGCAAACTGAGAGGAATCAGGGCCAAGCCTCAAAGCCTGACCCCGGTGTGACGTGCCTTCCTGCAGCAAAGTTCTACCTCCTAAAGGTACCATGACCTTCCTAAACATCAACGCCCATGCAAGATATGAACATGTGAGCTTGTGGGAGCAACTCACATACTCACATTCAAACCATGACCAGTTATTCTGCCTTCTTTGCTAGCGAGCCAGCTCGATGTGACCCAAACTCAGCTTTGTTCAGCCTTGTACTCCTCACAGCAGTGCTGTCCACACTGCAGAGAGGACTGTCCTGACCCAGAAGAAGCCCCACCTACCACTCGATTTTCCTGTTTCGAAAGGGGGACGAGTTGCTGTCAAAGATGTCATCAAGTGCTTCTTTCATCTAGACATAAAATGTCCCCAAAAGCCATGTGCTAAGAATTGGTTGCCAGTTTACCGGGAGACGGTGAAACTTCTAGGAGATGGAAGGAAGGGTGTCCAGAGGTGTGCCTTTGAAGAGGTTGAGACACTGTGGCCTTTCCTTTCTCTTCCTCTTCTGGAATTTTGGGCACAAGCAAGCGGCTTTCTTCTGCCATGAGCTTCTACCATGACATGCTCTTTTGCCTCATGCAAATGAGCAGGGACTGAAATCTCTGAAACTGTGATCCAACATAAATCTCCTTTAATTTCCTTCATCTCGGGTATCTTATTACATGGAAAAAAAAAGGTGACTAACAACACCTCGAGAGGATCTAGAGGTGGGGTGGGACTTTAGCTGGTTTTGCCTGGAAGCTCAGCTGACGTTCTGCAAGATGGCTCACTATATCTGTGCCTGAGCTACTCCATCAGCTTCATACCCAACAAACAGAATTACCGTGGACATCCTCGGCCCTGGAAGCCTGCATTCAAGGGGAAGCGCAGGACTCAGCCTGGAACGCTTGCTCGAGTGTTTCACAATTATTCCATTCACATAATAGATTTCCTACATTTGCCCCTATCCATGTCCAGTGCCCTCTGGAGACAACTTGGAGCAGGGGAAGATTCCAGAAAGGCCTTTATAGGAGTGAGGCTGTACTTGCCCCTGTGCAGAAGACACGAATGCAGCCCCAGCCCAGCTCCTGTTCTACCACCAAAGTACCTGACACATTCTCTGATGGACAAGTAGAAACATCTGGATTGAAAGCAAGACAAGCCAGGCTTTCTGGAGAACAGCTGTGACTTTTGATCTCCCTGTGAGACTTCCCTCTCTGTCCTGCCCTTTGACGCAGCTGTACCTCTGTCCTGTAGTCAACAACACTGCGAAGGTGACATCTTCCCTCATTCATTGCCCCCCCCCACTCTGGCCACCCATCTGAAGAGTGGCTTTTTGTCTGTGGACTCTTAGAGCTCTCAGCCATGCTTCTGTGTGGGTCTCTCAGGTCTACCCTGTCTGCCCACCTCCCCAGATGGGTAGCCAAATGACACATAAGGAGCACTTCTTCTTCTCCTCCTTTCAGAACTATTCATGTGATGGCAGTTTTCTTCCTAATCATTTTCTTGCTCTCTTTCCCTTCAGTCCTGTTGGTATTTCTGCACCAGCCAGGAGTGTTTATGTTCCCAGTTCTGGCTGACGTGAGTCTTCAGGGAAGGGTTCAGTATAGAGGACCACTCAGTTGTACCTCAGCACATTCATTCTACCAGGCTAGTCTGAAAGCTAGGGCATTTCTGACCCTGGCAACATCAGCAACAGACAACTATATTTATTAAGTGCTTATTATTATTGGCCGGGTACTGTACTAATTGCCTTAATTAGATTTCTTCACTAAATTCTCGCAACATGAGAATGCTATTTTTTTGTCTTCCAGTTTATAACTGAGAGAACTATGGCAAAGGTTATGTGAGTAAAATGTAAAGCCTCAAGCTCCAGTTAAAAAGTGGGTGATAGGCCACAAAGCTTCCGCTTTTTTTCTAATTCATCTACCTCAGCAATGTGAAGGGTCATCGTGAACTATATTCCAAGAGGCATTAGAATCATGATACCATGCTAGACCATGGGGAATCACATGAGTGCGGTTCTCTTTATTCATTCCTTCTTCCTTTCCCTTTCTTTTCTTTCCTTCCTTCTTTCCTTTTCTTCTTTTCTTCCTTCCTTCTTTCCTCCTTCCTTCTTCCTTCTTTCCTTCCTTCTTTCCTTCCTTCCTTCCTTCTTTCTTCCTTCCTTCCTTCCTTCCTTCCTCCCTCCCTTTTTTCCTCCTTCCTTCCTTCCTCTTTCCTTCTTTTCTTCCTTCCTTCTTCCTTCCTTCCTTCCTTCCTTCCTCTTTCCTTCCTCTTTCCTTCTTTTCTTCCTTCCTTCTTCCTTCCTTCCTTCCTTCCTTCCTTCCTTCCTTCCTTCCTTCCTTCCTTCCTTCCTTCCTTCCTTCCTTCCTTCCTCCCTCCCTTTACTCTCTTCTCTCTTCTTTTTGAGACAGGGTCTCACTCTGTACTTTTAACTTTCCTGAAACTCACTATGTATCCTCATGACAACTCCTGGCAATCTGCTTGCCTCAGCTTTTTGAGTGCTGGGATTAAAATGTGAACAGTCACATTCAACCAGAATCTGTTTTAATTTGGTCCTTGAAAGCAGAAACCCTAACTCTAGTAACAAGGCTTTTCTGCAAGTGCCCTCCTAACTCATTTCTTCCCTAGTGGGTTGCAAGTACCTGAAACTCATGGTAGACCCTGAACGAACACTAATGTGGGAACCCAGTGAGTTGGGATTGGCTGGTGAAGAACACCAACTTTAGTAAGGCAGACACATCTGAGACTTGGGAATCTAGTTGTTGCTGATGACAGGATCTATCATGACAATTTTCAACTCCTCCGCTGCTCTTTTTCCTTCCACCTCACCAACTCTGTCAACTTGCCACATCTTCTCTACCCCATAAATGCTGACCACCTTTAAACCTCTGCATTCCGCCTACTGTTCAGCTCCTCATTGAAGCTTTGGCTTGCTCTAACCTTCCATGGCTCCAATCCACTGTAGAGCATCCCGTTAACTGAAAATTTCCAAGCACAGTTGCTTCTTGATATCCACAGTTCCTGATCCATGTCTGGAAGAAGAGAGTCCAAAAGACTAAGCTCATCTTTTCCACTCAAGAGCTGTCTTGTGGAGAAGCAGCCTTCATGCCAGAGGGCCAATCCCTGGCCCAATCAGGAGCCATCCCTGGGTAAAGAACGACCTAACTGCGCTGTTCAGAGCAGGGGGCTGTGGGTGCGGCAGTTTCATCTCGAAGAGGAAGTTGGGTGTGGCGGGCACTGTGTTGACATATCCAGTTCAGGAGCGAGGTCCTGGGTGCCCGGCTATCATCTCTGGCAGAGATAACTTTGTGGGTTTGAAGCTTTCGTCATGTTCCCAGGAAAGCACAGCTCAATGCAGCTAGTGGCTTGGTGAGTTTGGGATTCCCCTTGGCTGGCTCTCCTTGCATTCTTCCTGCTGGGACTACTTTGATTCTTCAGCTTCTACCTGTTGAGTGTTCACTTGTGCCTGGCTCTCTCTGCTGCTTGAGTGAGTTGGTCTACTCAGACTGCCTGGCTCTAAGGAAGAGGTGAGGATTGTGATCCAGCCTGGCCCTGGACCAGTCTGTCAGTCAACTTGGAAAACAATGGCCTTGCCTCTTGCTTCTCGCCCCTCCCATCTACGCATACTTGCTGTCCTGCAGGCTGCCACCCACCTGAAGGGGCCTTCCCTTTCCAGGCCCTCAATCTTCTTCCAAGAAGGTGACATAAAGAAGTCATTGGTGACTTTGGTGAGAGTAGTTTAGAGGAATGGTTTTGGAACAAACCAAACACACACAAGTTGAGGAAGTAGGGGAGTGTGAGTGTAAGATGACTTGTCTGTGAGGTTAAGATAAAAAGGAGGGAAAGAAAACAACTAGCTGTCAAGAATTTTCATGGCCATCGTTAAACAATTTGCCTCTGATTATAGAATACATGATTTTATAAACATCCAATACAACAGAAATTATGAATTTCTAATGTTCCATTAAATTACCACCTAAGGGCTGGAGAGATAGCTCAGGCGTTAAGACTCTGCCTCGCAAGCAGAAGGTCCTGAGTTCTGATCCCAGGTCCCACATGAAAATGCCAGGCAGAAACAACAATGGCCTGCACTTCCGGCCCTGGTGGACGGAACCTGGGAAATTCTGGAGGGAAGCAAGAAGGAGGTAGCAGCAATCCAGGATGATTCCCGAAGTCACCCTTGGTTCTCCACAGGATACACACACACACACACACACACACACACACACACACACACACACAATAATAAAATATTAAAAAAATAAATTCCCACTTAAGAGCTAGGAGATGGCTCAGGGGCTAAGCCTTTACCTCACAAGCAAAAGGACCTGATTTCAGATCCCAAAATCCCATGTAAAATCCCATGTAGAAATGGTGGCTGCCTATAACTCAGGCCCTGGAAGGTGGAACTTGGGACTCTCCAGAGCAAAGCTATGAAGAGGTAAAGCAATCCAGGATGATTCTGAATGTCATCCTTGGACCTCTACAGGCACACACACTCAAGTGTCCCCTTGTACACACATACACACACACACCCCAATAATTGTGATAGTTGTTTTATACTTTTGGGCACCCCCTGAACAGAAGGATAATGCTAAGAAGTGTATGCAGTTTCTACTTCTAATGTACAAATTTCCAGTTGGGCCACAACCAAGTGTCTGTGATGCAGAGAAAGACCGCAGTTACTTTTCTCTGGTAGCAATGGGTGTCCATTGACTAACAAGGGAACTAAGAGCTGTGCCAGGACAAAGTTCAGATCTTTGTTTAAGTCGGATTTTCAGTCAGGAATAGGCATGTGTAGTAAGATTTACAAGATAGGCAATCACTGGCCAAGGACAGAGGGTGCACTGAAGATGACACAGTCTATGGAATAAAGAGTCTCAATGATCTTAAAAGGCTACAGCCAATCTGTCTAGACCTGACCCAGCTGCCATGTATGTGCTTCCCAGAAAAAACAAAGATGGGCCTCTATGCAATAAGAACTGCGTTTTGCAAGTCTACGGTGCTTCGGAGATGGCTGGGTCACTCGGAGAGCAATGGAAGGAAACCTGGAGAGGGAGTTGTCCTTTTTCCCTTTGAAGAAGGATGCTAGAGCATCCCATGGGCTGCTGAAGCTCTCAGTTTGCCCTCGAACCAACATCCAGGACCAGTTGTGATGGCAGGAAATGTTTTCTTCCAACTTATAGAAAGGTGAGGGCAATCGTTTCGTGTAGTTCTGCAGTAATACTTTACCTGAAGCATGAAGGCTGCAAACACGTACTGCTCACTTCCTGTTTTTCAAAGGCATCACTGGCTGGGCTTACTATACAGGGCTCTGCTGATACGCCCGTCTGTGTTTCTAACACACAGGAGCAGCCATTGCAAGCATCACGGAGTCCAGCCAAACTAAGTCAAAATGCACATTGCCAGCAGTCTGTTCGCAACACAGGCAAGGTCTTCCCACTGGTGCCACGTCACACAAAAAAATCTGTGCATAAAAAACGAGATGAATAGTTCTCAATGGAATCTCCCTGACATCCCTATGAAACTGAACACCCCCTGCCCACCCCATTATCTCCCCACCCCAGCCTTCCACAGCACCTATCGCCATTGCTTATTCTGCAATCATCCTGACTCCTGGTCTGATGCTTTTTTTTTTTTCTGTTCCTTTTCTTATCCTACAATGTAAATGTCATGGAAACAGTGTCCTGACCTGTTTGTTTATCTCTATCGGTGTTGGGCACAGATCAAATGTTCAAGAAATATTGAGTTCATTTACTTTGTAAGTTTCTCAGAGATAGTTGGGGAAGGATGAGAACCATTGATTGAGGTTTTTAATTACCGTTAGTCCGTTTGGAGTGATAGCCTAGGGCAACCTGGGGTATTTCCTTATGTACCCAACAACCCTATAATGGCAGTGCTCTGATATGCCTGGGCGGCACACAAGGAAGTTGGGGGGAGGCAGAGTGAAAGTGACTTGCCTCCAGCCCCACAGATAAGGGCTGGAGCCAGTGTAATTGGTGCAAGAAAGACCATGTAGCATATACTGTTACAGCAGAAGCAAAAGCTGAGGGATGCCTTAATTGATGTGGTAGGGGGAAAAAACCTAGAAAGAAAAACAAGACTGAATGGTACAAACAGCAATGAAAGAGCTAGTGAGCCAGGTGGGCTGTGTGTGCATAGTAATCCCAGCATTGGAAGGTTGAATCTGGGCAGCATACTGAGATCCTGCCTCAGAAGGAATAAAAAGGGAGGGGGGAAAGAAGGAAAGAGGCATAGAAAGAAAAAGAAGGCTGGAAAAAAACTAGGAGAGGCAGAATTAAATATGCTACTAGAAGTATTTGATAAAATGAAATAAGAAAGATTTCTTGTAAGAGGGGGAAAGCTCTAATTTCTTTCAGAAAGGAACAAAAGATCGGCTTGTTGCAAATCAAGTAATGAATAGACAAGTCCTTGAAGCTTTAGTAAATCTTAAAAAAAATTTATGCTGGTGTTGATTTCATAATTGGGTTTTAACAGGTGAGAGTAAAAATGGCTGTGACAAAAGAGCCAATGTCAAGGTTGGGGCTGCATCTCAGGGCAGAGGGCTTGTTCAGCATCCAGGAAGGACTGGTACCAGTGGCCGGGGAAGGGGGTTTTCGGGAGCAGGATTCATGGCTGTTGATCACCAGGTTCCTGGGCAACACAAAGGAAGAAGGAATTGGAGGAACTTGTGAGGAGGCCTGATTTCCCTCAGGTCCATCCCCTGTCCATCGACCTCTGCAGCAGTTTACACTGCAGTTCTCCTGGGGTCTTTGGAAGGATAGCCAGGATGGGTGATAGTCCAGATCAGAAACACCAGTTGCGTGGTCAGCCAGACATGGGACAGGCAGGGACAGAAACAACCTGATGCATACAGAGAGCCCCAGGTGGGTGGCAGTGTAGCTGTTCACTCAGTCAATATTTACTGAATGTTCTTTATGTATACCAGGCAGTGTGCCAGGCATAGGGCTAGGTGCTGGGAATGAAAATAATAAACTAGTTCCTGATTTCTCCTCTTTCTTCTGGAGAGGAATTGGATAGAGGTATGACTCTCATTGTCCAATGACTGTGCAGGATTGTGTGTGCAAGAGACAGACCACTGCTCTGGCAGTGGGTTAGGTTGTGGGCATAGGGGCTGAGATAGTCTTTATAGTATTTCTGAAATTTGTGTTTCTTTATTTTGTGTTTGAGTATGTGTGCTTCTGTGTAGAGTTCAGACGGTGACTTCAGGAATTTTCTTCATTTGCTCTCCATCTTGTGTGTGTGTGTATGTGTATGCATAAATGTGTGTATGTATACATATGTTTGCTGGTATGTAGAGACCAGAGGTTTATATCAGATTTCTTCTTCAATTTCTCTCCATTGTGTGTGTGTGTGTGTGTGTGTGTGTGTGTATTTAGTGTCCAGAAGTTGACTTAGGTATTTTCCTCATTTGCTCAGTTCCACCTTATATGTATGTGATGGGATATGTTGTATGTGCATGTGTGTAAGTATACATGACCATGTGTGTGGGAGGCCATTGGAGGACATCAGGTAAACTGCTCTATTGCTATCTGCCTTATTCGCTTGAGAGAGTCTCCCACTGAACCTGAAGCTCACCATTTCAGCTTGCCTGATTCATCAGTGAACGCCTGGGAAAGGGCTTCTCACCAAGACGGGGGCCACAAATGCACATAGCCATGCTGGCTTTTATATGAATGCTGGGAATATTAACTCATGCCTACAAAGCCAATGCTTTTAGCTGGAACTTGCTAATTCACCTAGAGGAGCCTCAGGACTCCTCCTACTCTGCCTCTCCAGTGCTGGGACTGTAGATTCTCACTGCAGCACCCAGCTATGGATCAAACAGGTGCTGCTTCCGTGGCAAGCGTTGCATTGAATGAGCCATTTCCCCAGCTGTTGTGTTTATTTTCTATCCTCGACTTGGGATCATTTATATTAGATAACCAAATTGATGGTTTTGTGTTGTTCATAAATAAATTCCAGAAATGCAGTTATGACATGTGGGTAGATGGGTGGGGTGGAAGCCTGATGATTTTTTTTTTTTCAGTTCTCAAAGCAATAGTGTGTCTAAGTTGTTGGGTTTGAAGATCGCCTGAAAGGATTGTACAGTAGGAGAAGAAGCATTAGCAGATGGGGAAGGACAAGACCCCACCACTAAATTATCACCTGAGCATACTTCAGACCACAGTGAGGAAGCCTCAGCAGCACACAAGGACACTTCCAGAGCAGGGGTTAGTCAGGAAGCAGAGAGACTTGGGGGTTCCATTTTATCCACAAAACCCTTTTTATTCATTCTTATACATGTCATAGTTGGACACAGCTGTCAACTTGACAGTTGAGGGTTTGATCTCTGGGCACATTTGTAGAGAATTGATGGTTGACTTAGGCCCAGAGCAAACCTGAAGGAGATTGTCTAGCTGATGGGGAAAGTCCAGACTATGGTAGGTGGGGTTAGGCCCTGGAATAAAATACAGACAGCTGGTTGAGAGAGTGGGCATCCTTGTGTGTACTTGGCCAGACATGCTGCTCTGGCAAGTAAGGATCGTCCCTCTCTCATCCATTATGTAGAGATGGTGTGGCCAGTTCCATCAGCCTGATGTTGGTGCATGCTCTCCCTGTCAAGCTGGACTATGAACTGTAACCAGGAATCATAAGAGAGAATAAACCCCTTGGGCCCTTAAGCCATTTGATGGTCATTTATCAGCAACCTTGCAGGTGAATACACCATGCAACAATACACCTGTAGTTTACTTTTCAAAAATTTGTTTCATTATTTGAAGCTTTCATATACAAGTATTCTGAATCTATGTGTTCTCATTCCCACCCACCCTTACCTCCTTCCATGCTCCCGATATGTGATCCCTTGGGCCCCATCCAAGATGCCTGCATTGACAAGTACCTGGTCACCTGCTGGAGTGCGAGCAGCCCACAGGTGGACAAAACATTGAGTAAAGAAGGTCCCCCTCTATGAGTCAGCTCTTGAGCTTGCATGCAACTTAGTTGCATGCAACTTGAGTTGCATGTAACTTAGGCCTCCTCCAGCTTCTGCTACCAACCATGCCTTTTCCATCTTGATGGGCAGTATCTTCCCTCTGGAACCACAAGCTGAATAAATCCCCCCCTTTCCCTCTAAGTTACTTAAGTTTGCATCTTGTCTCACGGCAACAAGAAGAGGAACTGGTACAAAATTGGTACGGAGAAGCAGGTGTATTTTTATGAGATTAAGAGCATCTGATATCAGAATGTGAAGTGTTTTGAAGTTGAGAGAAATTGGTACCAGAGAAGTGGGGTGATATTGTGTGAGACTCAGAATCTGTTACCAAAAAGTGAAGTTGCTATTTGTGAAGCTGAGAGAAGTTGGTACACAGCAATATGGCCGTTGCTAAGATGTGGCTAGTGTGCCTTTGGAACTGTTTTTTGGGAGAAATATGGAGAACTCTGGGACTTTGAGCGGGGAAAGTCTTTGTGTCTTGGAGATGGGACCTAAATGTCCATTCTAGTGAGAGTTTCGAAGAGATGAATGCTGTGAGAAACTTAGTGGAATCCCAGCTTGTGATGGTCCAGAGAGGTGCAGAGACTGTACTGGGAACTTGACAAAGGGCAAATGGAATGATGCATTGGCAGAGTGTTTGATTGAATTTTGCCCTCATCCTGAAAGCTTGCCTGAAGTTAAATTTGAATGCCTGGCAGAGGAACTTGAAACTGTGGCATGGCTACTTTATAATATTGTTGTTCAAATTTATAATGAAAAAGAACAAGAAATCAGCAAAAAAGAAGTAAAAACTATAACGGTGGAAGGAAAATGTAAGTTAAGCCTACAGAGAAAGCAGGCAGCAAAATGGCAGCTGTTGTTAAAGACATTAGCTCAATTAGTGAACCAAAGCCTGCTGTTCATTTAGATAATAGGAGAGGCTGCACCCTTACGGCTAGATTCTCATAGAAAGCTCCCATCCATAAGAATGCAAATTCTTTTGGAAGGGGAAGAACTGAAGATCAGAGTTCCAAGGGAATTACTTGTTCTTCTACAGCAAAGACCCAAGAGAGATTTTTTTTATAAGTCAACATGAAGAAGTTGAATCAACTATTCAAGAGGGCCAATATCTATCTGAAGGTTATAACAGAACTTGGCAATGTCATCCACATGGTCCTGGCTTCAGAAACATCAAAGATGTAAGAAGGAAGAGGTTGTGGATCCCTCCTCTAAGATTTCAGAGAATGTTGGAAGCCAGGCAGTGTGTGGCAGGCATAAGTGTAGTTTGTGTTATGGAGTTAAAGCTTGGTTGGCACTGAGAAGTGAAGATATTAGAGATGCTAGATCCAACTTGGGACATCTGCCAAGGAGAGTCATATGCCATGGGAGGAACTAACCCAAGAGGATGTGTTCTATAGGCAGCTGCGTTGGCAGGGTAGATCCAAAGCCCTTTAGAATTAAGATGATTTCAACAAGAATCTCACTTGCTGAATTTAAAGCTGCAGGTTTTGGAGCTTATCCTGCTGGTTTTCAGTCTTGTTATGGACCAATTTTCCCTGGATTTTACCCCATTTCTTCCTTTTGGAATGGAAATGTTTATTCTGTGCCATTGTATATTGGACATATGTAACTTTAAAAATTTTTTTTATTATTTATTCAATTGTGTGTGTGTGTGCGCGCGCGCATGTGTGTGTGTGTGTGTGTAGAACCACAGGTGAATTCGGGAACCACCATGGACCACCTCCACCTCCTCCTTGTTTACTCTGCCCCGGGATTCACAAGCTCCGCCCTACCAGGACCAGAAACGCAGGCCCCCGCTTCCGCCCGGCGTCTATACATGGGGTCTAGGATCCGAACTCAGGACTTTCTGCCTGCAAGGCAGAGGCTTAACTCCCGAGCCACCTCTCCAGCCCCAATAACTTTTTTTATTTTACAGGAGATTTTGGACTTTTGGACTGTGTTTGGACTACTAATGCAGTCTATGAGGACTTTTGAAGTTGGACTGAGTACGATTTGCAGAATAGATGGCAATGAGCCTGTGATAGTCAGGGGTGGAGTGTTGTGATTTATAATGTGCGCTGTCCCCCACAAGCTCATGTATTTAAATCTTTAGTTTGGAAAAGTTATGGCACCTTTAGGAGGTGGAGGAAGGCATGTGACAGGGGGTATGCCTTCAGGTTGATTAGCCCTGCCCTGCTTGAGTGAGTGAGCTCTTGAGCTTGCATGCAACAGCTCTCTGCCTCATGATGGATGTAGCTTAGACCTCCTCCAGTTTCTGTTGCTAGCCATGCCTTTTCTGCATTAATGGACAGTATCTCCCCACTGGAACCATAAGCTGAATAAATCGCCCTTTCTTCCTTTAGTTGCTTTGACTTTGACTTTGAATGATGTCTCAGCAGCAACGGAGAAGAGAAACTTGTACACCTGTTGAGCTACCTTGCCAGCTGCCAGATACCACCTTTCAAACAAAGAGATTGGCCCTTTGACTTGTTCTTGAAAATGTTTTTTTTCTTTATGATAAACAAAATATACGAAAACTTGGAAACCATAGAAATATATGACAACCATTATATTCACCTTCTTCTCTCCCAAGAAAATCACTGCTAATATTGGGAATACTTTCTTCCATACTCTTTCCTATGCATGTATTTTTCCATACAATTGAGCTAAAATTAGATAGCATCATCTTTTCCTCATACAGCATCACTTTAAGCTCTTTCCAAGGTGAGATGTGTACCCCACTTGCCCAGCATAGGGAAAGCCACGAGATCAGTCCTGCTCTCTCTGTCAAGAGGAATCCTCTTCCTTTCTAGAGGGGAACCCTGAAAGCAGAGCTGGTGTAGTCATAATCTTCTGAAGAGTTCTTGCCATTGTGAAGTTGTGTTTTCTTATACAACAGCAGTGCTGTATGGATAATAAGATTTCTTCAACCACTTGCTTGGTGGTATGAAAATAATTTCTTCACAGCACTCGTCTGGTGTCTACTCTCTAAGTGGAACTCAAATTATACTAAATGCAAAGATACGATATCAGTGGAAAGAATCGGAGGATGAAAAAGAGAATAAAAGAAAAAGAGAACAAAAGAAAAGATCATTTTTAGACAAGCCCATCTTCTCCTGCAGGATCACAGATATAAGACCTAGCTGGATAGATTTTAATCTCACAGGATCCACTTCAAATTTTTTTTTTCCAGATCTGTCATCTGTGCTACACCATCGTCATTTCTATGTCCCATTAAAAATGTAGGGAATTTCACTGCTGCAAAGAATTCTAAGGCAGAATGAATCTGTATAAACCAGTCTCCACACTCAGTAATCACTTTCAGCATGCCAGGAACTTTGTAGTCGGTTTGTATGAACTGACTCTTCTCACAGAACAAGACCTTATGAAAGTCCGGGAAGCAGAAGCCGTTACAATCTCACATCACAGGCGAGGAAACAGGGGTACAGGGATTGTCTAAGATCTTACCGTGACTAAGTGACAGAACCAAGATCACACCTAGACAGGGACTGTGGGGTCCCTCTCATAGCTACTATACTGCAGGCACACTGTAGATACGGCTGCCTCAGTGTTGCAGGGTCACTCCCAGAGTCTTTATGTGTTCAGGTTCTTGTGTTCAGAGTCGGAGACTGAAACCAGAACATGCATAGAGGATTAAGGTAGAGTCTATTAGAGGGGAGAAAGAATGGAACTCATGGATTCCAGACATGAGGGGCAAGGTCACCCTAAGAACTCGTGGACTCTAGGCATGGAATCCATGAGGGTCAAAGTGCTGGAAAAGAACTCATGGACTCCAGATATGGAGTGCCATGAGGGACAGGCACCAAAGATGGCTGCCAGGGTCAGGTATATTTATACACTTAGGCGAGCCCAGGTAAAAATGGCTTTTCCTCATTGGTTAGCTTATACTGGGGTCCAACCAATGGATCTTGTGCCCACCTGGAGATGGGGCTGTTTCTTTTGAAGCATTTATCTTATCTGCTATGGAGAACTCATCTCCAAATCCTTTCATAAACTAAGGGGAATCACAGCAGTGAGGGAATGGATTTTTAAGACTTTCAGAGATGGTCCCAGCATGCTGCTCCAAACTTGCTTAATCAAGACTCATCCTCCAAGCATGAGTGTGTGAAAACAGCACTGAGATCTGCTGAAGTGTTGGACCCTCATTTGCTGGATGGTTCTGCTCCTTGCTGCAGTGTGTTAGCTTTGTTTCTCAGAGGAACAAGCTGAATTTTTAGAGGGTTTCATCTTTTACCGACCCTCTTTTCTACAAGCACAGTTGCTTGGCTAGCCCCCCTCCCTTTAGGAACCAAAACAAGTGAGGTAGAGCAGCGCTTGGGAGGATAAATGGTGACAAGCTACTCATCCAATGACTTGTGTGTGTGTGTGTGTGTGTGTGTGTGTGTGTGTGTGTGTGTGTGTACGATGTATGACTATGGAAGCATAAGAGTGAATTTGGGAATCATCCTGGATTGTTCTACCTCCTTTTGACTTTGCTCTGGAGTTTTCCAGACTCTGCCTTCCAAAGGCAGAAGTGAAGGCCACTGCCATTTCCACTGGGCATTTTCAGTGTGGGATGTGAGATCTGAACTCAGGTCTTTCTGCTCTCAAGGCAGTGTCCTAACTTCTGAGCCACCTCTCCAGCCCAAGAACTTTTTTTTTTTAACAAGTATCAAGTTGCCAGGGAGCAAAGGCAATGCCATGTCAATGCAATCCCCATTTGGTATAGTGAAATGCATAGAAATCTGTTAGTTTTCCTTATCTGTTCTTTTCTCAAAGTCAGTACCCAATTCCCGCTTGTTTCTCCCAGGTTTTATGTAAAATTACCTTTGCACAAACTTGCTGAGGCTTGGTCTACTTCCAGGAGTTCCCAAGATTTGGCCTGTTTGCATTATGAAAAGGAGAAGCCCTCTAAAGGTACCACCCCTCCAACAGAGACTAATGAGGTTAAGGCTGGATGGCAGAGAAGGAAGCAACTCTCTTAATGGTGTGCCCTCACTTGCTTCATCAAATGTCCAGATACAAGTCATTAGGAGTGACCCAGATGGGACATTGTCATATATGTACAAAATGAGTTTCGGAGGGATACAGGGGAGAGGCAAGAAAATTTGTAGTGGGGGAAAAATGTCTACTGAGATTGGGTAATAACGGTGAGGATTATATGAATACATGTGTAAAACCCTAAAAGAGCTTTTGTGTTTTTTTAAGACTGCTTTTTCACAATTGATTTCCCCAATAGGGAAAACAGGCAAAAAAAAATGTGGGCGGGAAAGCTTTCGGGTTTCTAATTATTTGAGAGAGATGAGAGAAGGAGGGAAAGAGAGAGGGGGAGGGAGAGAGAGAGAGAGAGAGAGAGAGAGAGAGAGAGAGAGAGAGAGAGAGAACAGATGCATGCCACAGTGTATAAGTGGAGGTCAGAGAACAGCTTCTAGAAGTCAGTTCTTACCTTGTGTTGTGTGGATCATGACAGAATCTTCTGAGGATCAAACTCAGGCAGCAGATTTGTGAGCAGCACCTTCCCTGAGCTGTCCTCCTAGCGGAGCATTCAGATTTCTTACTGACAGAGTGTGGCATTGCATGCCCATAATCCCAACACTGGGTAGGCAGAGACAGAAAGATCAGACGTTCAAGGGTCAGTCTTGGCTACATATCAAGTTCAATATCAACCTGAGCTACATGAGACCCTCTCTCAAACAAAACAGCATTACACAAAACAAACAAAATGGATTTCTGATGAATTTGTGAAAGTTTATAACAACTTTTGGCTGCTTCACTGTATTTCCCCCAATCTAGGGTGGGAAGAGAAATTCATTTGGAATGCCACATTTCTCCTTTTTTTTTTTTGTAATCATTAGCCTTTGGAGATAAGGAATACCCAACATCAGCATGAATATTGGGAGTTTGCCTGGAGAAAATTATTTTGACTGTCTTTGTGAGATCAAAGAGAAGCTACAATGATTGTGCTAAGTTTCAGATTAGTGTGTTTGGTCAGAAAGTTGTGAATATTGCAATTTTTTATGACATCACAGTGTTCTTGTTAGGAAACTACTGATTTTCTTTTTGAAAAATTATGTTATTATTTTTGTCTTTTAGAGATGAAACTTAGGCACTTTATTTGAGAGAGGGACTAAGCAGAGTGAATGAGTGTGTGTGTGTGTGTGTGTGTGTGTGTATGCGTGTGTGTGAGAAAGAGAGAGAGAGAGAGAATGTATGTGTGCCATGATGCAAAGGTAGAGGTCATAGTGCAGAAACTCCTGATTCTTAACAATTGTTGATCTTTTTTTTTTTTTATTCAATTGTGTGTATGCATAGGTGTGCGTGCGTGTGTGTGTGTGTGTGTGTGTGTGTGTGTGTGTGTGTGTGTATGTGTAGAACCACGGATGAATTCGGGAACCACCATGGACACTTCCACCACCTCCTTGTTTACTCTGCCCCAGGATTCACAGGCTCTGCCCTACCAGGACCAGAAACGCAGGCCGCCCCCTGATTCTGCCTGGCATCTATACTTAGGGTCTAGGATCCGAACTCAGGACCTTCCGCCTGCAAGGCAGAGGCTTAACCCCTGAGCCACCTCTCCAGCCCCACAATTGTTGATCTTAAACCCCAAGTGTCTTCCTTTTCTGTTTTGTCAGTTGTTTTTGACGGTAGTACTTTATTTTGAGATAGAGTCTTCCATATTCTAGGCTGGGCTCAGCTCACTGTGCAGCCAAGGATGGCCTTGAACACTTGATCCTCCTGTGGATACTTCTTCAGAGCCCTGATCACAGACCTGTGACTGCCAGCTCCAACCCCTCTAATAGTCTGGAATGTGCAGTTCAGGGAGTAAAAACCAGGCCTGGAGAGATGGCTCAGGGGCTAAACCTCTGCCTCTCAAGCAGAAGAACCTGAATTCAGACCCTGGATCCCAAGTAAAAATGTGAGGCAGAAATGACTGTGGCCTGCATCTGGAAGACAGAGTCTGGAAAATCCCAGAGTGAAGCAAATAGGAGATAAAAGCAACCCAAAGTAATTCCTGAAGTCACTCTAAGCCAACATAGTTCCCTCTGACACACACTAACACACACACACACACACACACACACACACAAAACACACAAACAAAAAGAAGAAGAAGAAAAGAAAAAGGAAGCGAAAACTAGATGGTCTGAATGGCTAAGAGTAAACGAATCATTAGAATACACTTTCCCTTTGCAACTGCCAGGGAGGGGCCAGTCGCTTCTCCTGCTAAAGATGCTGAAGAATAGAAAAGCAGCTGTGGGAGGTCTGAGCTCTGTCTCTGGAGGAAGAACTGCACACTGTACAGTGTGTTTATGTAGATGGTTTTCTGAGAGTAAATCCACTACTAGTTTATCTACCTAGAGCAGGGCAGGCTCTGAAAACCCAGCTCAGGACAAGCTTAGTGAAAAATAGGGTTACTACATGGCGGCCCACCCCTGGAGCCAGGGAAGGTGAGGGAGGGGGTCGCACTTCTCTCTCTTTCTGTTTTCCAGAGTAGTCAATGGGCCTCTTTTCCTCTTTAAAGAAAGTTCAGTCTAGCTGAAGAATTTCCAAATTATTGTGGCTGGTTTACAAACCACTTTAAATAATTACACCCTGGCACAAATTTAGCATCCGTGCTTTACATAAAGAAATAAATTGGTGGGCGGAGTTTATTATGAAAATGAGGTCCGGGTAAGATTTTTCCTTGTGATTTTTTTTGGTAAATATAGATATCACTTTAAGAAATCAGATAACTTAGATATATGAATTCAGTATTATTTGTTAGCTTCTTCCAAAGAAATCATCTTTGGTAACACACACACACACACACACACACACACACACACACACACAACTTTTCTTAGAGCATCTCTCTATTATGTCCGGTAATACTAATGTATATTCGGACATAATAGAGAGATGCTCTAAGGACAGTTGTGTTTTTGATGCTTTGTATCTGCGTGTGTGTGTGTGGGTGAGAGAGAGAGAGAGAGAGAGAGAGAGAGAGAGAGAGAACACCATGATGCCCACAAGGAGGTCAGAGGACAACTTTCGGGAGTCAGTTCACTTCTACAATGTGGGCTCTACAGACCAAATTCATCTCCCGGTTTCCAAGCAAGTGCCTTTACTTGGTCATTATCTCACCAGTTCCAAATTTGTTTCTTTGGTTAAGAAAAAATATTGTGGAGAAGAAGAGCATGACATTCTATCATGACTGGTGACATATGCCTGTAATCTTAAGTACTTGAGACGCTGAGGCAGGAAGACTGATTTCTAAGTTCCCTGATAAATTCCAAGTTTGCTTGGGCTACAGAATGGGGACTGCACCCCAAAATGAACAACAAAAAATCATAATGTCAATTAAAATCTGACACATTATTTTCTTGTTTGAGACAAAGTCCAAAGTAGCCCAGTCTAGCTGCCATTTCACTATGTAGCTGAAGATGCCAGGGGATTTCTGATCTTCCTGCTGGGATTTAAGGTGTGTGATAACACACCCAGTTAACATCATGCTAGAAATTAAACCCAGAGCTTTATGCTTGCTAGGTGAGCATTCTGCTAGCTGAGCTACTCCAGCTTCCAAAGATTAAAGTGAGCATTTTATTTCTTTATTATTTATCTATTCATTCATATTCATTCATCCATTTATTCATTCATTCATTTATTGAGGGGGAAGAGAGGCTCTTTCAGAGGACCACTTTCAGAAGCCATCTGTCTCTGTCCACTACATGGGAACTGAACTCTGCTCACCAGGTTTTATAAGGTTTTCAGTTTTTCCCAGAGCTCAGTGAACTTTGCTGAGCTATTCGAGACAGAGCTAAGTACAAGTGGATAAAACTTAGCTTCTCTCAAGCCCCTGGTGTTCCCAAAATGTATTAACCTTACTACCTAAACACACCTAAACTTGAGAAAGGAAAAATAAAAAGCTTTCAGGAGACAATTCTGCATTCCACAGCAGGAAGAACCCACGCTTCTGTTGTTTGCATGTAGACAGATTCGTGGCCTGCTATTTAGGAAACAGCTTCTGTGAGCTTTCGGTCAGCGGATGCTTCATAGCATACTCATTTCTTGCCACCTTTGTTAACCGCTATTTGTATAGCCAAAATTGATAACAAACTTTCAAAAAAAAAATAAGGAACCTCTCATATACTTACAGAATCTCAGAGCTAAAGAGAACTGAAAGATCTCTCTGTATGGGCCACTGTTTTATAGATGAAGAAACGGAAGTGTGGAGTAACTTACTGATAGTTCACCCAGCTGGGATGCACCACGCCCAGGGCTCCTTCCCCTTGCTTAGACCCGCACCAACCTCGTGGGACCTGCCTCTCATTGGGGAGTAGCTGGAATGCTAGAAATGGGACCCAGCACTTGACCGGGAGGAGTCCTGATCCCAGGAGGGGAGGCACGTGACAAGGCCAGCCTTCCAGCTGCCCCATTCCTCTGCACACCCTTGACAGTTGATTTTTCTAAAAGCGCCCATGGGCATGAGTCTGTCCCTACTTTACATCTTCCAGTGCTTCCTTGCAGCCTCTTTCTTCTTCAACTTCTCATCTGGTGGGGTGTGATATTTAGTCTTCTACCTGGCATTTTACATTAGAGTAACTAATCCTAGGAACAAAGAGGCAGGATCCCTAGGCACCACTGAGAGGGGTTGTTTAGATTTAGACGGGTCTCTGGGAAAACCTGTAGGAGACTGTCTTGATTGCTTTGGTTGAGGTGGGAAGACCCGCCCATTATGGGCAGAACTATTTCTGGTACAATAAAGAGATCTGGGCATTGGCACGTCAGAAAGCAGGCAAACAACCTAGCAAGTGTGAGCTGGTCCTGGCCCTCTGTTCTTGTGTGGATGTGATACGACCAGTTTCCTTGGCTCCCGCCACTGTGACTCTTCTGCCATGATGGACTTTGAGCTGAATGAAACCCTCTCCTGCTCCAGGTTGGACAAGAAACTGTAACCAGAAAATTCTAAGCCCAAATAAAGCCCTTTGTTCCCTTCAGCTGTTTGATTGTGAGTGTAGCCACATATGCAACCACGCAGAGTAACTGCAGTAGATGGGGAATGTTGGGCACCGAGGCATCCAGAGTGACTGCAAGACTTCATCTTGAATATGTGCACACGTGATAATGTCCCAATTTAGAAAGCGGGAAGAAAAAAATCCATGAAGAGCCATGAAAGCCACAGGGGGAAAAAAGTATGTGCAAAAGGAGTTGGGCATTATGGGGAGGACCAAATGAAGGTTCTAGAAGAGCTATAATACAAGTTGCAAAGGTACTCATTGGGGCCTGGAAGCAGTCCAACATAAGCCAACCCTGATGCCAGCCAGAGGGTCAGAGACAAAGGCTCCTTCTCTCTCCGCGTCCATCCAGCTCAAAGCCTGACGTTGTGCTGGAGTTTTGGTTTATGCTCAACAGCTTCATCTAATTAGAGCTGGTAAGACTGAGGCAGTTGGACTGTCTCATGCAAAAACTTGATAAAGAATTGAGCATATTGCAAAAAAAAAAAAAACCCAAGTATCTCCTGTGAATGTTGTTTTTCAAGTGGAGGAGTTGAGATTAGGTGAGAGAAGTGTAATAGCTGGCTGAAGATACATAAGAAAAAAATGTAGCAAGAAAGAAGACTAGGGAGTATTCATACTTTAAAAACAGTCGATATGCCCAACATCTCATTTGCCTGCCTCCACAAAGCCCAAGGTCTCTTTATGGGGAAAATACAAGCTACCATAACCAATACAGGCACTAGTGGGTTAGACACAAACATGCAATCTTCTTATAGTTAGGCCTTTGTCAAAATATTTGTTTCACATTCCTTAAAACTGTCCCGGAGTGGCGGGGGAAGGAGGGAGGATATGTGTAGGGACTGAAAATATGACCCATGGATACTGCTCAAATTGAGAATAAGCATTTAGAAACCTAATAAGCATTTAGGGACCTAACCAAGAAAGTTGTGACATACCCACATGTCAAAAACGTGCCTCATATCATCAAGCTGGGCATGGATTGGTTTGGGTATTTGGGAATTCACAGGGTGCAAACTGACCTGTGTGCTAGAGGAGTGCAGGAAGATGCTCATACCATGTGTATGGAGGACTTTGAGATGTAAAATACAAAATGTGAAGCCAGCAGGCAGTTTGAGAAATAGTAATTTAGCTCACAGTTGTAAATGAAGCCTTCTTATAACTAATTTGGGATGAGGAAGTTAACAGTTTAAATACATAACAAACACACACACATACACAGAGAGAGAGAGAAACAGAGGAGAAGGAAAAGATGAAGACAAAGAAGAAGAGGAGAAGGAAGAAGAGGAGGCAGAAGAAAGAGGAAGAGGAAGGCAGCGGAGGAGAAAGAGGCTGTTAGGGAGATAGGTCAATGGGAGTAACAAAGGCTTAAGACCCAAGTTTGATCCCTCGAACCTACGTGTGCCAGTTAGTTTCAGCTCTCAACTTGACACTTGGAAAATGAGATTCTAGGCACACCTAAAAGGAATTATTTAGCAAGACAGGCCTCTGGGCAAGTTTGTTGGAGACTCATGTAAAGGAAAGTCCTGTCCATTGTGGCTGATACCATTTCTGGGGTAGGTGAAAAACTTGCAGAGAGCTAGTTAGCATTTTGGCAAAGCCAGTGAGTTAGACAGTCAATGTGAAACACTCTGCTCTTGACTTTGGATGTGCTGTGGCCAGTTCCCTCAGCTCTTGCTAACACCTCTCTTGCCATGGTGGAGTGTAACCTGATACTGTGACCGTGATTAAAATCTCTTATTCCCCCAAGCTGAGTCAGAGATTTATTACAGGATTGAAATACGAAACTAAAATACCATGAACCAACTTCACCAAGGTGTCCTCTGACCTACACACACACACACACACACACACACACACACACACACACACATACACATACACGATGAAATTAGAAGTCATTGCAGAAGATGAGCACGGGAGTCCACTGAATACAGAAATAAAGACAATAGCAACCTAGTGGGGTGTGGTGGCAAATGCATATAGGAGCCACATACATTTTAGGTTAGTCCACGCTACAGAACTAGGCTACTGTCTCAAAATAGCACACAAGAAACACTGGGAGGAACCGTCACTATTTTGCATTCAGTGGACACCCAGGCCATCTGCGAAGGCCCAATCAGAAATCTAGGGTCGTCCTTGACACTTGACTATGTTCTGTCACTCTTGGGTCTCAGGTCTCCTTGCTCTGTCTCTTTCTCCTGCTTCTGCTGCCTTAACTCAAGTCCTTTGCCCTTCACGAGACTTTTGCAATAGTTTCCTCTAGGGTCACCCCACCCCACACTCTTCCCCATTGCCTTTCTTTCAAAATTGGAAGTTCAGTCTTTTTTTTTGAATATGAACTGTGTCTTAGTTACTCTTCATTTCCTGGGGTGAGCACAGGACCTAAACAAATGACCAGAACAAGAGATTCTTATTCATGCTGATGGCATGAGGTTACGGTCCATGATGGCAGGAGAGTTACACCAATATCAGACATCGAGACAATTGGCTAACACCATGCACCTATGAGAGACTAGCATACTTACTAGCTTACCAGCCTGCCGAGTCTAACCAAGGATCTCTCCATCTTACCCATCTAGTCTGCCCACTATGGACTGGGTCTTCCCATATCACTTAGATAACCTCCTACAGAGTTGCTCAAAAGGTTGACTTAACTAAAAGATTCTTCTCAGGTGTTCCTAAGGATTCAGTTCTCCATTATCAAGTTGATGTGTAAAACTGTAGTACTGCAAAGTGGCTCCCAACTGACTTTCTAAACTTCAGCGATCCCTCAGGCTGGGCATAGGGCTGTAGCTAGCGGCTGCTTGTTAAACCCTGCATGGTTGGGGTTTGTTCCCACTGCAACCTTGTCTTTTGCTCCTTGCTTGGCAATTCTTGAGCTTAGGCAACACTAAAGTACTAATAACCACTAACAACCACCTTGGCTTATGTTTTCCTTCTGCACACAATACCTTCCATTCCCTGTACCCTGGAACCCCACCAGCTGTATGAGTTACTTTTTGCTGCCGTAACAAATCATGCCAGCTCAGGGCTCCAGATAAACATTCCCTGGAGATTGGAGCTATGAAGCCTACCGTACCCTGTGGAGCATGTGTGCCAGGACTGCTTGCTTGTTTTGTTTGCTCGTTTTTGTTGTTTGGGTTTTGGCTGACGGTTATGTGACTCTACGCTTCGTTTCCATTTCACATCTCAGAAACTGTCAAGGAACAAATTTAGTAATAGAGAAAAAGTAGATCAGCAAAAAATCAGAAGTGCTTTTTTGGTTTTTTTTTTAATTCTTTGACAATTTCATATATGAATACAGTTGTCTTGATGGAGAGACAAACGGAGAAAGAGAAAAAGAAAGGGATAGAAGAGGAAGGAAGAAAGGAGGAGGAGGAGAAGAGAGAGCGAGGGAGAGGAGAAGCTGGAGAGTCGGGAAAAGGGAGAGCGAGAAGGAAGGGTGGAAGAATAGACGAAGAAAGGTGGCGGAAAAGGTAAAAGAAAGAGTGAGGAAAAGACAGAAAGGCTCCACTCGCCTGTTCTCTAAGGACCGGCCCTCTTGCCCTTCCCTCTTCGCTTCGCCTTTCTTCCGTTTTCCTTTCTCCTGTCTACCTGTTCCGGTGTGTTGTGCACATGTCCTGGCCTTTTCATTTGTACGTTATTGGCAGTTAATTTACCGTTAATGGCAGTGCAGGTAATGTAAATGAGGGAAGGGAAGGGCATGAAGTTCCGTTGACTGGCTGCACTTTTACGGTACGGAACGACATAAACTATGTTAGGGATGCATTTAGTTAGGGGCGTTAGTTGAAGGGAATAAGTACTGCCATTCATGACCTGACTCCATTTGGCTGCTGTATTTCTGTCATTTATGGAGGGCGTTATTTATGTAGTGCTGCTTTCTTTCTTGATTGCTTGTTGATTGCGGAAGGGAAGGAAGTAATGACAGTCATTCATTCAGGATTCCTTCCTTCTTTTCTCCCTCCACTTCCTTCCCGAACGCACTCCCCTCCCTCCCTCCCTCCCTCCCTCCCTTCCTTCCTCTCTCCCTCCCTTCCTTCCTTTCTGAGAATCCAGCAGTACTGCTTACATGCACATGATGTAGGACCAACCACTGGAGCATGGGTGACTTGCCGTCAACCATTACCCTGAAGAAAGATGACTCTCTGCCTCCATAGCCATCCATAGCCTACAGCTCCTCAGCTAGGGGTGGGGCCTTCCCCATCCCTGCTGAAATATGAGCTGGCTCCATCTTGTGCAGGACTTTGAATGTAACCACAGCTCTGCTTCACACCTCCTTCTCTGACCCTCCTACTTCCTTTTTACAGAGTCTCGTGACTTGTCGTCCTGCCTGTGCAATCTAAGCTTCCCATTTCCCCTGAAGTTCATCTCATCACCTCACATTTACAGAACCAGGAAGTGAATGAATTCAAGTGGGCACGAGCACACCATCTAATCCCCGCTGGCCTAAAACTCAGCTCGGGACCACTTTTCGTCTGAAGCATCCCCTTTTCCTCAGAGCCCGTCACTCTGCTGCGTTTCATATGTCTGCAGTCATCACCGAACGCTCAGCTGGCTGTGCCTATGTCCACTTTTAAAGCTTGTCCATGTTTCTACTGTGTCTTGAGCTCATTTATCACTGTATACCTGTGCCGATGGCATAGAGGATATAAACCGAACACGAACTAATTGTATTTTTTTAAAGTAAAAATGTCAGTTACTGCAATGACCTATTTTTGTGTTACCTGAACACCAACCTTTACTTGGTGACTAATGATACCGTGGGGCCCTACCTTCAGGGCACCTCCTTCCCCTCTCTTACCTACTTCCCCTCAAGGCAACAAGGTCTTTCTAACCCTTCCTCCAGATTTTATGCCGTCCAAACCCTATTTAACATTCTTAAGGCACTGATAAAACAATGTTCTCTCTGCCTTGCAGCATATGAGATTCTTAAGACAGGATTCATTACTTCCTCCTTTGCGTCCCAAAGGTATTTTGTATATATCTATGCTACTCATTTTATATCACGTTTCTCTTGGTTATTGTATCTGTCTTTTTCTTCTAAAGGAATGTGAACAGACTACCTTGATTTTAACCAATGCTAGGCAATAGGGCAAGTGCTTGACAAAGTTTATTAAGTTACACTGAGCATATAAAACATATGAACGTGGAGGGTGACAGTAAAAAATTGACATGCTAAGAAGGTGTCCTTGGGGCTGGAGAGATGGCTCAGTGGATGGAACCTTTGCCTTCACAAGCAAAAGGGCCTGAGTTTGAATCCCCAGATCCCACATAAAGCTGCTGTGTGAGTGTGGCATCCCATCTGTAATACTAGTCCTGTTAGGCAAAACCTGGGAATGTCCTGGGTTTAATTTAGAGACCCAGGTTCACAATAAGGTAGAAGAGTAATGGAGGATTATTCCTGACATTACTCTTGGGTCTCCACAAGCACACACACACTCAAGTGCATTCATGTACATAGACCTGCACGCACAAATACACTCACACACATGTACATATACATGTAGCTGCTCCTCGAAAAGAAGAGAGTGTGAACAGCCCTAAACACATCACGAATAAGAAAGGCCACTGGAGCTTACCATTAAGCAATCCCAGGGGATTGTGGGGAACATGCTTTGGGAGTGTCCCCATCAGGGCTGGGGTGAAAGGCTTGGTTCTTTCATCTGATACAGGGAGTTCAACGTACTGGGAGATGGAACTATCTCCAGGGAACATACGGCCCAACATGGCCTAGAAGAGGCAAAATTTTGGTCCTGTAGGATACACTTCGGTGGCCCGAGTGCTTTCGAATCAAAGACAAAAATGTCAAAGTCTAAATTCAGAATTGAAATAAATTTCTGCTCCAGAGAACTTCTTGGGGATGACAAGATACCTCTGGATAAGGCCATGAAATGTCTTTACTCTGCTGTCTGTGTTGAACCTTGTACTCTCTCCTGCCTACACTGCTTTCAGCCATTATCCAACTGTTCTGCAGGCCTAAACTTTATAGTTAGCTGCAGTGTGTGTGTGTGTGTGTGTGTGTGTGTGTGTGTGTGTGTGTGTGTGTGTGTGTGTGTGTGTGTAGAAGAGGGCACTATGTGTGCCTATGGAAGTCCAAGGGTGATTTCAGGAGTCATCCTCAATTGCTGCTGCCTCCTTTTTGCTTTGCTCTGGGATTTCCCAGTCTCTGTCCATCAGGGCAAGAAGTGCAGGCAACTCCTCTTTCTACCTGGCATTTTTATGTGGGACCTGAGATCCAAACTCAGGACTTTCTGCTTGAGAGACAGAGTCTTAACCCCTGAGCCATCTCTCAGTCCCTAATGTCCAAATTTCTATGAGCAGCAGCAGCCGTGTCTGAGATTGATCTACTCTCATCAGGGGTGCACTCTGAACAGGAGTAAGGATGACTCTTGGAGAATAAAAAGCAATATAGAGCTGGCAAGATGGCTTAGCAAGTTTAATTGTCCATGCAAACCCAATGACCTTAGCTCAATCCTGGAACCCACATAAAAGTAGAAGAGAACTGACACTACAAAACTGTCCTCTAACTCCCATGTACGTGCTATGGTGTGTGCACCCACATACACAATACCCACACAGAATAATTAAAAAAACTTAATTTAATAATTGCATATAGTGTATAATGCATACAGTATATAAATCATCCTTATAATACATTTGCATATAATAGTTGCAATTCTGGAAAGAAACAGCACCGGCAGAATACATGCAGATATGTTGAAAGTGTTTGCCAGTGATCCACAGATCATCAAGGTTAATAAGTCCCCAACCTATGCAAGCTACGGATTCAAGAAAGACAGTAGCATATCCCAGTCCATGTCAGAAGGTTTGAGGACCTTGATAGCCAGTCATCACCTTCCTGCCAGATTTTAAAGGCCCCAGAACCAAGAGCACCTATACCCAGGTATACAGAAGAATGGACGTCTTGCTCCAGTAGAAAGAATCCACCCTTCTCTTACTTTTTAGTTCTTTTTGAGTCTTAGGTTAATGGATGGGTGCTGCCCACATGGATGGGAATGATATCTTGACTCAGTTTACTATTGCCATTGCTGTTCTGTTCTAGAGACACTCTCACAGACACATCCCAAAACAATGCTTTGCCAGGTCTTTGGGTAATACTTAGCTTGGTAGACAGAAAAAGGTTTACCATCTACTTCGTATTAAAATTTCATGGGTGGGGAAAAAGTCTGAAAAGGCTTCTTCAGAAAGACAATAAAGAAAGGAAGGACGAGAAACAGAATAAGCGAGGCAGCTCAAGTTCAAGCTATAAGCAGAGGAGGAAAGGAGGTGACTGAGGTGAAGCGACTGGGAGTAGCTCAGGGAGAGAATCCAGTTCAGCAAGAGATTGTGAGCACTTGCCAGCCACAGATGTGTGAAGCATTTCACTTTTGATACCAAGGAACATCTCTTTCTAAGTGTACACATATCCTGCAGAAACAGCACTGGCAGTTGCTTTTCATTTTATTTTTTTAAACTTTGCGTGTATGGTTGTGTGTGTGGTATGCATGCATTTACATGTGCAGGTGGCATGTGTGCAGGTATCAGGAGGCCAGAAGTTGACATAGGGAGTCTTCCTCGATCACACTCCACCTGGTGTACTGAGGCTAAGCCGGAGCTCAGTAATTAGGCTGTTCTAGCTAACTGGTTTGCCCTGGGAACACCCATCTCTGCCTCCTGAGCCCTGGGATTACAGGTGGGCCACTGTGCCTGCTTTGACATGTCTAGGACCTGAGTCTGGGACTCCGAACTCCTATCCTCCCTCACCCTCACAGGGAAAACACTTTACCCACTGAACCATTTCCACAGTTCCCTTCTTTTTGGTTTAACCCATTCATTCATTCATTCATTCATTCATTCATTCATTCATGTGTTTGTTTGTTTTTGAGGTAGGTCTCCAACTAGTGGCAATCCTCCTGCCTCAGACTTCCAAGTATAATTACAGGCCTGAATCACCACCTGAGATTCTTCCCACTTCTCTCTCCTCAGCTTCTGCAGCTATTATGCTAACCACCCACCTGGGCTGACTCCACCTCCATGTTTTGCAAGAGAGAGACAATGCAAAACCAACGCCCAGTTGTGTGTGTGGATGTTCTTTTCATGGCAGCCTTTCAATCAGTTGGGCAAGTTGAAAGATGCTGCTGTAATCATGACTAACTGGTGAAGATGCTGGAGGTGAAGGTGCATCCTGCAACCTCCCTTTCAAAAGGGAGGGGAGGAAATTACAGAAGTGGGAAAAATCTCAGGGGAGCAGCATCCAAGTCTCCGAAGAAGACTCTGGTTTCTCCTTGGCTGAGGCTAGATTGAGGAAACAGACTGCTTGAAGGCAACCCACAGTCCTCCCGGTCTGCTTATGATGTCTGCTATATGAATTTATGAAATGTCAGAACATGATGTGCTGATGAAAGCATGACCTGGAAGTGGGACAGTTAACTTGTAGTGTCTTTGCTCTCTTGTAATCATGGCCTCTTCAGTAAGAAGTTCCTGAGTAGAGAGAGCACATTGATTTGTTTGCTTTGACTTAAAAAATAATGTTCTCCTGGGGATGGGGAGATGGTGCAGTGGTTACAGCCATTATATCACAAGCAAAAGGACGTGAGTTCATATCTCTAGAGCCCACATAAAAGTGCTGGGCAGGTGTGGTGTCCCACCTGCAATTCCAGCCCTGGAAGGCTGAGCCTGGGAATCCCAGAGCAAGTTGGCCAGCCAGACTAGTCTTAATGCTGTGTTCTGAGTTTAATCAGAGACCAGATTCACAGCAAAAAGGTGGAAGAGCGATGGAGGATGATTTCTGATATCACCCTTGGGCTTCTACAGATACACACACACACACACACACGCAAGTGCACTTTGGTATATACAGTGTGTACACCTGTAAATAATTATGCATATAGACACACTATGCCTTCTTTCTGGCCATCTTTGCTACTCTAGAGAGAGGAGAGGAAAAGGGGAGGTTTTCAAAGCACTGTTCCCAAGGTGAATCCAAGTCCCAGAGGCAAGAGGGTCAGGAGGACCTCAACATCATCCTCGGTTACATCATGAGTTCAACATAGACCTCGGCACGCTGGGGCTAAAGGTCTAAAGCCTTTGCCTTACAAGCAAAAGGACCTGATTTTGTCCTCAGATCCTATGCCAGTTGGATATGAGGGTAGCCTGAAATCTGGCCCTGGAAGGCCAAGCCTGGGAAACCCCAGAGCAAATCAGTAAAGAGATCGAACAAACCAGGATGATTCCCAAAGTCACCCTCGCGCCTCTATAGGCACACATACTCATGTGCCTTCTACTATATAAAACACAAACACACACACACACATACACACACACACACAGAAAGAACAAGAAGAAAAAAATAATAATCCTTTGTTCTTTCTGGCACTCGTTAAGAATTCACTGTTGTGTCTGCATTTCAGTTCGGGGCTAAATCATCAATGGAATGCGGTGCCTCAGACTGCTGTCCTTTCCTTCTCTCCTGAAGCTGGGTGATGCCATAGGGTTGGAAAGCAGGAGACAGATGAGCGAGCAGCAGTGTCCCAGTAGATCTGGCAGCTTGTCCACGGTAGATCTTGGTTTCAGCTTCTCCTCGACTTTATCACTGGCTCTGTATGCTCATCTCTATGATGGATGCTGTCATCGGTCATGTGCATTTGCAACACCAAGGGCCCAGGCTGAACAAAGAGATTGCAAGTATTAACTGACTATAAACGTCATCCTTCTCCCTGGCCCATGGTGTTCTGAATAATAGAAAGCATGCAGGTGGTAGAATTACTGCAACATAATTTCAAGCCTTACCTCTACCACTTTTGAGTTTGCTGATTGTTGCTCTTAGTGAAGTTTTTCAACCTCTTTAAGTCTTGACATCTTTATTTGTGGAATGGAAAATATATATACTTTGGAAAAATTTAGAGGTTATAATGAGACCATGTATTCAAAACATCTAGCACTTACAAGTCACCATGCAAATATGCATGTGTATTGTGTGTGTGTGTGTGCACAGATGCATACAGACACTCTTGTTCACATATATACACTTGCTTGAATGGCTGTACAGAGATCAGAGGTTGATGTCTGGTGTCTTATCTCTTAACCTAATCTTTTAAATTTATTGTTTTTGAGGGGGTTGTATGTGTAATGTGTATGTGTGTGTGTGTGCGCAAGTTTGTATGTGTGCATGCTTATGTGTTTGTATGTGTATGTGCACATGCATATGGTGCATGTGCACCTATAGACACCAGAGGTCACATATAGACATAGAGACATGAGAGGTCAACACTGAATGTCTTCCTTGCTTACTTTACACCTTATTTTCTGAGTTTTTCATTGAGTCTTGAGATGACAGGGAAACAGCCTGCTCCCACCCCTGGCACCCACCATCCCAAATATTAGAATTATAGATGCATACTGCCACTCTTGGCTTTGGGTGAGTGCTGGGGATCTGAACTCAGGTCCTCGTTCTTGGTTATATAGCAATCACTTTATAGATTGAGCCATCTCCCTAGCCTCACCTTGGTCTTTCAGATAGGGTCTCTCACTGAAGTTGTAGCTTGGCATGTCAATCAGAGTATTTTGTCAGCAATGTCTCCTCCCAGAGTCATCCCCCCCAGAGGTGAGACTACAGATACGAGCCATGGTGCCCATATTTGACATGAGTGGCAGAATTCAAACCTGGGATTTCATATTTCAGCAGCAGGCACTTTACCTATTGAGACATCTCCCTAATCCCTGTAAATATCTAGTTTTATAAGAACTATATACAAATATTATGAAAGACTGGGGTGAAAACAGGGTCATTAGCTGACAGGCTGACGGGTGCTTCCTAATTTCATGGTATCACCAGAGAGTGAGAATTCAGCCAAGTTAATGTCATCCCTACAGGATTTGGCCAATATAAAATCAGTGTAAGTGTGAGTAAGGTGGATGGAGAGTGAGGGAGGGGGAAGTAAGGAGAAAGGCAGACGAGAAGATCTGCTTTTCCTTCGAACAGAGAATCTCCTGGCCTTCTTTCAGTGAAAAGCTGGTGAACCAGGCCTGCTGAGGGACTATTCTCTAAGCCAAGCTGCCAAAGGGTTTTCTATTCAGTCTCCCCACATGCATTTTGCCAAAGCAAGAAAGATAGCCATCTGCCTGGTACACAGAACTATCAAGCCAGTGTGTCACCAAAGAAAGATAGACTCATACTGAATATTATCAAAAGTTGTAGCTCAACCTCTCAGTCAGGGAGTCAGGTGGTTGTGTGGTGGCCCATTTGATGGCTGTTCACAGCAAAGGTTATTTTCATCTTTTTTTCTGGCCTGCCCACTGATGGATCTCACTGGGTAGGAAAGCCTACTCAAGTCATTGTTTATTGATTGTGTGCTATGTTTTCAACATACCTATAGTAAATGTTCTAGGCAAGAATATCAGATGTAAGTTCCAATGTAGCAGTCATATGTTCAATATATCGTCAAATGACACCTGTGGTACATAGAAGCCAGTTGTGGAAATGCTCAAGGAAAGTGTCTTAGTTTTTTTTTTTTTATCAGTAAATGTTTTTTTTTATTAAAAATGTAATTATACATTTAAAAATTTTTTTACCAGTTCCCTCCCTCCCCCCTCCTCCCCCCGAACCTCCTCCTCCCCCTCCTCTCCCTCCCCATCCCCCAGTGCCTCCCCCCCAATTCCCAGAGAGTCCTTTATTGTGTACGCCTGACTCTCCACTGGGTCCTCCTCTCCGATGACATATAAGGACCCAGTGGCATTTCCATAAGCCCTTTCTCTTGTTCCCCTTAAGCATAGGAGCACTACTATGGCTGTCAATCCCTTGCCTCCAGGGATCTCGGTGCCCTTAACAGATGCTAGACTTTATGAGGGCAACAGTGCACTGGACATTGCGCAGGGCATGCAAAGTTCCATTATGATTGCTTTGGCCCCAACTATTGTTGAGAATCTTGCAAATCGTTGTTCCTCCCATCCTTTTGCTCTTACAATCTTACTGCCCCCTCTTCCGCAAATGTCCCTGAGCTCCAGGATGGGGAGATATTAGGCTGGCCTAGTTCTATGTGATTGATATAGAGTCTCTGAAGTTCTGGATTGTGGTTTGTTGATTTTCTTTTGCAGTTTTGCTGCTCCTGCAATGTCCTTCACTCCATCCTGCTGGGCACTGTATGTCACCCCCTGGCCAGAGACAAAAAGCTGTTAAACTGGAGTCTTGTTATAATAGCACATTCAAGGGTAGATGTAATAAGAGTAGGAAACCTCAGTGAGGGAGGGGGTCCATCACCCATTTGCAAAATGATTACTTTTTATCTGCTAGACTATATGCCCTCCCCTTCTGGTGAGATCAGGAAAGAACGTCTGTGAACTTAACCAGGTTTCTCATTACTTACTTGCAGACCTTGATGGGGGCCTATTTTCTCTGCTGTAACATGGTCCCCTCTCTCCTTGTTTCTGGTGTGGCCCTCTTACCCCATCTCTCTTGTTCATAATCCTTGCAATTACTGTGTTACATAGGTTTACTTTTGAGTGTCTCAATGTGGGCTGGGTGAGTTTGGTACTAGGAGCCACCTATTAGGGAGTACATACGGCGCTTAATTTTCTGGGTTTGGGATAAGTGTCTTAGTTTTTTAACTCATTGCTGTAATAATTACCTCACACAACAACTTAGGGGAACAATTCCATGCTGCGGTCCGTCATGGCAGGGCATTTAAACCAGCCAAAGTCAAGAGCAGAGGAAAAGAACTTGAACTTTCCCTTTTTTTTTTTTTTTTTTGGAGAGTAGATGTTTATTTTATTTTTTAATACATTTTTTATTATTTCTGCTCATACAAACTTAATAGGTAGACCAGTTCCCTCCTCCCTCCTCCTCCCCCCGGACCCCCTACTCCCCCTCCCTCCCTCCCCATCCCCCAGTGCCTCCCCCCCAATTCCCAGAGAGTCCTTTATTGTGTATGCCTAACTCTGCTCTTGGTCCTCCTCTCCGATGACGTACAAGGACCCAGTGGCATTTCCCTGAACCCTTTCTTGTGTTCCCCTTAAGCATAGGAACACTACTGTGGCTGTCAATCCCTTGCCTCCAAGGATCTTGGTGCCTTTAGCTGATGCTAGACTTTGTGAGGTCAATAGTGTGTTGGACATTGCGCAGGGCATGCAAAGTCTTATTATGATTGCTTCGGCCCTAACTACTGTGGAGAATCTTGCAAATCATTGCTCCTCCCATCCTTTTGCTCTTACAATCTTACTGCCCCCTCTTCCGCAAATGTCCCTGAGCTGAAAAAAACTTTCTTATATAGCCCAGAGAATGGGACCACCCCACAACAATCCAGGCAATCTCCTGCAGGCTCTTGCCTTAAATAGATCATTCCTCAAGGTTGACATTTGAAAGGAACCATGCTGAAAAGGAAGCATGAGACTCAGGAAAGCTTCAAAGATGATTACTTTTAACGTAAGAAGTGGTCTGGGATTCCATGGGATCACTATGGGTAGGGATGGGAAGGAGAAAGGTATTTCAGGCAAAGAGGAGAGGTGCGGAAACAGTTAGCCACAGCATATCTAGAGAATAGCTGGGAATATTAATAAGCCCAGAACACAGTGTGCATCATATGTGGCAGGAAAAAGATAAGAAGTAAATGTAGCCAGAGGTCAAGGGATTTCTATGCCAGTCCATGGAGTTGGGGTGAAACCACAGATTTCAGCCATCACCCACTGGACTACTGGACTGATTAGCTACTGGCAGTCATTGTTGAGCTACCTCAGCCATATCTCATAGGCCAACCCAATAAATTATCTCTTTATATATATTTATTCTGTTGATTCTGTGACTCTAGAGAACCCTGACTAATACAGAAATTGTTACCAGAAGTGGAGTATTGTTGTGAGATTAAGAGCATCTGGAACCACAATGTGAAGCTGTTGTGAGCTGAGAGAAGTTGGTATCCAGTGGTATAGCTAATGCTGTGATGTGGCTAGTGTGCCTTTGGAATTGTTTGTTCGGAGAACTATGGAGAACTTTGGGACTTTGTGCTGGGAAAGTGTTTGCGTCTTAGCGATGGGACCAAATGGGCCTTTCTCCTCCTGAAAGTTCCCAAGAGAGCAATGCTGTGAGAGACACAGGCAGTGGAGGTCCAGCTTATGATGGTTCAGAGGGAAACAGAAACTGTGTTTGTAACTGGACAAGGGACACATGGAGCCATGTGTTGGAGGAGAGTTTGTTGAAATTTTGCCCTCATCCTGAAAGCGTGCCTGAAGTTAAATTGGAGCACTTTGGTGGAGGAAATTTCAAAGCAAGGTAGTATTAACAATGTGATATGGCTACTTTTTTAGCTGTCTTCAGAGTTATGAAAAAGAGCAAGGAATCAGGCAGAGAGAAATAACTGTAAGATTTGATGATGAAAAATCCAATGGCAAACTTAAAGAGTTAAATCAAGAAGAAGCAGAAAGCAAAATGTCTGCTATTAAAGAGATTAGCTCCAGTAGTAAACCAAAGCCTGCTCTCAATTTGGATATAGAAGAGGCCCTAGCTTGAGGACAAGATTCTCAGAGAAGGCTCCCACCCATAAGAATGCAAATTCTTTTAGAAGGAATGAGCTGAAAGTTGGAGTTCCAAAGCAAGTTTCTATTTCTCCCCTAAAGCAACCACCCTGAAGAAAAAGGATTTTTTTTTTCTCAGTCAGCACAGAGAACCTGAATCAGTTGTGATTCAAGGGGGCCAATCTCTAACCCAAGGCAACAGCAAAACTTGGAAAATCGTCCATGTGCTTTTAGAGGCATCAAAAATGCAAGAGGGAGGAAGGTTGTGGATTTCTCCTCCAAGATTTCAGAAAATGGGCAGAATCCAGGCTGCATGTGGCAGAAAACCTGCAGTTTAGAGGCCCAAGAAGAGCAGTTTGTGCTATGGCATTAAAGCTTCATTTGCCATTGAGAAGTAAAGATGTTAGAAATGCCAGAGACAACATGGTGCAACTGCCAAGGAGAGCTGTATACCCTGGAAGGAGTCAGCCCAAGAGAGTGATGTGTTCTACAGGCAGCTGTGGGGGGGGGGTTGAAGCCCTTTGGAACTGAGGTGATTTCAACAAGAGAGGGTCACCTGTTGGACTTGGAGCTACAGGATTTGGAATTTGTCCTGCTGATTTTCCATCTTGTTATGGACCAGTCTTTCCTGGATATGCCCCAATTCTTTCCTTTTGGAATGGGAATAGTTATTCTGTGCCATTGTATGCTGGAGGTATGTAACTTGTTTTTTAATTTTATAGAAGAGAGACTCTCCAGGAATCCTCTAACCTTCAGCCATCACTGGATGTCTGCTGTGACTTAGTCTGCCCCCAGCTTCTGCCCCCAGCTTCAGCCCCCAGCCATGTCACTTCTGCCATGAAAAACTGTATCTCCCCTCTGGAACTGTAAGTTGAATAAATCTCCCTTTCTCCCATAAGTTGTTTGACTTTGAATGTTGTCTCACAGCAAGAGTTAAGAGCAACCACTACAGTTTCTTCCAGACCTGTGGATCACAATCTTCTTTTTTTCTCCCATTTTTGTGTGCCTGGCATATGTGTGTGTGTTTGCATGTTTACATGTGTGTGGGTATCCATGAATGTGCAGGTCAGGTGCACCTGTAAACACATGTGTGGAAACCCAAGGGTGATATTAGGAATCATCCTTGATTTGTTTTCCACCTTACTCTTTTGAGTCTAAATCTCTAATTAAACTCAACATTGACATACAGGAATCCCAGTCTCTACTTTCCAGAGACTGCAATTACAAGTAGTTACTTCATCTACTTGACATTTTTGCATGAGATCTGGGGACTGAACTCTTGCTTGTGGGGCAAGTGCTTTTACTTTTGAGCCATTTCCCCAGTCCTGGAATGTACATGTAGGTTAAGACACTTACTGTGTTAGGATGTTTGAGGCTGCACTACCTGCCCTTCCAACTAACTAGAAGCTTTTCCGGAGAAGGAACTGGTTCATCCATCTCTATTGCCACCTTATTTTTGCCTGGCAAGTGGTCAGTAAGTGTAGGAGGTCTTGAAGCTCTATGGGGTTGAGGAACAGCAAGGGTTTGCTCAGTCTTTTACAGGTCTGTGATGGATGTGGGACATGGTGGGAGGGAGGGGCTGGAGAATTCCTAGAGGGCTCAAAAGCATAGAAGTCCAATTTATGAGGGCAGGAGAAGGTTTTTACACTGGAGGTGATAATTAAGCTATGAGATCACTTTGGTGAAGTGGGAAGTGAAGCCTTTCACTGGGGAGGAAACAAGGAACAGAAAGAGGGAAAGAGGAATCGATGAGAGGGGCAAGTGTCGAGGGTGGAGGGCAGCAGCAGAGATCCTCTCAAAGGTGCCTCTTCTCACTAATTTGAGATGGAGAAGGGTTCACCCATCATCTACCTGGTTTTGACAATGTAAGCAGTGGATGGGTGTTGTCTCCAAGGGCTGCCTCTTAGTTAAATGGACAATTTCCTGACACAGATCTCTAACAATACAGCATGTATTCTAGTCCACATTGCAATTAACACTGGAATAGTCTGTGGACAGTACCAATGCTGTACAGGACATCTGTGTAACAACAATGGAAGAAAAAAGCAAGATTAAATCCTACATGTGTGACTCATTACTGTTCCATGGAACCACGAGAAGAACTGATTAGAACATACTCAAGTGCTATCCGTGCTGAGACTGTTGGCAATTTCTAGTTTTTCCTTTGTTTATTTTCTTTTCAGAAAGCCCTGGAAATTGAACGTAGGGCCTCATGTGTGCCCAAATTCTAGCACCACGCTATGCACCAAATGGTTGCCAATTTTTAAATCGATGTTCCTATATTTACAGTTAAAGTTATGAAAATAATCAGAATTGATTCTTTGTTGATTTTTGTCTGGTGCAGAGACTGTTAGAAAGGAATATTTCAAAATTAAGGAGTTATAGAATAGAACCAGTTGCCAAAGTTGTGCCACTTCCCTTGTGGCTGGTTGAGAAGGGAAAAGAAGTTCCCAAGTTGTCCCTGAGTTGGACGTGGGTGAGCAGGAAGGTGGGCACTGTGCTTCAGGGTGAGCAGGAACATAAATGGCTTGTGCGGCTTAGATTGTGGCTTAGAATAAGCGGAAGGTGGCTTACCCAGGGCCGAAAGTGTCTTCTGAACATTGATGGGGTTGAATCTCTCAGGCAGAGACCCACGGACACCCAGTACTAGGCAGAGGTCAACCCTGACACCGGGGTTAGTCTCACGGACCTGGACTTAAATCCTGATGCCATGTCCCCTTGATGTCTTGGGCCATTCCTCTGTGAGGTGGGAACCACGCTTACCCCTAAGCTGGATGGAAGATCACGAACATGAAAGCAGACAAAATTGCTAAGGACAGTGCCTGACATTCAGTTTATACACATCAGTGCTGGCTGCCGGTATGGTTATTGATGTCATTATTATTGCTAATATCTGTTTACCACGGGGAGAAGGATTTGGACAAGGGTGGGGGTGGTACTTTCAGTTCTTGGGGGGCGGTGGATTCAGAGAGGTGGTCTGAAAGCTGTGGGGACGTTGCAACGGGCCTTGGGGAGGAGATGAGGATGTGCAAGGGGAACTCCACGTTGGTTCTTCTTTTGTTCCTGTGCGTGCTACTTCCCCGCGTCCGAGCAGGTGCATGTTGCTCCACAGCACCCTTTCACCTTCCTCTCCAGCTCTTACGTTCTCTTTTTCTTCTCTTTGACTCTTCTTACTTCCCCTTTCTCCTCAAAACCCGAAGAGGGAGGATGGCTAAGGAACAAGACTCTCTTCTGCTGTGCTCTAGGTTTGCCTCTTTTGAAACCAAATAGTCATTTCCTAATTCTGGCCCCTGGAATTTGGCTAAGTCCCCCTGTGTTCGTCTCACTCTACCTTCTCTTCTTTTAAACACATCTGTTTTTCCAGCCGTTGCCTTTAGTAAATCTCATAAATGATAGTGTGGCAGTTAGTTTTAAATGTCAATGTGACAAGTGAGAACTGAGCCTGAGGGTACAGCTATGAAGAATCATGGAATTAAGGCAAGCCTCTGGGCAAGACGGTAGGAGATGGTCTAACTGATGTGTGAAGATCAGACTACAATGGGGTAGGGACATTCCCAGGGAGGCCCATAAGATGGAGAGAGCTGGTTCAGTATCTAGCAGACTGGCAAGTTCTTTCAGCTCTTTCTGTGGATATGGTTCTGGCCATTTCCCTCAGCTCTTAACGCCATCATAATGGATTGTAACCCAGAACCCTGAGCATGAATTAAAGACCCTGTGTTTCTCTATATGGTCTGGGTCATGTATTCACCACAGCAGATAGAGAGAGGCTACGTTATCAGTACAGAGACAAGGATTCAGAGGTCTATTTGGGAAGGTGCTTGTGGAGTAACTGAATTTTGCAAAAGAAACCGAGAGAGCCATGACTTGTCTCTTCTCAGCCTTGAGGTGCGCCTTTCTAGACTCAGACCTACCTCTTGAAGTGAGAAGAAACATTCTCTGTCTTGCAGCCTGCTGAGATTCTCTGATTCCTGCTTAGACTTCCAGGAGTTGGGAAGAAAAAAAATGGCTGTGCCAGGGATCCGAGCAGGATCACATGGTAGCATTTCTCCCAGCGATCAAAAAAATTACAAATAAACTCAGCAGGTACCTAGCATATTCAGGAACAACTGAAGCTCACTGGCAGGATTCTTATCGCACATTCCACATCATTCCACATTCCATCCCACACTGACCGGAAACAGGGATGGGTACCTGTAGCTTTATCAGAAACCTCATTTATATACTCACAAGTCCATTATATGCAGCAGCAGACGCCAGCCAGGCCAGCAATTGCCACCTCTGTCTCTCCGCACACATTAGTAGACATACACACCATGATTTGTACTTTCTTATAAAATTACTCTTTCCCTTTTTAATTAGAGTGTTTTCAGACGCAGCCCTAATCATTAAGGCCATGTATGCTTCCATTATAAATACCTGTTGCCAACCATTAATTACCTCCTGATGAATTACAGACTTAGAAGGAGATTTTTCATGCTCACTTTTATGAAAGGGATTCCCCTTCATTACATGTGATGCTTCCTCTCATATATTTAGTTAATCATTTCAAATTCCACGTTCTAAGAAGATGTTCTCTTTGCTCTTGCTTTAGATATAGTGCATGTTTATGACAATTTACTACATTTTAAGGTGGAAACTTTCCTTGTGTCTAGACTGCATTATTCAAGAATTCCTTGATCATTAAGGGAAAATATAAAAATGTTGCTTAGAAGCAATAGACCCATTTCTGTGAGCAAATACTATAACATTTCATAAATATTTGAAGTTGCATAATCATTTTAGTGATTGAGACTCATTCTATAATATTGTGGTTTGATAATTGCACCGTTGTGGATTTATGATGCTCTTGGATTGTAGAGAAGTCTTGACACATAGGGGTCAGCCCCATCCCCCTTTTTTACATCATCGTCTATGAATGTATGCACTTTCTTTGGAAGTGAAACGAAGTACTTCCTAATAAAAAATATGGAAGAGAAGGTTTTAAGTCAAGTACTGCTTAAGTGAACATTCCCGTAGTTTTTTTTTTTTTTCCTGTCTCCTGCACAGCATAGGGGTTTGGATTCCTAAGTAAGTGCTGTGAGTATCAGAGGCGTATGCTCCTGAAGAGCAGGTCATTCGTTATACACAGACAATCTTGAATTTGCTTTCCCTTCTTATTAATTAAATTGAGATACATTTGCAAAAGGGCAAAAATATGTCAAGACACCAAAATTATAGCTCCTTATAATATAATACTGCATTTCATCAGTGCAGAGACAACTGGGTTTATGCTCAGAGAGAGGATTTGGTTGGCTCCTAATTCTAAGAACTTTTCTAATTCTTGCCTTCTGATACTCTGTCTCAATGGCATGGCACTTTCAGAATGTGAGTTTTTTTCCTTTTCCTTTTATTTTTTGTTTTTTTTTTTTGAGTTAGGCTTTGCTATGCAGGCCAAGTCAGCCTTAAACTCACTATATATTCTGGGCTAGCCTTGAACCTCTCGATCCTTCTGCCTCAGCCTCCTGAGTGCTGGGATTGTAGGCATGTTGAATGTAGGTCCACGCTGAGAACATTACTGAAGCAAAGAACCTGTTACTGTGGGCTTTGCAAACATGAATAAGATGAATAAAAACTAGTGCTCGTTTTTGACAGTTTGCAGTTAGCTAGCACTGGCCGCTTGGGTTCTATCTTACAGGCCGAGGACTTGATGAAGTACAAATGGTCTTGAGCCAAATCTCAGTGTTGTCTATGGTCCTTGAGTCGTGAGCTTTGATTTGTCTGTTGGTCTCAATGCACTGTGAGCTCATGAAGGAAGCAGGAGCCTCAGTCTTACTTATGTTCACATTGCCCTGGGGTCAAGGATGTGTTGGGTAGAGGGCAGAAACCTCAAAATGCTTTAAAATAGCGAGTGCCTTTGCTTGTCTAGATTCCAAATTATGGGGCCCAGTTTGTTTTTTACAGACGCAGAAGTGATAAGAAAAGGAGCTCTGTGCCTAGCCACCATCCTGCAAATGCTTCCTACTCTTGCATTTCGTTGCTTGTTTATTTGTTTATTTATTTATTTACTTATTTGTGTGTGTGTATGTGTGTGTGTGTGTGTATCAGAGGGTACTGTGTGCCCCTGTAGAGGACCAAGTGTGACTTTGGGAATTGCTTCTACCTCCTTGGTTCGATCTGGAATTTTCCAGGGTCTGCTCACCAGGGTCAGAAGTGCAGGCTGCCACTGTTTCTGATTGGTATTTCTACATGGGACTTGGGATCTGAACTCAGGACCTGAGCTATCTCTCCGGCCCTCACTTTTGCATTTTTAAGGCAGGGTTTTCATGTAGCCCAGACCTCTCCTGAACTCCTATGTAGCCAAGGATGACTTTGAACTCCTGAGCATAGACATATCATCCATGTGTTGTGACTACAGGTATATATGTACCATCACATCTGGCTAAGGAAATTCAGTCGTCTTCAGTTAGAAACCAATGGACCCCCCCATCTCTGGTGTGTGTGTGTGTGTGTGTGTGTGTGTGTGTGTGTGTGTGTGTGCGCGCGCGCGCATGCGCAGTGGATTGAATCCAAAGAAGTCCTCAGAAACCATGGGGTTTTGTCTCGACTCTGTCACTAATTACTTATTATTTCACCTTGGGCAAGACACTATCTTCGTTTCTGTGAAACGGGAATGCTAATGACTGTCCTGTCTGTTTCCCACGATTGCTTTGAGGATCAAATGAGATAATATACTTAAAAGTGTTTTTGGAAAGTCTGAAACACTGCCCAGGTACAAGGCATCAACAGACAAATCTTTCTTTCTAATGCATGCGTCCACAAACATCTCTTCCCACATCCCTGGATTCCTTTGCTGGGTGGTGAGAAGTGTAGGTCAGCCTAGGTTTGATACTTGCAAGAATCTCTACTTCAAGTTTTTCAGCATGGAATCCCCTAAGATACCTGTATCTCTTCCTAATTTATGTGGAGTTATCTATTCCATTTTAATGTTTATTAAAAACATAATAGGGCTGGGAACAGAGCTCAGTGAAGAGAGTGCTTCACACACACACACACACACACACACACACACACACACACACACGGATTCAGTGGTTTCTAGATAAAGGCAATTGAACTTCCTTAGCTAGATGTGATGGTCCATATATACCTGTAGTCCTGACCGGTGGGTGATAGAGATAGGATGATCAGGAGTTCAAAGTGAGTTCAAGAGACGCCTAGGCAGGCTGGGGAGATGGCTTTAGGGTTAAAGCCTTACCTCGAAAGCAAGAGGATCTGAATTCAGATTCTCAGATCTCATGTAAAAAATGCTGGTCAGATGTGGTGGCAGCATATAATTCCAGCTCTGGGAGGTGAAGCTTAGAAAACCCCAGAGCGAGCACTAAGGAGGTAGAACAATCCAGGATGATTCCCTAAAGTCACCCTTGGGCTTCCACAGCATATACACTCAAGTGCCCTCTGGCGCATGTGCGTGCACACACACAAATAAAAAGATAACATCTGAGTGCATGGGAACTTTGCTTCAAAAACAAAAGAGACAAGACAAAACAGCCCTCATGCTATATCATTGAGCACTTCTGCAGCAGGCTAGAAATGGAGACAAAACAGGCAAGATAGCCCTAGAGGGCTTTGTGTTCTCTTGGATCTGAGAGGACAGACACAAGAACAAACAAGTGCTCAATCCTGCACTTACTTTGTGAAGAAAATTTACACATGCACTTTGCTTAATATGAACATTTGCATATTTTTAGTTTTAAGTAAAACTAAAGTTATTGGCAGCTCTTGCTTATGTTGTTTAGTATTTATGGGATGAATTTCGAAAGAACCCTGAAGATTTTTTTTTTTTAGTTAAAAGTTTGTGAGATCCCTTCTTTTCTTTGCATCAGCGACACTAAGAACCTTATGCTTAGTTGTTGGACACTCCCTTCTGAAACTGCCTATCTCTCTTATAAGTAGGATTTTCTGTAATGAGTAGCACTCTCTTTAGAGGAGGCCATTCCCAGATCTAGTAGAGAATAATGAAATTGCTGGGTATCTTAGGGGTTGACATGTACCGAGGATTTGTCTATCTTCGAGTTCTACTGAGGTTCTGGGCCACCATCACAATCCTTCCTCTCACCTCTCTCCTGGGCTTCTGATAGGTATCAAGTAAATAGGAGCACACAGTTCAGGCTTACCCTTGGGAAGAGGCCAATGGCAAGATTGCAGTTCTGTTCTGCTGATCGGTCAGACTACATCCAGCTCCCTGAGGGGCACGACTGCTGCTGTAACTCTTGAACACAGTTTTCCCCTGCTTCTAGCCATGTTGATATCTGGTCTCCTTATCTCTTCTATCAAGCCTCCTTTTCCTTCTCCTTTACATCTTATATCTGGGAATGGTATCATCGTGCCTGAAGGGATTGAGGTCATCCCTGGTGCCTTGATCTACCTTTCCTCTCTGGTCCCAGGAGTCACACCCAGCTTTTCTGCATTCCCACAGCTCCTGTTTAGGTTCTGTCTTCCTGGATCAGGGACAAATTCTCATCTCTAGTGTTTATCTGATTTATACATGCTGCCCTGTGTCTGTCTGAGTCCAAGATAGGCCTGGGTTATGAGAAGTTCCCTTTTCTTCACCTTGTTGGTTACGGATCCTCCATTGCTTCCCCTGTTTATTTATTTTAGATACTTTCACTTGCTAGCTCTAGGCTGAACATATGGGGTGTGTGTGTGTGTGTGTGTGTGTGTGTGTGTGTGTGTTTGCAGAATTACATGTGCCTGTGGAAGTCCCAAGAACTTTCAGGAATCATCCCAGATTTGTCTACTACCTATTGCTTTGCTCTGGGGTTTCCCAGGCTTCCCCCTCCATGGCCAGAAGTGCAGGCTGCCACCATTTTTGTCTGGCATTGTTATGTGTCATCTGGGGGTCTGAACTTAAGTCCTTTTACTTTTGAGAGGCAAAGGCTTTAACCCCTTAGCCATCTCTCTAGCCCTATTTATTCTTTTTAAAACTTGCTTGTATATGTGTGTGTGTATGTGGGGACATAGGTGTCTGGGGTGGAGTGAGAAGACAACCTTGCATGTCATCTTCAGGCCAGCTGTCCACCTTCCTTGTCCTGGACTTGCCCATCAGGCTAGAGTGACTGGCCATGAATCTTAGGTCTCCTTCCTGCTCTGCCTCCTCACTGCTGGAATTGTAAGCATGGGTCACCATGCCTGGCTTTTATTATTTGTCTATTTACTTACTTTCTTTTGACATGAGTTCTGAGGATCAAACTCAGGTCGTCACCCTTGCAAGGCAAGCACTTTGTCCACAGAGCTATTTCCCCAGCCTCCATAGTCGCTTTTTTTTTTTTTTAAAGAGCAGTTACCTTGTGGGACTGTTCATCTATTTTATTAATTTTGACTTAACTAAGCATTTCTGAGGCTGCTCTTTAGGGATAAGGACTTTTTCATTCTTTGGAATATACTTCGATAGTGATCTTTGCAGGTGAATTTAAGATGGACATTTAGCCAACATATGGAGAGTATAAAGGGTGATCAGAATAGGAATATGGCATCTAGCAATTAATGTTATACATATTTTAGAACACGTTGTATGAAGAAACAGTTCGGTGATTTTAATTAGAGATTTTATTTTTGAGACGAGGTTCTTGGATTCCAGTACTTGCCTATCTGTCCTAAAGCACCTATTAATATAAAAGTGCTCACACTGACTTGCTCAGTGCTGTTTTGCATTCTTGTTCAACATCTTATGTGACAGACACCATGGATGAAGAAGCCACAGTCCCTGTCCATACAGACTTCCCACTCTGGTTCAGAAGCTAGAAACACAAACAGTTCTGAGTGGAAAATAATATTGGCGCAGGATGTTGAAGCAGCAAGGGACTGTGTACTTGGGTTGGGGATTTCTAACGAAGTTGACAAAGCCTTTTCCGAAGGTGTAGAAGCTCATGGAGAGAAGAGAAGAGAACTAGGAGAGTTATTCCAAGCCCAGGGAGCAGAGTACAGTCTGAGACAGGAAGATATGCTTGGAGACACTCAGGTCATTCAATAGTACTATTGTGTAAAGTTCACAGCGGGGGCAGAGGAGGGAGAGTGGTTTGTGGACCATTTTTAGAAGTTTGGACTTTGTCTTGGAGGAGTCAGGGAAGGCTCCATGGGTAGAATTTCCCACCCGAATGTGCCTGAAAACTCCCAAGCTAATTAGTGACATAAATTTTGCCTCCTCCTCCATGTGTGATTCCCAGACTCCTTCAAGACCATCAGCTTCATTCCATTTTGTTATGTGCTGGGCGAGTTCAGCCTTTCACTGCCGAGTGCCTGCACAAAATTAGCAGAGAAACTTTGCTTTCCATCAGGTCTCACTTCTGCCCAGAAACCTTCATCCGTTTTCTGTGACCTGACAGGTAAAGATCCCCTCAGCTTGTCATCCAAGATCTGCATAAGCTGAGCCCACCCCCTCTCCCTGTTAAAGGATCTTCCCAGCTGCAAAGCCCTGCCAGAAGGCCTTTATCTGTCTCTACTTTCTTGGTGTCTCTTCCTGGACTTGCAATTTATCATAGCTGTCAATTTCAACTGTTCTACTGACCCATTTCTATCCAGGCCAGATCACATCCTCCATACTCCTACTTTGGCAATGATCTTTATTGGGATAATAGTTTTTTAAACCTGTATATATGTACATTCACTAATGACATGTATTATTCTGAAGAAATAGATGTAAACGATAGACTTCTCTCCCTCTGTGACTAGTGTTTTCATCATTATTTGACTTTTGAATGGCAGTTGTTGAGCTGTGTTTCATCTTATTGATTTACATTGTTTATCTAGTCTCCCGAGGGTTGGTATTTAGACTGCTCCCAAGTTTTGACTATTACAAGGTTACAATGAATCTCCTTAGCCTGCCTCTTTGTTCACTCCACATTTGACTGGCTTTTCAAGACCCTGTTTTCATGTCACCTGCTCTATTGAAAGCTCTTCCTAAAAGCCTCCTGGCCCACAGCAGCAATCTTGGTCCTCCAAGAAATTTGTGCATGCTTGGCATGATTCTGCTATCTCAAACACATTGGGAGTAAGGTATTTAAAAATTATCTACCAAACGAATGAATGAATGAATGTACGGTGGTGTAAGCACCTCAGGTGAGAGTTCTATTCCTTTTCAGTGGACTTTGGCGACTGAACCCCCATTTTCTTCATTGACAGCCCTGCTTCTCTCTCTCTCTCTCTCTTTCTGTCTCATGCCTTTAGTCACCCAAGGACTGTGAGGATGTGTGGGTGTGTGGGCCACGAGGTCTGAGGCGCCTTGCAAGTTCACGATCCCCGCAAATCCTGGCGTTTGAAGTTCGGTTCTTCACCCATCCTCCTTGCAGCCGCCCTGCCCAGCCCGGCGCTCAAGCGCTGGCCGAGTTAAGGCGCGCCGGTTAAGGCGCGCCGGGACCCCGGGCGGGCTGGGGAGGGACAGGAGGGGTGCTGCCTGCGGCTTCGCGTAGATCCCTCCGCGCGGAGCTCGGGCCGGCGCTTCTTCCTGCGGGAAACCCCTGGGTGCCCAAGGCGGCGCCGCCGAGGCCCCGGCGACAGGGGGCGGGGCTTCGAGGTGGGAGGAGGCCGAGGCGGAAGGACACACGAGGCAGCGTCGCTGCACACCCGAGAAAGTTTCAGCCAAACTTCGGGCGGCGGCTAAGGAGCGGCGGCCTCGCGGCGCAGCGAGTCGAGGCATTGCAGCCGGAGCTCCGAGCCGCAGCAGCAGGAGGAGGGCGGGAGAAAGCGGGGCTCCAGGGTCGGGACCCCCTCCCTATGTGGATCTGCCCCGGCGGCGGCGGCGGCAGCCGAGCAGCAGGCGACCGAGAAGATGCCCGCCCCGCGCCCCGCTCCGTGCTGGGCGCTGCTGGCGCTGTGGCTGTGCGGCGCGATCCCCGCGCGCGGTGAGTATCGCGCCGAGCCCGGGCCATGCCCCGCCGGCGGCCACCTAGGGCGATCGTGCTCCCCTTCTTCTGCGCCTCGGCCGAATCCCGGGTTCCGCCGCCCGCGCCCGTGGGGTCCATCGCTTCCCCAAGTTTAGACACGACGGGCCCGGCGGGCCACCAGCTCCTCCCGCGCTGGTCCCCGGAGCCCCGCACTCCTCCCCCGACCCTTTAGAGGCCGCGCAGCCTTTCAAACGGCCTCTTCCGAGCCTTGATTTCGGGGCGCCGGGGACTTTTGCTTCTCTGGTTCCGCGTTTCCTGGGAGGATCAGGGGGAGAACCGAGGACGGGCTGCTTGCCCCGGGGCGCTCAGTCGCCCGATGGGCTGAGTATAGGAATGCCAGGTTGTGGCGTGGGGAGAACGGGGGCAGGGCCTCCCTCCGCGGGACTCGGCTGAGTCTAAGCGAAGCGAGCAGACTTGGGGTGTGGGTTTGGTTGGGATGGCGACCGGGGCTTGCAGCGCGTCAGGGTGCTGACACTCCCACCCGGACCGCGGTCAGGATGAGCTAGGCGTGTTGCGGAGTCCCGCGGGTGGATCAGATCTTTGAAAGTTAGAGACGCCCGAGCCGTGGGGAACTGGTGTGGCAGCATGCTGAGACACTTGATTGAAAAGTCTCAACTGCGCCGAGCTCTCTTGCTGAGGTTCCAGTCTGGGTCGAGCCCTAGGAATGTGGTGTGACGATCCCCAACTCCTCCAACCTGGCAGCAGTTCGCTGCTCTTCTGGCATGGCTGGGGGTGGGGCAGGGGCGAGCGAGAAGTGAATACATTGATTCTAAAGGTTTCCTTAGAAGAGTATGCTTGGATATTCCCAACGCCTCTCCTACACGGTTGAGAGCAAGGAAATCGAATGGCACTGTACCCACCCCCCACTTGTAGTTTTTAAATTTCTCTGTAATGTTTTAGAGAGAGAGCTTGGTCTTTGGATTTCAGCTTTGTAATCCTGGATTCAGTTCGGCTGTATTAACTCACCAATAAAATGGAGATGAAATTACCCAACTAATAGGATTAATTAAAAGAATGTATATTAAACCTGTAGCGTTCTACAGGGCTCAGAAAGCCCTTTCAGGGCGGGGGCTTCGTTTTATTATTTCTCATCTTTATTCTTCCAATGGAATGCTTTCTTGCCCATGTTTCTTGAACTGGAAGGGACTTTCTTGAGTTTAATCTTAAGATTTTTTTTTTTTTTACCTTTAGTGAACGACTCGTACATCTTTTTCCAAAGAAAAGACGAGTTTGAGAAAAATATGGTCTTTGTTCATTGTTAACAGGCTGCTGACATGCTGTTCACAGATGTTCAGGAGAGACCTAGGTTACTTAGCATTTGAAAACAGTACTGGGTTGTTCACCAACCAGATACTTCTTAGAAAGCTCAAATTTCATACACTCTTAGGGTACCAAGAATTTCAGATGCTGTGTCTTGATGCTGTGCCTTGGTAAAATAAAACTTTTCTGAACCATTACATAAAGACTCCTGCGATGGTATTTTTTGCCTTTTCTTTGAGTGAAGGGGTTATCAAGAAAGATTTAGGATAGAGAGGGGGATTGATCGTCAGTGGGATTGGCCGAGGATCCCAGTCCTTGGTCTGCCTACCGTGAGTCGTGAGTCTGCTTTATTTCGTGAATGAGTCTTCACCATCTGCATCTTCTTACTTATGGACTAGAACTGAGGACATTTAGAGAATGGCAAGGAGTGACAGAAGCAACACTAAAGTTATTTGCTTATTTGCAGACTTACATGGTCAACGGTAAGACAGATGACAGATGTGGGATTTGGGGCTTCTCTCATGGTAGGACCCCAGTGCACAAAACTATGTCCGCCACTTTCTGTGAGCTTCTGCTAGTACTGATTAGCCTTTAGGAGGTCAAGTTGAGTGTTCATCAATTTGGCTTAAATGATAGGATTTAGATATTTTGGGTTTCAGACAGGTGTTCTTTAGATGCTAAAACTATTATAATAAAAGAGATTAGAGAGTTCATTTCTTGTACAAATCTTCAAACTTCTCAGAGTCTAGCAGTGAATCTTCTTAATCTGTTCTGATGTGTTTTGCCAAGGTACCAATTATAACACACCCTCCCAAACTTTTGAGTGTTCCTGGTGTTTGGATTGTGGCCAATTGTTAATTTAAACATCGCTGAATTCCTCAGGCAAGGAGCTGTCAACCCATCTGTCTGATTGTCTAAACAGCCATCCAGGACCACCCCTGGCTCCTGGTTTTCTTTTTGCTCTGCAGAGGAGTGACTCCTGGTTTTGCTGCCTCCTAGATAAGTCTCAGCCGAATCACTTGCCTTTAAAAGAAAAAAAAAAAAAAAAGCAGAAAGAGCAGTTGTTTTTTCTTCTCAGATGGAGATGAAACTTACCCTATAATTGTTTTCCATATTTTGTTCTTCCTTGAAGAAAGGAGAGTGTTAAGTTATATCCCCCTTCCCCAGGGTTGGGTGTAAATTTGCTCTTTATTTTATCTGTTGGCATCTCTCTTTCCCATCCCTACTGTGTCGCATCTTCTGCCTGCTTGGCAGGGGCAGCTGCTTTTGGCATACCTGGATTGACACTGATTTTAGGACCTTGAAGAATGTCTAGATTCCGTGGGATATGCTTGGATGCCTCCGAGCAGCCTTACAATACATTTTAAAAATACCACACCCACAGAAATTTTATTTTGCCCACAAAATTTGCATCAATCTGGTTCCCACTCTCTGCTGCCATTCCTAAGCCGTCCTCTTCCTTACCCTCCGGGGTGACAGAACACAGCTCTGTGCCCTGGCTGTGTTCCTCCCCTCACTGAGTTGTCCTTGGACCCAGCACCCCGGGATTCTGACACAGTAGGCCTGAGAACCTGTAATTATTTTGAAGGTCTGTAAATGATTCTGATCTAGTAACCTGGTTGAGAGTCACGATGAATTCCATTTTAACTGCCTTCAGGAGGCTGATGGGTTCTTTCATTCTAGATTTTTTTAAAAAATAATTTCTACAATGAACCTAAATCTGAACCAGCCAGTTCAGTGATTAACCTCTGACTCAAGGAATTTAGAAACTGCTGACCTAAAAGCCCTAGCATCATTTTCTTCTTGTTCCTCGGGGCATAGCCATCTCTTTAGAAGGATCTCATGTGTCTGAGTGATATTATTTATTTCCTATCCCTACCGCATATATGTAGTATCTTTCTCAAACATCATATATATCAATTTTGGATTCTTTGTATATTAGCTCAATTGTTTTAGAGAAAAAACCCTTCAAATATGATTCGAATGAGCAATAGATTGACTTTCCCTTATTACCCTTAGGTTGCTTCCAGTCAGTGTTAAGTACTTCTTTTATCAAGAGCTTTCCTTCTTTCCAGATTCTCTCTCCTTCTTTCCTTACTTTCCAAATGATTGGACACTTAAGCACTTTATTTTCTTCTGTGTTTCTTCCTTCATCAGTCTCTCTGCCTTCAACTAGGAGCCAGGAGACCAGACTCTTGTAAGCCTGTTTTAATTGTTTGGGTGACCTTGTGGGTGAGCTAGTGTTTGGTCCTCCACTTTCTCATGGACTTTGTCCGTGTTGGTTACAGAGCCAATTGCAGAGTTGCAATGAGAACTTTTCCCTCCTGGGTCTAGGACCTTGCTCACTGACTGGTACCTCATGCTCCAACGAGCTTATGTATACAGAAAATACTTAACATCCATAAGTACTTATCGTTAATGGGTGCCAGAGAAAAAGGACTAGTCTTTTCATTTACCTGTTGTTCAAATGCCCATATCCCCAGTCCCTCTGCCTTGCATGGTGCTTTGGTGTCTGATAGGAACCCAATAATTATTCAGTTGAACTATTTTGGCATTTTTTAAAATTCTGCTATTGCTGGAAAGTTTTGAAATAGCATTTCCAGGGGTCTTTGGTTACCTTACATTTGGGGAAAAACCAAGTTTTCCCCTTCCCCAGATGTTTTATTTAAACTTGTCATTGTGACTTTCTTTGTGTGGGGGACTTTCTTTCATTTCTATTTTTTTTTTTTCTGATCACTTCTGCTGTTTCTAAAGGTCACTTTGACTTTGCAATCTCACTTCAAAGACCCTGGCATGTGCCCCTGCCCCACTCGACTGCTTCCTGTATTGCTACCACAGGCCAGAAGTGTCTGCTCCTTTGTGCAGAGTTACCTTCTTGTAATTCAGGTGCCTGGGGGCACTGGTCAGTTTTGAAACAGTTTTTATTTCTACATTAGGACCGACTAGGTATTTGCTTACTGCGATGGTCTCATTGGACTTTTCCATCTCAATCGATACGGTTGATATTGCAGTTCAATGTCAGACTAAGGAGACAGGTTCTTTTAGTAAAGTGTCTATTTTTCTCACCCAATGAACCCCTAGAACATCACTATGGAGCTAAACCAAACCAAACCGAAAATAACACAAACAAACATAGGACAACAATAACAAACTCTAAAAGTAAAACATGATAAATTAGTCTTTGAGACAACTGCATGTTGTATGAAGCAGATTCTGCTACTTGAGGGCAGGGACTCTGCCACGCACATCCCTTCTCTGCCCTACAGACCTTCGATGGCATGTGCCCAGCATACAGTCACCTGGGGAGCGGGCTTGGCTGAGCATTTGTACCTGTGACTCTTGCTGCGCCCCCGCTGACACGTCCTGTAAGAAAGCAAGTGGTGAGTCAGGGTCATGTTTCTCTGCTTTCTCCTTTGAAGAACACACCAGTTAAAAGCTGATTCGGCTGAAATATTTTTATGCTACCTGCCCCCTTTTGAATCGGCGTTTTAGTATGCAACCCAGGATGGCTTTGAACTCTTGATCCTTCAGCATCATCTTTTGGAATGCTGGGATTATAGTATGTGTCCAACACCTCACACCTTGCTTTATGCTATTCTGTCCCCTTTTCTTTTGAATTTGGGGTGGCTGAGCATTTCCTATTTGTTACATGTGCTGGCAGGGCCTTTGAAAGTCCCCCAGTGCTTCGCTTTATCCTGTGCTGGATCTGAGCTCTTGTGACGTCCTGGTAAGGAAGCTGAACCCCTCTGTGTGCTGACTGGCGTCGGGCAGCTCCCTGCCCCCAAAAGCGGGGTTGTCGTTCTTTGTCCACCTCTTGCCCGTATGTTCAGCAGGAGTCTGTTCTATCACGAACTGCAGTCATTGACATCTTTGGAATTTGAATCACAGAGTCCTGGACTCTGTGAAGGTGGCAGAGATCCAACAGGGGTGGCGATGTATCCTTTGCCAAAGTGACCCCCCTCACTTGTCCATAAAAGGAGTGGAGCCTATGAGAAACAGGAAGAGGTCTTGTCCTGGGGGGTTTCAGCCCTGTCTAACTCCCATCTCAGGTGGATCCTGGAGTGGGGGAGGGGACAGATCTGTAGCACCCGGACTCCTCATATGAAAAGAACCCCTGAGATTCTGATCCAGTGGGTCTGGAATGGTGTCTGGGAATTTGTATATCTGAGAAACTGTCCAATTATTCTTACACTGGGGGAATTTTAGAATCACTATAGAGTGAGTCTGGGAAGTTGGAGTTTGTTGTTAATTCCTTTTAAAAATTTGCTTGTCTTTTCTTTGACAATGCCATAAATAAGTTGTTTTCTACCTCTTGTATTTTCCCCCTTAAGCATAAAACAGGGAAGGAAACTACTTTGGTATCTCTGTAAGATTAATATGATGGTTTTGTTTCTGGAAACAATCTGTTAAACCTGTACCTTAGGACTGATGTTTATGTGACTTTGGTGGAGACCTCTTCCCCTGCATCAGAATGGTATTGAGATGCACAATCCTTGCCAGCCATGCTTCTTTTGAGGCGGTTTATTTTCTTAACTAGGCAGTACAGAGCTGGTGACAGGACTTTCCAAGTGTATCAGAGATGTATCATTTCAGCGGTCTTTTTTTTTTTTTTTGTAGGGTGTATGTGGGGGTTCTTTTGTCTACTTTATGAAGACAAGGTCTTATTCCAGACTGGCCTGGATCTCCTGTATTGTCCAGACTGGCCTTGAATTTGTGGTCATTCTTCTTGTCCAAGCCTCACAAGCACTGGAGCTCCAGGAAGGAACTTCCATGCCTGCTATTAATCCTGAGGTGGGGCCAGCTGAGTTACTACTCCAGTGTGTAAGATGAAAATAAAGGAAAAATCTCAGATCCCTGGTACAGAACAGAGCCATTTGCAAGAAGGGTAGGAGCTGCTTCCCCTGCCTCTGTTAGAAGAAGGAAGGGGCTTCAGATGTGAATGATGTCTCCTCGAGCTCTGGGGGCATGGGGGGGGGGTCAGCCGGTGAAGTGTTCACTGGAATGGAAGGAATGTTGTCATCTACCTTTTGTTTTTCTCTTCCTTTCCTTTTTAAGGAGACTATTGACTGTATGGCGTTAAAGAGAAACCCAAGAAAGAGCTACCGTTTGCGAAGACATTATTTCATTAGTCCGTTTGTTATGTAAAGGTATAAATCTCAATATAAAGATGTCCATGTCTATTCACTTCTACACACTGCTGATAAAATCCCTGACTCCTGGCTCTCAGATTTACTATTTGTGTAGCTAGCTCTGCTGTCTTGGTGTGAATGAGGGGAGTGTGTTGTGTTGTTGTACTTAGTTTGTGTGTCTCCCTTGGCACCACAGGGCAGACAGTACAGGGGACTCAGGACTTCAGGTATGTGGGAATCAAACCTCAAGTGCATGCTATGATTCCGTTCCCAAGAACTGATATCATCAAAGATACAAGACAATTAGGAATATGAAAACCATTTATCTAGTTATCTACACTCTGAGAGCAGTTTTTGCAGGCGGAGTGCCTAAGAGGTATAGGGGTGTGGAGGGGGAGAGGGGGGGTTCTTCAGGGCCTGATACCATTAGGGAATCGCAACCACAACCCTGCCCTCTGAAGAGCTTCTCCGCACTCTTCGCCAATTCTCTCTCTCTCTTAGAAAGTATGAAACTTGACTTAGAAAGACAAAAGACCCTTTTTGTCTGTGGGGGAATGTGAATATAAAATTGGCACATGTGGTGGTGTCTATTAGTAGGTTTGTGGTGAGAGAGAGCCCCGTGTCCTCAGCCTGTACGCCAGGCTGAGTCTAAGACAAGTTAGGGTGGAAACTTGCTCACTTGGAAGATCCAGTTCTCGCCACAGCCAGGCCTCGAGTGGAGTGCAGTGTGGACACACCCAGAGCTGCTGCTGCAGGTGGTGTCCATTAGTCACTCTAATGTCGTCCTCACCCCTTGGTACTTGTCGTGGCAAAACCCTGTCCTACCGGCTTCTCAAACGTTGATGTGGCGCTTGATGAGCTTGAACAAACTCTTGGGGGTCGTTCCCCTCAAACTGCCGGCTGGGCTATAGTGCTTTTGGTCTTCTGACCAAGGAGGTGGGGGCTGTACCACTGGACCGAAGCACACTCCCCTGGACACTTGCCTAGGGCAGTTTCTGGTCTCTAGGTCAGTTCCTTCCCCAGGTTGTTGGCAGCCAAGCAGTAGCTCTGGGCTCTTTGAACAGATCAGCCAAGCATCATGCCAAGAGGGACTCATTGCTACACAAAGACAGGTTGGGTGTGTGGTGTTGCAGAACCTGTTTCTGGGGTAAGAGTAACTCTCCCACCTGAATGCATGTTTATTCATTCGAAGAGAGTGTGTGTGTGGTGTGAGGTAAGGAAAACATGATGATAATATTTTGATTGGAGCCAGATATTGTCTCCTTAATGATATGTCTTCATTTAACAAATGGCATCCCTTTTAAATACACTTTTGCCTGCTGAATAAGGAGGTGTAGAAGAAGCTGTGGTTACAGCCTCAAGTACACTGTGTTGTTTAGAGGCAGGTGCATTTTTAAATTGTGGTTTGCTTCCTTGTTCTCTCTCTCTCTCTCTCTCTCTCCTGGAAGGCTTCTCTATCTCAGACATTGTCAGTCATGTCCCTGGCAGGGAAAGAGACTCCCTCGCTGGCCAGCTAAGAATCCCTCAAGACTCAGTGACCTGCTTCTGTTAGGAAGAGTCGGGAAACGGGCGGGTTGTTGGGTTTAATGTCTGTAAGTTGTAAATGTGGGCAACCTGCAAAGATTCTTTCGCCATCCTCTGCTTTCACACGAATATATTCAGAATGTACCAGGGCTCATTATTCATCTTTGTGTTTTTCTTTAGCATGGCCCTGACTCTTCATACCCTCCTTCTTTCATTGGAAACTGTCAAGATGCGCGCTGCATTATCACACTGAAAGCACTTCCTAAACTTTATGAGGGTTTTTAGCAAAAGACCGTATGGCATACACATTGTTGTCACTATTTACTCTGTCAAGCAAGGAACATGATGGTTTATGGTTGTATCCCCACGCTTGGGACGCTGAGGTGAGAGGATCACCTGCCAGGAATAGATGGCGAGGCCGGGGCCTCAACCCCTCATCTCTATCAAAACTAAAGTAAATAACAATTTATAGTGGCTCCCTGTGACATACTTCCCAAGACATTTAAGGAAAGTAGTTGTAACTAAAAACAAACACTGTAGCAGTTTCAGGTAGGTTTATGTAGGAACAGAAGTATTTCTTGTGTTTACACATAATTAACTTGTATTTATACTTTGTTGATTTTCTCTGGCACCTTTACAAGATTCTGTGTGTGGGTGTGATTTGAAAAGTAGTGACATTAAGTCTTTAAATATATTTGAATAGTCGGAAAATTATCCCTAGCCAGTACCTCAGCTAATATTTTGTTGTATACATTTGGCCTTTCTCCTGACCTTACATTTAAAAAAGTCACTGATTCATGACACACACACAGTTTCCTGTTCTTTCTTTGGTGATTATTTTTCATATTTTAAAGCATTTTTTCAGAAATGCTTTAAAATATGAGTTTACTTCCAGTGGTTAAATAATATTCATTAAATTTAGTATGTGCCGGGGGCTGGAGAGGTGACTCAGGGGTTAAGCCTCCGCCTTGCAGGCGGAAGGTCCTGAGTTCGGATCCCAGATCCTACGTATAGACGCCAGGCGGAAGCGGGGGCGGTCTGTGCTTCTGGTCCTGGTAGGGCAGAGCCTGTGAATCCCGGGGCAGAAGGAGGTGGAGGCGTCCATGGTGGTTCGTGAATTCGTCCGTGGTTCTACACACACACATACACACACACACAGACAGACACACACGCGCACACGCACATACACACGCACATGCGCACAGTTGAATAAATAATAATAATAATAAAAAAATAAAAAAAATTTAATATGTGCCGGGCTGGAGAGGTGGCTCAAGGGTTAAGCCTCTGCCTTGCAGGCAGAAGGTCCTGAGTTCGGATCCTAGACCTAATGTATAGACGCCAGGCGGAAGTGGGGGCCTGCGTTTCTGGTCTTGGTAGGGCGGACCCTGTGAATCCCGGGGCAGAGTAAACAAGGAGGAGGTGGAAGCGGTCCATGGTGGTTCCCGAATTCGCCTGTGGTTCTACACATACATACACATACATACACACATGCTCACACACATACATGCACAATTGAATAAATAATAAATTAAAAAATTAAAAAAATTTAATATGTGCCATCTTACAATATTTACACTATATTTGCCACCTTACAGTATTTATAGTTATGTGCCATCTATGGTATACAAACATTGGAGATATAGCTCAGTGATAGAGCACATGCTTAGCATGCATGTGGCTCTTGGTCCAATCCCCAGGACCAAAACTAATTGAACAGAATGAAACAGTACACAGCCAAACCAAACTAAAACCCAAAGAAACAAAACAGAAAAGTTGCATAATATTAAAGTGCTACCCCCTTTGATGTGTTAATGCAAATTCTTCATTTGATAGGTTAATTTTTTTCTATGCTTTGATTTTTTTAGAGGGCTTGGATTTTTAAAATATGTTTATTAACTTGTATTTTCTTGAGCTACTTTATAGGTCTTTTGTTGTTTCTTGTTTTCTGAGACAGTGTCTCATGAAACCCAGCCGCTACTCACTTGCAGTATAGCTGAAGCTGATCTTCAACTCCTCATCCTCCTGCTTCTACCACCTACCTTTCTTTGGCTCCTCCTCCCCCCTACAGTCTAGGATTTTAAGCACATACCATTTTGCCCAGCTTGCTATTTTAAAATTTGAATCAGGCTTTATCCTAAAACTATATGTTAATTACGTACAGGCAGGAAACACATATCTGCTTTAGCGCTGGAAAAAAAAAAGTTGAACCCAAACAGAATTTCCTGGAGCCAATTTTTTCATGATTTACAGTGGATTGGGGATCACTCATTGCCCTGTCTTCCTGGACATACATCCAGCACAACACCCTGAAAGGGAAGACTAACACCGTGCCCACTACTCACTGCAGATGCCAATGCTTTGACCTAATTAATAAGCAGGGCAGTGAGGTCAGTCAGACCGCAAGATGACTCAGATTCCCTCCCCTCGCTCCTCCCCAAATTGATTAGTTGTGGGACAGAACCTGTTGTTTTGGCACCCTGTGGACGCCACCTGCTTCTTCCATTTCTCCCTCCAGCCTCCCCCTGCCCAGGCGCAGTGCTGTGTGCACAGTGGGTAGGAGATCAGTGTTGCTGTAGAAAGAATGTTGCAATAAAGCAGAGAAGATTGCTTTTTGCAGGCTTGTGTGTTCTTCTGACACCAGCCCTCCAGCACAAGGGCTCTGTACTGAGGCCTTGCAGGACTTCACTGCCGGGGTTCAGAGTAATTTCAAGCCATACGAATGCTTTCTTAAGTATCACTGGAATTTACTGGGTTGGTTGTTTGCCAGCAATTACCATATTTAGCATGAGGAGACCTGGGGAATGAGGACATTTCTGACCAACCAAAGAAGGAAAGTTCTCTGAAAGGCTGCAACTTTTTTTTTTTTTTAATGAGGTGGTTAAAGAGATTGCCAAGGAGACTGGGACTCTGATTTGTGACAACTGGGCTTTGTTTTTGTAGCCCCTTCCACATAATTAATTTATGGATGGAAAAAGATGCGAGAGTGAAATTCTTTCTCACTCCAAAGTCCAGTTCTGTTTCTGGGAGGAAGTAAAGAATTACCACGCCTGATTCTGCTCTGAAAGGCTTAACCAGCAGGTGAAGCTGCTGCTAGATATTTACCCTCATCTTTCTCCTTCAAGGCGCGTTTTAGATTTCTGCTTTGTCCTGATTTGAATTTATTTTGGCCCAGCCCTCGTCTCCACCCTGTTTGGGAGCCCTCAGCTTTCCTGCTGGGGCTTAGCATTTCTCTGCCTCAGTTTTTCCATTTAAAACTTGAGATAGTATTTGGAAGGGCCAGCAGCTGTGTGAGTGTAAAAATCATTTTTATAAAGTACAGCAACTTCCAACATCAACTCAGCAATTTACAGTTTATAGAATAATCTGCGATCACCACAAAACTGAGCCTTGGGTGACTTTTATACTGACGGACTTGGGACTTATATTTGTGCTTTGATTTTTTAAAAAAATCTTTCTTTCTTTCTTTCTTTCTTTCTTTCTTTCTTTCTTTCTTTCTTTCTTTCTTTCTTTCTTTCTTTCTTTCTTTCTTTCGTGTGTGTGTGTGTGTGTGTGTGTGTGTGTGTGTGTATCAGAGGGCATTGTGTGTTCCTGTGGAGGACCAAGAGTGACTTCAGGAATTATCCTGGATTTGCTTCCATCTGGGATTTCTCAGTCTCTGCCCACTGGGATTAGATGTGCAGGCTGCTTCTGTGTCTGCCTGACTTTTTTACATGGGATTTGGGAACAGAACTTGGGACCTTCTGCTTGTAAGGCAGAGTCTTAACCCCTGAGCCATCTTTTCAGCCTCTTGATTTTTTTTTTGTTAGCTTTCTTAGTCTTAAAAATGTTGATCTCTCTCTCTCTCTCTTTCTCTCTCCCTCCATTCTTAGGGACTTTACATGTACTTCCTCATTTAATTCACATGACTGTCCTCTGGGGTGGACAGAATATTTACCTGTATTTCAAGTAAGGGGTTTGGAGCATCGGATGTTGAATAGAGTCAGGCAGGCAGGATTCACAGCTCTGCCAGACTCCAGGGTCTCTGTAACCACTGTACTTATATATACACTTCCATAGCTACCTGTAAGATGGGGAGGGGATAAGGAAAGGGGGAACAGTAAGGCTCAGAGAAAATGCAGTTCCTAATTGGCTTAGTTCATATTCAGAAATAGGTCTGTTTTCAGAGCCCTTCCTTGTTCAGGCGCATTGCAGACACAGGCTTTTATGATATGAATAGCTAAACATTAATTTGCAAAACTGCCTTTTTGGAGGAGCCAACCTGCGGGAATCCTTTTTCTTCTGGGACTCAATAAGGAACAGATGGGTGTAGATGGCTGATGCTTCCCTGACTTTTGCCTTTCTCAGTTGGTTTCTGCTGCCAGGACAAGCAAACAGAATTCAAGGCAAGAGTTCCTATCAGGTCTACATGGAGGGCCTGAGCCCTCTGGAGGGCTGCTCTTAGATCGGGGGCCCAGAACATTCCTGTTTGGATGTGTGGAGACTCTTTGATGGGAAGTTGTCAGCTTTGCCGGGAAGAAGGTGGGGACACTTGCAAGTCCCGTTCTTAGCTTACTGGCTCTGTGTCATTGGCCACGTTTCTAGAGCTCTTCGTGCCTCAATGTCGTTATTCAGATAATGATATTAATAGTGGTGTGCGATTTGGGGAGTTGTTTCATATATATACTCAATACATTAGTATTCAGTTCATAGGATGGTGCCTGGATCATAATAAGAATGTAATAAGGATTTGGATATGGTGTTTTTATGTCACAGCATGGACTAGCCTTTCGTTGTTACCAAAGGATGCTTGGTCTCTTTCATTTTTAATTCAGTATGGATGTGTGGCGGTTAATATACAAGCACGTCCTATCTAATCCTGCCCCCTCCATGAGGCACACATCCAGTTAGGAGAAATCTTGTCTATTGTGCAGAATTGCCTTCACATGTGCTAAACTATTTTGCCATTACTTATTAACCAGGCATTGAGATTAGGTGTTATGTTTGGTGATACTGTGATTTTTTTTTCCTGAGGTGTAGCTTTGAGAACAGATTTAGGTCTAGTACATTTACTCTCTGATTTCCTGTGACATGACAAACACTGTTACTGCCAATCAGTATCAACAGGAGGAATATTTAGTCAACCTCAAAATAGCCAATTTGCTATCTTTGTTAAATGTTATAAAGTAGTACAATAAGATACATAAGATAAATACAATAAATGCATAAAATAAAAATAAATCTATGTTTCTCTTTGTAAACTTAGATCCCAGGCTGGGAACAACAAATCCAGTCCATTATTTTAAAGATGAGGAAATTGGCTCAGTGGTTAAAGCAATTGCTGTAAAAGGGAAAGCATCAGAGTTTGGATCCTCAGATCTTATATAAGATCCTTGCAGATATGCATGAAAAGTGATTCCAGTCCTGGTAGGCAGAGCCTGGGAGTACCCAGAGCAAGTTAGCTAGCCAGACTGGCTCTATAGGCAAGCTCTGGGTTTGATTAGCGACCCAGCCTCAAAAGAGTAAGATGGAAGAATGATTGAAGATATTTCCCGATGTCAGTGATTCCCAGTGATGTGACTGGGCTTCCCACAAGCAGGCACACTCGTGTGCACATGCATGTGCACATGCATGTGTGCTGTCTCTTGTACAAATGCATTTGTACACACACACACACACACACACACACACACACACACACACAGGAATAAAAGATGAAGAAACCAAAGCTGGAAGGAGCAGAGTGGCAGTGGATGGGGGGAGCCAGGTCTGGGTCAGGTTCAGAGTTCATGTTCTTAATTCTTGTTGTGTCAAGTGTTGTTTCTTTTCCCTCTCCGTTCATGCTCACTCTGCACAGGTACAAACGTGTTGACCAATTGTCTGGATTTTGAGGACTGAGAATGTCAGTGTCAGACCGAGTAGGGAGAATGTGGGGAGGACAGAAGTGTAGCCATATTGATAGCATCCTTGCTTGTCTCTTTGGGCTTCTTAGCTCTGCTGTCATTGATATGATTCCGAGTTGATTAGCCAGGACTGATGGAGGTGCTTTTTGAGAAATGGGCTCTCTCTGTCTTTTAGCATTTGTTTCCCATGACAGCTTGCTTATCTCAGGCCTTGGCAGCCTTGAGCAAATGGTTGTCAGGTTTTTGTTTTGTTTTGTTTTAAAACAAAATTCCGAATCCTACTTTGCAGATTTTGTAAACTGCCTTCCACCTACCACTCCCTTCTTCTGCCTCTATAATTATTTCTAAGACTTTGTTTTTCCATTGTGGGAGCACTCTGAAAGGTTTTCTTTTATAGCCTGAGATATTTATAATTATGTGTAAGTACACAGTTTACAGAAAATGTTAAGTGTGCACATGTTAACTTAAATACCCTTAAAACACTTAAAATATTTTCCTATAATTTGAGTCCTTCTAAAAAAGCAGTTGCAGCTACTTATTTAAAAGAGAAAACTACACTAAGGATGGAGAGATGGGTTGTAATGCAGATAATTGTGAAATATCACTTTGGAAAAACTGGGAGTGTCTCTATGAAATTTGACCCAAGATGTGCATCTCTGTTAATAAAGTGAACCAGGCAGACCCACGTCTCTTCTCAGGGAGCTTATGTGACTACCAACAGCTTTCCTGTACTGAGGGTTTATGATATGGCCGATAGTTGGACAGAGAGTATTCTACTTACCATCCCTCAGTGCAGTGTTACGATTCCTATCACAGAAAGGTTAAGGATGGTCAAGCAACTACTTCACCCTCTAGAGAATTAGGTGTTGTCAGAGACGCCTCCTACCAAACTCCAGAGCTACCCCTCTTTACCGCAGCCTTCTGGAGAAACCCAGTAGCTCCATTGGTATCATAGTCTTGGATTCCCTAATACTGTGTCAACTAAACTCACTTATATTTTATTCTTCTTAGCAGTAGTATCTCAAGTCTGAACAAATACTTGCATAATATGGGGATTTTTAAAAAGAAACTGCATACTTCCTTTTGGAAGAATTCTAGTTCCTCCTAAATCTTTTTATAACCAGAAGGAATGGATTTATGCTTATTTTAATTCAAAAAGAAAACCTGGTGTTGCGATTTTCCCCCCTATGATTTCTTGACCTCAAAAGAAATTCTTCAGTGGATTAAGACCAAGAATGAATGTGTAGCTTTTTTTTTTTAATAGAAAAGTTTTAGAAAGGTTGATAGCGACAGTCAAGTCCCCTTCATATGGAGAAATGTTTTGCACTTGCCTTTTGGGTTCTGTGCCCCTTAGTCTGGGTGGCGCACTTGTATTCTCTTGGTCCTCCTTTGAAGGGAGTGAGAGACCCTGTGAAATGATGGCAACGCTGCGGCCTCAGGACAGGGGACTTGGGCACTTTCCATGACTACCTGGCTCTGCCCTTTCCTGGCCAGGCCTCACTATGTCACCTCTCACTCCAGAACAAAGATAGGGCAGGTATAGACTTTTTCTTTATCACCCCGTCCTTTGTTACTGAAAACCCATGGCTGCCTCTGTCAATGTTTAAGGGGCGCCCTTGCCGCACCAGCACACAATCCCAGGGTCTCTCCCGCTCTGCAGTGTGGTCCTTTCCCTGTGTGTCAACACGTGAGTCCTTTAACCCTATTTGACTTTCTTCCTAGAGTTTTGTTGTGTCCACCACTAGCTTAATGGCAAAGCAGAGAATGGTCAGGGATGTCCAGGCTAATCAAAGCTAGCTGATAGTCCCCCCCCCAACCCGGACGGTTTATTTTTAATTATCCACCAGAAATGACTTTTTCAGAATCTTTCATGCTGTGTTTTGATTTTCATGTTAACCTGGATGGTGAGTTTTGGAACCTGGAGACACAGCTCTGGTCCTTATCAGCTAAGAATAAAGCCACCGCGGGTCTCCCAATCTCAGTTCCCTCGTTTGCATAATGGGAACAGTAGTAAAAACCCTCAGAATTGCTCAAGAAGACAAGAAATAACATACTTAATTATGTCCATGGTTCTGGGCACAAAACAGGCATCCCAGGGTGGGGTCCCGATTTTCACTTTGAGCAGCCTCTTGGTAATACCACCTTTGGCAGAAATAGTCTGGGAATTCTTGCCTCTTTGCTTCAATGTCTTTCCATGTCCTTTAAGCTTTCCATGGCCAGCACAAGATTATGGATTACCCAAAAAACAACTAAAAGCTTTCTTGTTTAGTCATTTCAAAGTCATTTCGAGTTTGTAGATTAACTCAGTGTGACTTAAAATCAAATTTTTTTTTTTTTTGGTCTGTTCATCGTGTTAGCCTCTTGCCCCTCTCATCCTAGCAGCGCCTGGTGCATAGAAAAGTGTTACTCGGATGTCATACCCAGTAAGAAGCATCTTCTGGGTGCGTGTTGATTTCCACCAAAGTACCAGCAGCATCGGATGCTTCTCAGCATTGAAAAGGCTTATCTGAGCGTACGTGGGAAGTGGGCTGTTTTGGATTTGGGTGGCAGAGGAACACTCTGGAGCTGGGGAAATGATTGCCCCCGTTTGGGATTCCTGTATGCGACCTAGGTGCTCAGAGGACAGCTGGGGGAGGGGGGTGAGGTGGGGTGGGGGGATAGGAGATTGGGGGGAATTGTTTACAAAAAGTTGTTGACGGGCTGGAGAGGTGGCTCAGGGGTTAAGCCTCCGCTTTGCAGGCGGAAGGTCCCGAGTTCGGATCCCAGGTCCCACGTATAGACGCCAGGCGGAAGCGGGGGCGGCCTGCGCTTCTGGTCCTGGTAGGGCGGAGCCTGTGAATCCGGGGGCAGAAGGAGGTGGAGGTGTCCATGGTGGTTTGCGAATTCGTCCATGGTTCTACACATACACAGACACACACATACACACACACACACACGCGCGAGCGAGCACATACACACACACATGTACACAGTTGAATAAATAATAATAATAATAAAAAAAATTAAAAGGTGGCTCAGGCGTTAAGCCTCCGCCTTGCAGGCAGAAGGTCCTGAATTCTGATCCCAGATCCCACGTATAGACGCCAGGTGGAAGCAGGGGCGGCCTGCGTTCCTGTCCTGGTAGGGTGGAGCCTGTGAATCCCGGGGCAGAAAGAGGTGGAAGCGTCCATGGTGGTTCCCGAATTCGTCCGTGGTTCTACACACACACACACACACACACACACACACACACACACACACAGACACACACATGCGCGCGCACATACATACGCACATGCGCACAGTTGAATAAAAATAAATAAATAAATTTAAAAAAAGTTGTTGACATTAGCTACACTAACCTGATCCATGTATGCTTCCCAGGCCATGAGAACTGGACGACTGGCCTTACGCAGAATGGGCCCATGTGGCCTGACTTAACTCAGGTAATCATTTCTTGTTCCTGAGCAACATGGTGAAGAGTTTTTGTTTTGCAGAATTTCGGACTGGAATTTGATTTTTATGAAGCAGTTCCAGTAAATAATGCTTTCTGAATTGTAATCATCTTTATCTTTTTGAGCTGTTAATCAACTCTGTTCAAGAGGAAAGGCTAGTTATATTATTTCATTTTTCCCCCACTTTTCACATGTACTCATTATGTAAGGTATGTATACATGTGTGTATTCATGTTTGTGTGTGGGTGCATGTACATGTATGCTAATGGAACACACATGTGGAGGCCCAAGGTGATACGGGGAATCACTGCCCATTGATCTTCTACTTTATTTTTTTGAGACTGTGTCCTAAACCCAGAGCTCACCTGTAGGGTTAATCTGACTAGTCAGTTTGCTCTGGGGTTTCCCAGGCTCTGCCTTCCAGGGACTCAATTTCAGGCCATCTCCTCAGTCCTATTTCAGTTTTTATACATGAGAAGAATCAATCTCAGAGAGCTTAAGAGAATTCTTCTGAGTCACATGGCCAGTCTCTGGCAGTAGCAGGACTAGAACTGAGGTTCTTACATGCCAGGTGTTACAGTTCAGTTTCCTTACGCACATTGCTTCCTGCATCGTGTCCTAAGTCTGAGTTCTGCTCCCTGTGACAGGAAGCCTCTTCTTTTCTGTTTGATAACCTCTGTCCTTAAGAGCATGGCAGCAATCAAGCTGAACTGGAAAATTCTTTCCCCAGAAGGCTCCATTAGCTTTTCTTAAAGCTGTGCTGTGTGTGTGTTGCCAGCCACTGGCTCTTGGTCACGCACCTTCTCTGGGTGGTGATGGACAGTGCAGCAGGCAGGAGAGATGGCTGACTCTGCTCAACTCACGGTGGCCTCCAGGCGTCCAGCCAGGGATGCCTGGCATCTGCTTGCTGACCTTCACTTTGTGCTCTCCCATGCCTCTTTCTGAGCGTTGCTCCTCAGTTGTGTTATTTAATGTATCAATCCTTGGCTCTCCCTTTGTGGCCTAGGCTACATTGTTGCAGGTCAGCCTGCAGAGCTACATATATAGCAGGACTGGAGAGATGATGGTTAGGTGGGTGAAAGCCCATTCCTCATAGGCCCCACGACTTGAGTTTGAGCCGGAAATCCATAAAGCTGAAAGAACCAACTCTTGAAAATTGTCCTTTGACCTCCATATGTATGTTATAACATGTGCATGTGCTGTACATGCACACACACAAGCATGTATAGTAGAGTCCACTATTTAGTGTAATTGTAGGTTATAGCTGCTCGGATCTTTCTGTAATCATTATAACTTTGGAACAACGTGCATGTGGGCGTGACAACATCGCACTGTCACTTATGTAAGTGCTCTTTGCGTTTCTTCTTTTGATCAAAATGAGGAAATAGAAAATGTTTTGTTAGGGCAGTTTTACACACCCACCCACAAGGAAGTATGTTTCTGGGCTCTGTGGGAATGGTACCTGATACATTTCAGGGAAGAAAGTGAACGATGCACAAGACTCTAACTCTGTTAAGCTTTTGGAGGAGGAGAAAAAAAAAGTCAGCAAACTGAGATCAAGAAAGCCAGTCATCCCGAGGCGGGTGAGCGATGGACGCACCCTCGCCTTGCCTACGCCCATTAGCGTGTGGAGCCGTGCTCGCCTTCCCCGCCCTGCGTTTCATAAGTCATGCTTTTGGTTCAAGGGAACCTCTTAGCAAATGTTGTAGTTGTCCTGTGGATGAAACTAGCTGAAAGTTTGAAACTTCAGTATCAAGAAAATACTAAAGGAGGATATTTGAATGTGTGTGTTGGAGGTGTGTGTGTGTGTGTTGGAGGGGTGTGTGTGTGTTGGACGGGTGTGTGTGTGTGTGTCCCCTGTTCTGCCTCCTGATTGCCGGGATTGCGGATGGCAGCCATGCCTACCAGCTTTTGCATGGGTTCTGGGGATGTGAACTTTGGTCTTCATGCTTCTGGGGAAAGTGTTGTATCCGCTGAACCATCTCCCCAGTACATAAAGGACCATTTTGACTGCCGGTAGCAATCCAAGTGAATACCCTTTGGCATGTAGTCATGAAGTTCTTCATGAGTCTATATCACCTGGCCACATTGGACTGTGACCTCCGTCCCTAGGAAGAATCAAGTGCTCCTGAGGCCAAGTGGGCTATCCTACCTTTGTACACCTGTTTCAAGGGAACTAGAATTCTGCACATGGTAATACAGGCTTGTAATCCCAGTACTCAGGAAACAGAGGTGGGAGGATTATGCATTTGAGGACAGTCTAGGATAGACAGTATAACTCTAACTCAAAAAGAGGGGGGTATAAATTAGTAGATTTGTTATATTCCCTACAGTAAATGAATATTAATTGTTTGAGTAGAGTTTTAACTTTGAAAATTTGAGTTAGAAATTAGGCATCTCTAATTTTAAGTGTGTGTGTGTGTTTGTGCAAGAGAGAGAGGAGACAGAGAGAGAGAGAATACACTCTGAAACCATTTTTTCCAAAAAGTTGTTTATAAGAATGCTTTTTTTTTTTTCAGTTGGTAGAGAGTAAAAATCCAGAATGCTGCTTGGGCCTCCTGAAAGATAGATTTAGGGAAGTTGTAACTGGCTTAATGACCATCTGTCGAGTGACATAGATTGACACACCCAGTTACACAAGACCGGAGTCTGAGAACTGTTGATGTGTAATCATCTCATCAGCATCTGCTCGTCATTATCAACAACAATAATGGCTCAACTATTTCTTTGGGGTCACATGAAAAGACAGTATCCTCAATATCAAAGGATAAGACAAACCTGATGAAAGCACAACTCTTTCCTACCCCATTCTCCCAAACATCTCTTTAAATGTAGCCCTTTGTGATGATTTGAAGTAATTCAGTTTTCTTCTTGCTTTTCATTCATTTTCTTCTTAAGTAGGCCTTCTCTACTCAGTAGGAAGGGCCAATTGTATTGTAAGTATTTTTTTTTAAGAGCTTCTGTTCTCTGGAGCCATGTTACTTTATATATGTGAAAATGCTCAATATCTTCTCTTAAGATTTGTCAAGACTGCTGCCAAGTCACTGAAGCACTTTCTAACATAATTTATTTGGGTTACCGTGAGTGGGAGGGAAAACATTACTTTGCATGTTGAGAAGATAGTGTGTAATAGTTGGTGACACACTTGCAGGTATACCAGTGCCTTAACAGATGGGCCATGGGTGTGTATAGACTGAGGCAGGGACCCGTGAGACCACATGGGCATGGAGACTTGCTCTACAGGTTCCAGAAGAGAAATAAAGCCAGGCCTTCAGTCTGTGCCTGTGGGTGTTGCTGGATTGTTACTGTGTTGGCTGAAATGTAGAATCCTCTTGTTTTTAAAACCTATCATTTACCCTTGAAAGTATGTTAGTATTTCTCTCACTGTGGAAAGAAGATATACTTTTTTGCCTTTTCATAAAAAAGCCATTGTGTTTTCTCTCAATCTTGTTTCTGATTTGGGTCTGATGGCATTAAAAGGCACCTTTTGGGAAAATTGGGGATTTGTAGAAATTCCTGAGCTCCTCCATGGCTCTTTATAGAGTAGGCCCAGGTAGCTGATGGATTAACATATCACCAAGACTTCACTTCAGGAGTTTTAACATTTAGTTGCCTGCTTTTGTGAACTGTGCATCTCTGTACAAAACAGGAGCATAATAAGGTCTCATTGTTTTGACAAATGCTGAAATTCAATGTGAGTTGGTAGAGCTGTGCTGTTGTAACTGGTGCCAAGAGCACTGTGTGTGGATTTGGCTGGGGGATCCTGTTCGTGGTTTGCTGTAGATATGAGGAAGCTCCTCCAGCCTGCATTTCAGAAGTCCCAGCAAGGATAGTGTAAGCCCAGGGTATAGGCTTAGATATAAAACTGACTTGATAAATGAGGTGAACTTTTGTCAGTATTCATTTAATTTACTCATGCAAAAAGTATGTGAGTGCCTATCAGTGCCGGGCACTGCTAGAATTACTAGGGCGATTTTGAAGATTTTGTGTGTGTGTGTGTGTGTGTGTGTGTGTGTGTGTGTGTGTGTGTGTGAAGAAACGGAGTCTTTATTGATCAATAAGTTACAATTAAATAGGATACAGTTTGTTGGAGGATAAAATCTCAGCGTTGCCATGGGACCCTGGCCCCTAGCTCTTGCTAGGAGGGGTAGATGAGGTGGCCTTGGTGGGCAGCCCAGGTCTTTTGTGGCTCTTCCTAGCCTTGTATGGGGCTGCGCCTTGGGTCTCCCACCCTGGCAAGGAGCAGGTGCTTTGGATTTGATTCCTGTCCCAGTCTCCTGGACAGGGCTCCCATTTGGAGCCCTGGCTGCCATCTTCCTTTTGGAGGGAGAAGGGACCCCATTCTGGACCTCGTTAGCCATGGACTTTGACCTCTGGTTTTCCTATGGGTTTTCGCTGCTTCTTGTCCGCTCACACTGCCTTGGGCCTTCAACTTCGGGCTGAGCTTGCTGTTAATGGAAGGAGGTGCCTGGTTTGGAGGGGGCTCTCCTGGCCTCTCCCACTTTTGCTTCTGTGTTCCAGACCCTACCGCCTGAATTGGCGGCTTTCTTCAGAGCAGTCCTTGGGCAGGATGGAGCTCTGCCAGCTCCTCCCGGCTTCACACTGGTCTTTCTGATCTCTCGGGCTCCCCGGGATTCTTAGGACCCATGGCTCAGCTGGGGGCTGTCAGAGTGCCCATCTTCCTCTTTTTCTTGGACTTGGGAACTAATTTGAAGCTGCTCGTGGTGCCCTTGGAGTTGATGGGCCTGATTTGGGGGGGGGGGTTTACGGTGCACACCTGTGTGCAGGTACCTGAAACGCTACCGTTGGGTGCTCATGGAGGATGTAGACTTCGATGGCTCCACGTGCCCTGGGGCCACTCCATATGCTGCATGGGAGGGTTGTGATAACCCAGGACCCTGTTGTGACTTGGACCTGGCTTGTTGGTCTCAGGGACTCCAGATGCCTCAGGTCATGGTTTCTCCAGGGTGGGTGAAGAGGAGGAGCAGCAGGAGGTGACGCTGGAGACGCTTCTGGGCGCCATGGCACAGGCAGCAGCGGTCCTAAAGAAAAGACTGAAGATTCCTTTGCATCCTGGGTGCCTGCGAGTGTAGCCCTTTGGTTCTTTCCTTGTGTCCCCCTCTCTGCAGATCAATGTGGCTGGGGCTTTTGGCGCACCTGTCTTGTTAGTCCTTAGAAAAGTTCTATTGTTTTCATCTCGTTTAAAAAGATGAGCTCAGAAAAGGCAGAAAGTTTTCCCGAAGTTGTTTGGCTACTTGTAACCACATTTTTCACTGGAAAGTTCCGCCCAGGGATTTTATTTATTTTTATTTTTTAACTTACTGCTTTTGTTCATTCTTGGGCCATGAAACCAATTTGGTTAGTATCAAACAGTTTTTTTTTTTTTTTTTTTTTTTTTTTTTTTTTTTTGCAGAAAACAGAATAAAAAGTATCACATGGTAAGAATGAGTTTTCTTTTTTTTACTTTTTTGATTTTTGGTATATACACATATATGTGAATATTGAGTTCTAATGTAGAGTATATTCCTCACTCTAGATCACCATTAAAATGTTTGCAAGCTATTCTTGGCTGTGGAATCACACACACATACGTAAACACACATTTAGGAATCATACACACACACACACACACACACACACACACACACACACACACACATTTAGCGAATGAGCAAACTTAGGCCTTAGAAGAGTAACTTCTCAAGGGCTTATCATAGCGGTCACACAAAGCTCCAGCTGATTCCCTCACACCAAGCTACTCCGTTAAACGTGCTGGGAATGCTGGAAATCACATCTTATCTTTCACATGATGGGAAATATGTGGAACCTTTAGGGATGTTGACAGAACCTGAAAAAAGGAAGCTGAAGGCTAGCCTGCCCTAAGCAGGTGAGCACTATGCCGGCGGCAACCCCATTGCTTGCAGGTAAAGACCTATCATTTCTTCAGGGAGTTCTGGAGCACTTGATGGAGCAAAGGTGCTAATAATACTAGCTAATGGCGTGGACTGAGAATGTTTCTGTTAGTCCATGTTTGCTAATTTATTTTGGCAGAGTGGGCCACAGCTGTTTAGAGTGAACATAACTGTCCTGAGAGATCGGGGCAGCCCACCAGCAAGGTCACGCTTCTGTGCCTTCCCTTAGCTCCTCATTCTGGCTCCGCTGAGCTCAGAGCTATTTTCCACATCGTCCTCATTTTTCTTCTGCTGTGCATAGGGTGGGTGGCTTTAGATCCTATTACTTTGCCCTTCACGTTCGTGGTTGCTGATCTGGATGTTGGGCAGGGCTGGGGTCTGCAGGGAAGGAGGAAGGTTGGGAGATGGTCCCGTTGGTTCTTCCTGTGCAGTGCTGTGCTGACTACTGCACAGAGGTGCTCAGAAATGTGTCCAGAAGGAGCGAGGGCCTTGAGAACAGTTGCAAACCTTCCAACAAGTGCATTTCAGTAGTAATGAACAGTCTGCAGATGCTGAGAGAACACAGTCGAGACCCGCAGGGGAAGAGGCAGGGAAGCAGCGGCAGGAAAGGATGGCTCTTATGTGCTGGTTAAACAAAGTGTACCAGGCATGGAGCAAACAGGGCTAGAAAGAAAAGTTAACTTGTGACTCATAACATTGGGGTAAGAACGAGCCTAAAAGATAAGGGAGACCAAATCGAATAGTCCTTGGTGACATGGCTCAGTGGCAGAGAGTCAAACAGAAGACCCAGAGTTGTCTTGCAGAGTCCCTGACCAAAGGAACAGTGACCGTCACTCTTGTAGGAGCGTCTAGTCTGCAGCCCGCAGGCCACATGTGGCCAGGAAGAGTTGTGAATATGGCCCAGTACAAAAGCATATGCTTATTTTAAATACTATGTGATCTTTCCTGTGTGATTTTACCTTTGGTAACTTGATGCATGGGGTCTTAGGGTGAACTTTGTAGGTGTTATGTCAAAACTTCCACGTGTGTGTGAGATTGAAGGAAAGATGCCAGGATGAGCCAGGTTTGCTTTGTTCTTTTGCATGTTCCTAGAATGCTGTGTTTTCTGAAGGGCAGATATATCCTAGCTTATGAAATATGAGGGGAAAGTAGGCACTCCCAAACTTTGAAAAGAAATGAATATCCCAAGAAAAACATTCTTTTTTGAGCACCAAAACTTAAGTAAATATTTACTTATATAATTGTGAAGCCTAAAAGCCTAATTGGATTTTTTTTCAGACTGTAAATATATAGATGTTCTAGAATTTCTTCATGCTACTGGGTGGACAGTTTTGCACCTCCCCTACCTTTGGGATGCATAATCTTCATTTTGCAGACCACTGATCCAGAATGTAAATTGAAGACTTTAAAGCCAAAGCTATTGGCCCTTTTGTTAAACTGATTATCTTTACTCCCAGTGTTTCTAATGTCCCTTTGTAAAGTAGTTTTTAAATGAGTATTTGGAATTAAAATTTAATGTTGTTTCTGGGGTGGAAAAGTTAAGGACAGAGCATGTGTTTGAATTATGATGAATCCATCCTTGGCAGAATACTGTCTTTGGTTTAGAAAAAGAATTAGCATCTTTTTCTCTTTCTTGATCTGGGTTGATGTAAGACCCTTGTTTGATGTCATTAAGTCTTTCCTTCTCACCGTTATGGTGACTAACCTGGTCCACAATCAGGAATTAGGGCTTGGTAAATGTTTTTACTGCTTAAAAAATTCTCTCAGCCTTAATTAGAGCACAAGCTGGAAATGACAGAGTAATAGAATGTGGCAATGTGTCAGGCTGTGGCCTCTGCTGAATGATATCAGTAGCATGCCAGGATTATGGATTTGTTGTGGGCCTTTTGCAGAACCTCTAAATTTGAGCAGGACATGCAACCATCTCTAAGAAAAACAGACAACTAATTTTGCTTCCAAAATCCAGAAGCCTGGGGATAACTGACACAAGGGAAGATTGAGCAGATGCAGTGAGAGATTAGTTTGGTTTTTAGAAGAATTTCCATTTTTTCTGATGAAATAGAAATGAATAGCACTAGTCACCATTTGTGGTGAGACTGAATTGTAGATTACGAAGGAGATGAAACTCTGCCCACAAGACAGAACCAGACACGCTCAGAGACGTGTGTTCTATGTATGTAAGTATTGCCAAATACTTCTTCAGTTATAGGAATGCAAATCATTTCAGTATAGAGCAGCTCATTGCTGTTACTGGAAAAACAAGTTAAACCAAGCGCATGTCCTACTGAGAGTGAGTCAACAGTGTCATTTTAGCATGAGGAGGGACAGTACATCAAGTGAGTTATTCCAAGTCCTGTGGTTTTCCTCCAGCTGAGTAAAGACAGCTGCTCTTCAGAAGTGGGACTTAGATGCACAAAGAGTAGTTGCCCGTTTCCTCGCTTTCTTGATTGTGGCCTTTTTCTTTTGACCTGAGCCTTTTCAGAAATCTATTTTCTCCTTAGACTTCTGTCATTGGATTTTTTGAATATGGTAGGATATTTATTTATAGAGTGTGCTAGTGTTTGATCAACTGAGAGTAGCTTAAAACTTCTTTTTAATTCACCTGCCAACCCTAAATCCAGGACTGTTACAGAGTGGCAGAAACAACTTTAAGAATATCCTAAGGGACGTAGAAGAGGGATCCATTTTAACATCTTTTTTTGTTAGATAGCGAATGCATGAAACATGGCAGTGTGTTGTGGGACAACTGACCCAATCATAATAATGAAACCCACACTTTCATCTTTGGAAGACCAGAGTTGAGTTCTGGGCCTTGTGGAAAGAGGGCTGTGAGCTGCCTGAGGTTTCTCAGTTTGGGTTCCAGTATGGTTCAGGGTGTGTCAGGAAAGTGCGCTTCTTGGTTTGGGATGGTAGACTTGTCTTTTTCTGTCTCAGTGGATTCTTTTCATTGGACAGAAGCTGACCAGATGAAGAAGATACTCTGCCGCTTATGGCATTTTTGGTTCACCACATTAGTCATTACCGTCCTCTCTGAGTTGCAGGCCACGCTTTTCCTGTTCAGTGGTTCACTTTTCATTAACTTAACTGCAGATGTGTTTTTTGGGGAGGTATTTATGTCTAATGATTTGAATTATGGTTCCTCTGATCAAATGATCATGAACTGCTTCTTGTTAATAGGTTCACAATTTTGCAGAGTGAAATGTTGTTGACATAAGGTCTGACAAGCATTCTAGTCTGGCTAGGTCTCTAACTCTGTAACTTCCTCTTGCTTTTCTAATGCTACTCGGAGAAGAAGTGGCATCTAGTTACAATTTTATTATAAAAAGAAAAAAAAAGAAAAGCTCTCCAATTTCAGCCATTCTTTTACTTCATAGAGTAGTTTGCTTGCTTCCCCCTCCCCCTTTTCCGGTCCTGGAGTTGATATGTTTCTAAAGCAAGACTGTTGTTGTGGAGGTGGGTGATACTAATGAATGGGTGTCACTTTTTAGAGCAGGGTATCAGGGGTAGTTCTTGAGTACAACACTGGAAGAAGCCTCCTTGTCCTGGGAGCTACTCCTGATTTTGATAGGTGTGTGGTCCTTAGCTGATCTTTGCCATTAATGTTTTTCATAAACATGAATGCTGTATAGGTAGTCTTTTCTTTGAGACTGTAGAAGTCACAAATGTGTACTATGCGAGTCAGCAGGACATGGAAGGTACTATAGGTTTTTGTTTGTTTGTTTGTTTTTGCTTTTATTCTGCCTAATGGCGAACTAGTTGAAAACCTGTATTTTAATCTTGGCTTAGATTCTGTGATTTGGGCAGCTTGGGGCAAGTACCTTTTTTTTTTTTTTTTTGATTTGCAATTAATTCTTCTGCAAAATGGTCCTAGTATTAGTTTGCATGCTTTGCAGGGTGGTTGTAGGGACTGAAGGAGATTGTTTATGTGACATTGTCTGAGCTCTGAAGGCCTTTTATCTTGTATGCTTTGAGTAGTTGATCTGTGTATGGTCAGTCTTCTCAAACCAGTCCTCACATATATAGTGTTCTGAGTTGACTTTCTGGTTTATGTAGCCACACGTTCATGTTGGCAGGCTTTGACCAAAAACCCTGCCCACCAGAAGTACTTCCAGTGGGGTGCTGTATGTGGCTTTCACGGTGGCCAGTTGACACTAGCCTCATCTGTGAATAGAGTGGGTGCCAATGAGTCTCACATTCCCTGGAAAGATGTTAGTCAGCCATGTGATTTAGAATACGACTGGCTAAAATGTCTGAAATTCACATCCTTCTTGAGGTCCTTGGTTTGGAAGGTTATTGCCTATATGAGTGTGAGTGCTACAGAAACTCACTGCTCTTAAAATGATAAACTTGTCCACATAGCTTAATAGTTCTAAAATTTGATCAGGTCACGGAGACAGGAGGGAGCTGGGTGTTTGATTCACTTTTTTTTTTTTTTAATATAAAGGAGCGTGTTTGAGACTTTCTATAGAAACATATTCCAACTCAGAGCCAGAATGATTACCCTGCATTGGTTTTCATATTTCCAGTGAGGTAATGTGTGTTTTTATGCAGAGAAGAAGAAATGTTATTTAATCACTAACCACTGTATTGACTGAATCCTTTGTCCCTTTGCTTGAGTGGAGGGTTACTGGTGTTAATACCTGCTTTCCCAAGGACTTAATTCTGGTCATGTGATGAGGTGCTATGGGAAGGACGCTCCTGTGGGCCTAGAGTGGTGGGACTGGTAAAACTCCCTCTGCAAATCCCTCTTGCTCGGGGTCCATCTCTACCTCCTCCACCCCCATGCCCCTTCAGTGGAATGAATTTTTATTGAGGAGAGAATTTTAAAAGTGATAAACAAGAGGGATTAGAGGAGCCCCTCTTCCAGGCCTGTGTCTTTAAAAGGCATAAACCATCTTTTTGCAGGTTTTCTTTATGCCTTGTGGGAAATGAAGGGCTTGTTTATCCTTCTCCTGCGGAGAGAGAGAAATGACTGGTCTGCTCCTTCGACAGTTCAGCTTGGCACACCTTTTCCTAGCACTGACCATTTGCCTGACCCACTAGGTTGACACTAGGTGGAGCAGACAGGGCTCAGCAAGTTGCAGCATCTGCATTTCTTCTGCAACACGCCTGTGCTGTCCTTGTTCATGCAGCAGTGGCGGTGAGCAGAAAGAATAGATACACTTGCAGAGCGGATCCTGTCTCCGTTAGCACACTTGGGGCTGCCACAGCAGAAATCTGGGCAACCTTGAAGATAAATTCTTACGTTTATTCATGCGAAAGATGAAAGGAAGAAAGAAGTAGAGTTGAAAGGTACAGAGTTGGAGGACTGGGATTTCAGGAGACGCCACTGCACATTGAGAACATTCACTCTTTATATTGAGGTGCATGTTACTGTTATCTTTGTACCTGCTGCCTATGATGTTGGTATGGGCTGACATAAATTTGTATTGGAATAAACAAATTATATGAAGAGAGAAACTCAAAAGTAAGACTAAGTGAAGACTGAGAGTTGGGGTTGTGTTCCTTGTGTTCTCCTCCCTTTCATATGCAATAAATTGGACATTTTTCTGCTCTCTGGCTTCCTCCCTTCTTCAAGGGTTCTGACCCAGGGAACCTTCTCAGGAGTGCTGACTTGAGGGTTGTGGACAGGTGAGTGGGGTGTGTCTGGAGTTGCAGGCGCAGAGCGTCTGTGAGTCAGATACTCATACGGAAGCAACTACACAGATGTGCACTTCTGAGCAGTCAGAATACATATATGGGACCCCCTTCATTGCCTATTCACCTGCGTAGTGTATTAGTCATTGCAGTCGATTGACTCCCCTGCCCAGTCCTGACTGTGAATAGTCTTCATTCCCACCATCCATGAGGGGAGGGAGGGGGGACTGTGAAGACAGATGCTGATGATATGACACTGTTTTCTGGATTTTCCCTGTTTTGTTATGGGAAGTCACCATTATTTTGTGTGATAACATTTGATAACCATAGATTCTTCCATGTCTATTTTTAATTTAGTGTTGTCTCTTGGTTTTATTTATTTACTTATTTATTTTGGAGGTAGAGGTGGTGTCTACCTCTAAGTTAACAGACACCAGAAATTGTCTTCTTCATTTAAAAAAAAGTACTCCAAAAATTTAATCTAAAAAGAACACTTTGTGGGAGAAATAGCAAGAAAATGACATATAATTTTTTTTCCAGCAAGGGTACTTAAAACCATCCACTTAAAATTAAGGGCTTTGAAAAGATTAAGTTGCGCTTAACAAAAGAGTTTTAAAAAGCTTTGAAAAGGGAAGGTTTACTAAAAGCACAGAAAATTAGTGATAGGCAAAATTTGTATTGAGAACAGATATAGAAATGTAGATAGAACAGGTACAGATAACAGAAAAAAGAGATATAGAATAGAAGCTAAAACAATTGCTTGGCACCTCGAGACTGGCTTTTTTTGAGTACCCAACATTACCTAAGCAAATGCATATTGATTGCTTCATGTGGGGAATAATTTAACTTCTAGATGTGGTAGTGGTTCTTTCTCTCCCTAGGGTTTTTAGTACACCAAGATCTTGACCCTCCTGTGCATGAACCCCTCTGTGAAAGAGAAGGGGCGCTCCCTGTACACTGAAAACATACCAGCTACTTTCATCATTCCTTTGGAATTTTTACTGTTTTTCGTTTTAATTTGCTGTTTAGATGTAAATTATCTTGGCTTCTTTTCAACCTCTTTCAGTCAGTTTTAACCATAGTGCACTGGCTAAAGGTTCACAGGGGCTCAAGGGCAGAGGGAGTATCTTCTTCATGCAAAGCTTAAGACAGGCACTTTCAAAGCTGTTCTGATCCTGTCGCCACTAGAAAAGTGCACATGTGCTTTCTCAGTTTTTTGTTCTTGTCCATGGCCAGACGTTCTCCCTGTTCTCCTCTTTTTTTTTTTTTTGTATCCATAGAAATGTAAAATTTGTAGTAAAGTCACATTTGGATATTCCCATGCCGTAGAGTGGTTTAAACACATAAAAACAGGCGGTTGGATCTGTTAATAGGTATTTCTTGAGTATCCCTGTGAGTACCGAGCACCTGCCTCTGCCGACAGAGACCAGCTGTTGTGCCAAACATGGTCACTGCTTTTCAGGAACCTCCGTGGAGGTGAAGGGAGAGGTGGATGAGTGAGCACGCAGAATGCGCCTGCCTCCCTTGGGGTGGGAACAACATCAGATCAGATTGGAGGGTATCTGGGCGCAGAGCTGTGGTTCTAATAGCAAATGCTAGTAGGAATCAGCAAGAAGGCCAAGGAAGAAAGAGATAGAAGTGGGGCTTACGGGACGGAGGATGCATGCAGGGCTGACCTTTGGCAGATTGACCACCTGGTTTGCACGTGGACTTGCCTGACCTTGCTGCTTCATAAAGATGTTTCATCCCCATGTGCTTCGTTCATTCTCCCAAACAGGTTTCGAAATTGATTTCACTCAGCTCAAACTTTTTTTTTTTCTGGCATGTGCGCAGTGGGTGTATGCGTGTGACTGGGTAGTAGAGGAGGACGCTGGAGTGTGTGTGCCTGTGAAGACCCAGGGGTGACTTCGGGAATCATCCTGGTTTTCTCTATGTCCTCGTTGCTTTGCTCTGGGATTTCCCAGGCTCTTCCTTCCAGTGCTGGAAGTGCAGGCTGCTGCCATTTCCACCCAGCATCTCTCAGGTGGGAGATAGCAGCGTCACTCAGGTGGAAAATACCAACAACTTCCCTTGGTGGGAACTATGTTTCATAACAGGAAAAGCACAGAAGTCCTGACACGTTGCTAGGAAAATATAATTGGTGCTTCCCTTATTGCTTTTTTCACCCTTTTAATCAAGACTAAGTTCAAGGAGGAACACAGATGTTCCTCCACTTTGTCTTTATTTAAATGTACCACTTGGGATTTGAAGCTTCCGCACTTCTTCTGTTTGTTTGGACTCTCTCTCTCTCTCTCTCTCTCTGTATTCATGGCTCCATCCCAAAAAATGGATTGAAAAAAATTTGGTGGAAGCTTTGTTGTTTGGAATTTCAGGGTGCTATGAAAGTCATTGCAAGTCCCTGTTTTCTCCCCGTCTGCCTTCGATTCTCCTATTTTGGACACCAATGGAAACAGTCATTTTCAAAAAAACATTGCTGTATTCATTTGCCTGTGCTTCTTCCAGAGGCCTCGTGCCAGAAGCAGGAGAGGGGACCCCTGCCAAGCCCTAGGCGCAAACCCAGACTTCATCTCTCTCAAATACTGCTACTTGAAATTTGCATAAACGTTGAAGGAAAAAAAAAAAGGGCCCTGTGTAACTCTTCTTCACATATTTTAGGAAGGAAGCCCGGCCATTCAAGGCAGTAGAATGTTTGGAGGAGCATCATGTGAGGCAGACAGAAGCTTATTTGAGGGGGCCACAGGACAAGAAGGGATGCCAGTTAAAGCGATTACATGTCAATGCAACAAGTGAAATGCACCGAGGGCTGCTCAGATTACACCGTCTGGGGCACCAGACTTAATTACTCATGTTAGAGATTCTTAAGACAAAGGGAGGCTTTTAAGCCACTGATATGTGGCTGGCAGCGCACTGAAAAGCTCTGGAAAAGCGAGGAAAAGCTTAAAGGAAATTGCGAGGAGGCTTCTCTCTAGTCTGGATGCCGTTAGCCGGCCCCTGAATAGACAAATTCCTAACTCACTGGACCTGGGAAAAATCGATGGCAGCTTATTTTGTTGTTCGCAGTGTTTGTATACAGTGGACGCTGATAAACTTGAATCAACACTGGAGCCTGTCTGGACTGAGTTTCATTTAGTGCTAAATAACAAGGGCTTGTGCTGTTTCTCCAAGGCTCCTTGGGGGGAGATTGTGAGAGTGATATTAAGGGAGTATGCTAAAGGAATCTAATAAAAGCAGTGTTTACTTTGTTCATATTTTCCCTAGTTATTTAAGTAGGTCGCTTTCTCTCCCTCCTGACCCCAAACTTCCCTACTGGAAGGGCCATGTGGTCAGATAGTGTTTCTACGCACTAGCGTGCAGTCTAGTGCTTCACTCCTAGGTGAAGTGACACTTTTGCTCGTGTGTAGTGTTCATTGTGCCTTTAGTGAATGAATCACGTGTCCTCATTACCTTTTATAAAGAAGATGGTTAGTGATGGTAACTGGAAGGAATTATTCCCATTTATTCATATTATTATCCCATATTAATCTGTGTCATGTTTCCTTTGAAGTTGCTTAAACAGCCCATGTTTTCCCCTCCCACTTGGAGTAGCAGCTGTGACCCTGACCAGTGCATTTGATGACTGACCCCTTGCTGGCCTCCATAGTCCATCTCTGATGCACCATTTCTGGCCATGCCTACCTGGTGCATCAGGCTCCTTTCCTACTTCCAAGCTGTGTGCCCCTTTCCTCTACCTGGGCATTTTCCCACCCATCTTCATGACTCCTGTTCTCTTTGGTGCAACTCAAGGCATTTCTGCTTAGGCAGGCCTTTCCCACAGGCAATCTGAAGTGGACCCCCCCCCCACTTCTTACCCGATCACAGGGTTTTGTGTATCAGGGTGTGAAACTGTCTAAAGTGGCATTGTTTACTTTTTTTGTTTTCTGATTTCCCCTAGAAGAGGAAAGGTTTGTGAGGGTAGGGACTCAGTGTTATTGACTGTGGTGGTCCTGACCTCAGGGCCTACACCCGCGTGCAGAGTAAGTAATAGATGTTCTTTGTGCTCTGAGTATTAGAAAGCTGGTCCCCAGACATAGTGTGCAGCCAATGTGTGACATTGGAAACTGACTTCTGAACTCTGTCACAGTGGCAGGTCAGTGAGACCAAAATTCACTCATAGTTACTTTTTGTGGGCAGGACAATAACTGTGCACAGCTGCACGCTGACACAGTATATGAAACTGATTTCACTCAACTAGCGTCTGTTGGCTGTCAGTCAGTTTCTACTAATGAAGGAGAAAGTTTGTGGAGAGTGTGGGGTCTCAGAGTGAACAGAAGCATCAGTTGTCTGATTGGACTTAGTATTTTTACAAATATGATCCTGTCTTCATGTTTGCATTTAAATTGTTAAATTTAAATGTTTATTTATATCACAACCAAAAAACAGTTGAGCTGTAGATGAGCTCTTTTCTGATCTCACCTCCGAGTTTTGATCTATCAAAGTTTTAGCTTTTCTTTATATGACACATAATTACAACATCCACCAAGGAATAACCCTGGAATAAAGCCACGAGTCTCAAATTTTATTTTCTTGTTCTGTTGTTTATTCAGGCTCTCTGGTACCACTTAGAGTATCCAAGTCCTTCGGTGGATGAAATAGCTTAGGGGATTTCTTAAGGCGGACACTTGGTGTCTTAGTACATTTGTTTTCCAAGCATGAGGTTTCTCACAGCTGTATCTTCAGCATCACCTGGGAACATGTTGGGACTGTAGAGTCTCAGCCCTGCCCACACCCACGCAGTCAGAAAGTGTAGGCGTTGGGTCCGGTGCTCTGTTTTAACAAACCCTGTGAGTGATCCTGATGTGTACTGCAGTTTGAGAGCTGTGGCATTGTAAATGTTAAAGGTTCAAGGTAGCGTGATCCCGCAAATCAGCCAAGCAGCATTTAATTATTAGCTTGGTAAGCCCGCCCCAGGTTTTGGCTGCTGAATTGGATTGGTCTGCGAAGGCTAGGATGTCAAGTTATTTGCTAGGTTGATTGCCACATATTGACTTTGGGTTGTTTGTATTCTCTGAACCTGTCATTGTAATGATTTGCCAGGACACTTAATAGGGACAGTCTGTGATTTTTTTTTTCCATCTCTGGCTTTCTGAGTCATGGGTGGCTGAGTCCTTATGCTCTGCTGGGCAAATTTCTCCAGGTACGCAGCAGGCTTTTTATGTACTTTTAATGAGGGAAGTGTCATTGTTGGATCATAGGGAACTCTCGGGCATTGAATTCCTCTCCACAGTGATTCACAGACAACTGAGCCCCATGAGGAGTAGGATGTCAGGACTTCTGAAGTCCTTTGTTGGATTCTTCAGAAGGAACAGAGCTCAAGCGTTTGGTCTATGCTGCAAGACTGTCCTTTCCTACTGGAAGTTGGTTTTTTTTTATTATTATTTAAAGAAAAAAAAAGCAAATAGAGAAAAGCCAGGAAGTCCTCATTGAAACTAATAAAAGTGTCTAAGCAGAATGAAAAAAATCAGTTTGAGAACTTTGGTATGGAGGAAATAACCTGACATTAACTGTTTTAATTATAGTAAGTGCATTGGGCTTATCAGTGTGGGAAGAGGGAGCTCTGGAGCCTTGCAGGGAAGTGGGGTGTGGATGAGAAGATGACCCTCTTCCGGAATCTGCCTGGTCAGTGGGCGGCCTCATGACTGCTTGTGTGATCCCAACTGCGAGAGACCTGCATCCCAAGCTCAGTGCTGCCACCAGCGAGTGTGATGCCACATGAGGAAACCACCAGCCCTCTGGCAGAGGGGCACCATAAATCCCCACCCTTCCATCCTGGGAAGAAAAGGGTCAGCCTGGAGAAGCAGCCACCTCTGGAATTAATTTTTTAAATTTATTTATTTATTATTTATTCAATTGTGCGTGTGTGTATGTATGTACGTGTGTATGTATGTGTGTGTGTGTGTGTAGAACCACGGACGAATTTGGGAACCACCATGGACCGCCTCCACCTCCTCCTTGTTTACTCTGCCCCGGGATTCACAGGCTCTGCCCTACCAGGACCAGAAACGCAGGCCGTCTCCGCTTCCTCCTGGCGTCTATACATGGGGTCTAGGATCCGAACTCAGGACCTTCTGCCTGCAAGGCGGAGGCTTAACCCCTGAGCCACCTCTCCAGCCCCCACCTCTGGAATTAAGAGCATATTCTCAGGGTTCAGAGTCTTTTGATCAGCTTCTGGCTTTCCACTTCACTGGCCTCTGTTCCCGCACCCGTGGAATAGGCGTGATGAACGAATTGCTTCTTTAAAGCCTGGTTGATCTGTGCAGAGTGCTTAGGGATAATACCTGGCAGAAACATCTGTGAAATTTAGGAACTCCAAGTCTGCTTTTGACTGCTAGACCAGGTTTCTGCTTATCTTGGCAGTCGTCATTAGGAAGTGTGCTCACTGTAGTCTGATTTTGGGTGGTAAAGTGCCTTTCCATTGCTTCTGAAAGGGAATAGGGGAAATAAGAATTTGAGAATTTGTATTTTGCCTGGGCATATAAAATTATTTTCAAATTTGTGGACTTTTGAGTCCTCTTCTTAATTTCTATTTGTGGTCTCTTCATTTTCTGTGAGTCCTAATATTAGAGAGTAGGTCTTACTCACTTATCTATGTATTCAGTTTCTTTTTTATTTTCCTAGCTTCTGTTGAATGAGTAATGTCAAGGTTTCCTATTTCTTATTGAAGTGGTCTGTTTATTTAAAATTTTCACCCTAAGGCTAAGTAAGTAATTCCTTAATACTCTGAACTAGTATCTACCAAAAATTCACTGGTGAATTCTTACATTGCTTATTTGATGGATCCAAATCCTAAGAAGATCATGTCCTGTCATGGACCTTATAGCTTCGTTTATCTCGCTGTCACTGGGGGAGAGATGTGACTGCTAGAGATACCAGAACACAAGCACTAAGACTGTTATCTGACCGCAAAAGCAGCTATGGCAGAGGACTTGTGAGATGAACTTCTGTGCTTCTGTGATGGTAGAAGCCAGAGATGAAAAGTAGATTGGATGTGGGAGTGAAGTTTTCCCTTTGTTACACTGTGGTGCTTGACGGTTATAATCAGTACCTCATTTCTAATATATGTTTTTTTCGTTTTCATTTTTAGCATTGCAGTGTCGAGATAATCAAGAGCCCTGCGTCAACAAAGGAACTTGTGTTACCTACCGCAACAACACCGGATACTGCAAGTAAGTTTTCCAAGCTACGTGTTTCCTTTTCCTACAACAGGCTACTGGGCAAGAATTGATTGCATTCTGCTTTTTAGATTTTTAATACTTTGATGAAATGTTACTGTCCATCATACTTTTTGATACAGTCTTTTTTTGGGGGGGTGAGTATACAAAGACGCTAATATCAGATAAATGACTGGTATGACCTCTTACTGTCTTCCATCATCTTTATCATTATGAAAGACTTTTTGGTAAGTGGCTTGTTAGTATCTCTCCAGAATCTTTTACATTTTTCAATTTAAGACATAGCTTCAGAATCTTCTCTCTCAGTGGTCTTCTCTATGGTTATGTGTTTGAGTCAAACCAAGTAGATATTTATTTCTGTCCACCACTACAGGTGAATGTCACAGCCCTATGAAATTTTAAGTCTGGTTCTGAAATTGAGGCTGAGAGAGAAGAATACACATGCGAGGCTTGGGGAGAAGGCCGGGTGTGTGGGTTTGTCACTGATCAAGGATGAGAAAGGGACTCGACTAGGAAACAAGAGGGCAGTTCTGGACTCAAGAACATTTCTTTTCTTGTCCTTCAACCATCTGGTTCAGCAAGACGTTTTGTTTGAAGAAGGCTGTGTGGTAATTTCACAGCTTCTTTGGATTTCTTTCCCATCCTATTTTTTCTTTTTTATTTCAGTTGTAAGTTTAACGACATATCCATTCTGTTTCTTTCAGGGCAAATAGCATTTGGTATTTCTCTTCCTGTTCCTTATGTCATTGTGACATTTATTTTTTTCTAGTAGAGTTCATTTTTTTATACATTTTTTATTATTATTTTCGCTCATACAAACTTAATAGGTACACCAGTTCCCTCCCTCCCTCCTCCTTCCCCCCTGAACCCCCTGCTGCCCCTCCCCTCACCCCTCCTTCCCCATCCCCCAGTGCCTCCCCCCCCAATTCCCAGAGAGTCCTTGCTTGTGCATGCCTGACTCTCCTCTGGGCCCTCCTCTCCGATGACGTACAAGGACCCGGTGGCATTTTCCTGAACCCTTTCCCGTGTTCCCCTTAAGCATAGGAACACTACTGTGGCTGTCAATCCCTTGCCTCCAAGGATCTTGGTGCCTTTAGCAGATGCTAGGTCAATAGTGTGTTGGACATTGTGCAGGGCATGCAAAGTCCAATTATGATTGCTTTGGCCCTAACTTTTGTGGAGTATCTTGCAAATCATTGCTCCTCCCATCCTTTTGCTCTTACAATCTTACTGCCCCCTCTTCCGCAAATGTCCCTGAGCTTCAGGATGGGGAGAGATTAGTCTGGCTTAGTTCTGGGTGGTTGATACAGAGTCTCTGAAGTTCTGGATTGTGGTTTGTTGATTTTCCTTTGCAGTTTTGCTGCTCCTGCAATGCCCTTCACTCCATCCTGCTGGGCACTGTATGTCACCCCCTGGCCAGAGACAAAAAGCTGTTAAATTGGAGTCTTGTTATAAGAGCACATTCAAGAGTAGATGTAATAAAAGTAGGAAACCTCAGTGAGGGAGGGGTCAATCACCCATTTGCAAAATGGTTACTTTTTATCTGCCAGACTATATGCCCTCCCCTTCTGGTGAGATCATACCCCCTCAGTTGTGAATGATCAGGAAAGAACGTCTGTGAACTTAACCAGGTGTCACATTACTTACTTGCAGTCCTTGATGGAGGCCTATTTTCTCTGCTGTAACATGGTCCCCTCTCTCCTTGTTTCTGGTGTGGCCCTCCAACCTCAAGAGTTCATTTTTGATACTAGGATCAAAGTCCTTAAGAATCATGAGCAAAACTCTTTTTTTCCAAGTCAGAAGCAGTTTTTTCAACTTTTAAGAAAGGGACATATTGTAAGCTGTGATGACAGTATAGCTTAGGAATAGTTTGTTTGGGTTGGAATTAAGATAACATAGGAAATGAAAGATTCTATGTAACTGATTGTGGGCAGCTCATTTGTTTTTTAGCTGGAGAACAAAACCCATGTGGTAAATGCTCTGCGAGTGGAGCTACCACTGGAGATAATAAGGGAGAGAACTTAATACTGTAGAATTGGCCACCAACATCTTGTTTAGTCTCTTGGAGATTCTGGTGTGTGGTTGCTTACTTTATTCTATTATTTAGCCCTTTCATGCTGGTTAACTTACTACACTGTTATCACTTGCCGTTAGACATTTTTTCCTCAGTAGATTTTTGAGAGCCTAGTCTTAAACATTTTTTGCCCGGGTAATGCCTAGTATGATACCTGGCAGTATAGGTATTGTTTAACAATTACTTCACTTGCGTGATTTTTCTTGGGGAGATGTGAACAAGATATATTGATTTCAGATAGGTCCAAAGAAATGGTTCCACTTAAGTCTAGCTTGGTGAACTAGTGAGATTAGCAAGGTTGCTTACAAAAGCATAGATGACTCAAATCAACCACAACACAGAAAAGCCCGCTCTAGAGTGGGTGACAACAAGCTCATGAAAGCCCTGTCCTCAGAGCTCCTTGCCCAGGTCATAGGCAGCTCTGCTGAAGAGATCTGTTTCCCTGGTAGTCGGCAGCAGGTGTTTTTATAACCTTGGGTGGGGCCTGCAACTCTTGTTACTTTCATGTGACCTGTAAGTTTTATGAGCTTCCTGCCTCTTAGGTGCTTTCCTTTCAGAGGAAATGTTATAGGAAATGTTGCAGGAAATAGTTTTGCAACATGTTTTTGAAATAAAAGAACACTACATATCATCATTCATGTCTTTTATTTGTGTATGCTAAATAATAAGATTGTTTTCCCTTTTCGAGAATCTCACTTGCTTCATGTAGCTTTGACCTAGTAGTATATGGACAGTTAAGTTTTTAGACACAATTCAACTTGGTGACTCAAGCAGAATTCTAAATGTTGGCCTATGTACGGTCTGACATGGTAGAGAGTCCTAGTTGCCTCCATTTTCTGGAAGAAACACTGTTAGAGAGAAGGGAACTTTCTGTAGTTGGAAAAACGGAACAGGTAAGGTCAGGTCCCTGGATACTTGTTGATTGTTGATAGAACGGAGCACTTGTGTGAGTGCCACATGTCTTCTAACCCTGCTTGGGAGGCAGTCGGCTTCTAGGGAAGGGGGAAAAATGGCAAAACTGTCCTTCCACAAACCAATATGACACGTGAGCTGAGGACAATGCTTCCTTTAGCCACGATAAGGCAGCAGTACCTCCAGGGATGGAGGGCCTTTGTAAGTGGACAGAGGCGAATGGCAAGGATACCGCCATAAAGGCAGAGCTAAGCTCTGGGGACTCACAAGCAACGTAGTAATAAAAACGATGCGTTCTCAGTGCTTCTCAGCATTCCTTTACCAACCTTGCCCTCTCTTCCCCCCGCCCCTGTCCTCCCCATCTTCCCGAGAAAGGAGGCACTCCAGTTTTAGTTTGTTCAGTAAACATTTTCCACCGAATAGTAAATAAATATTATGATACTTTAAGGCTTATACAAATTATATCAGGTATGCAGGGCATGTGATTGTTTTTTATTCCTGAGAGTGCTTTAGTGGATTAAGACGACAAAGTTGAAGCCAGGTTCCTTTTGTGGGGGGCAGGGTGGGAACTGGTGGAAAAGGTTTTTAGAGTAGAAGCTATCTGGCTGCCTGCTAAGATGGTATCGTGTTACTGATTCAGCTAAAATATAATGATTATGTACAGAAATTATGGAAGCCCTGGATGAGATCACATTGACAGACGAGAACAAGTGCTTTCAAAGATGGGTTTGCACACCGATGGCTCAGCTGTTGTGATTTCTCACTGCAAGGAGCCTGGGGACCCTGTCATCTGCAATCAGATTGTGAGGCCAGGCAGGGGAACCTGTGCAGTCTTGCATAAAACTCAATTACTGCTGCTAAATAGTTGCTCCCAGATTTTCGTGAGGTCCTCTCCCTGCGGAAAGTTAAGACATTTTATTCTCTGTCCTGCTGGGAGGTGTAAATATATAATTAAGGGTGGGTGTAATGAATCACATTTCAGTTGTTTGTTCCAGGCTTTCAAACTTAAGCCACCTCAAATCCCATTTTGATTAAAAGTCCTGGGCTGCTCACATTCAGCGGGATGCTAGAGGTAGGGGAGGTTATGAATCACCGAGTTTATAAAATGCCTGTTGGAAGGACGTGTTCATCAGAGATGAAGCCCTCCTCTGTTGGTTCTTGACATGTGGGGTATTCACGGGGGATGTTTCTTTCACTCTGGGCACAGTGTTTCTTCCTTCACACCTAGATTTGTAATTACAGACAGGACTTCTCCTCCACCAGGGCGTTGAGTTTTTGTCCCCATAGGTGGGTTCTTACATCCTTTGGAGGTGTGGCTTTAGGCTTCATGTGGGTAGATCTGCTTCTGCTTTGCCCTTAGTCTAGCAATCTAAAGCTGAGTCCAGTGTTTGTAGGATGCAGTCCCTCGGAGGAGTCCCATCTTTGAGAGTAGGGGCCTGAGAGAGTTTAGAGGAACCTCATCTTTGAGAGTGAGGGCCTGAGTGAGTTTGGAGGTGTTCCTGTCCAGCCGTTCTAAATCAGCAGGGCCGGAAGTCTAACCCGAGAGTTGTTGGTTCCATCTTTGCAGGCTTCTGGCTCTTTCTCTTGGCTCTGGAATATCATCTTAATTCTGCGCAGAGAGGAATCGTGAAGGATTTGAACTTTGCTGGGATTTTTCCACTCAGTCCTGTCTACTTCGCTAGCTCCTGATGCTCCTGCTACCCACTTAGTAAGACTGTCTGCTTGGGAGCTGCTTCTGCACATGGCCGGGGGTGGGGGGTGGGGGTGGGGGCACCTTGCAGTTACAAAGTTTCCCATGGCTGACCTCCTTTCCCTCTCAAATCTCACATCCCTTCTTTAATACCCTTTATTTTTTGTTCTGAGTTTGTAATTGCTATAAGCAAGAAAGTTGATCTAATGTGATTTTGCTATTCTTTTTTCTTTTCTTTTTTATTGTTTATACCATCTCCCCTATTTTTCTTTCTATTTTAAAGATATTTATTTTTAGTGGAGGGAGAACTCATGCATACCGTGATACATGGCTGGAGGTCAGAGGACAACTTTTTTTTTATCACGTGGGCTTCCAGGGATTGAATTCGGGGCCCAGGTTTGCAATCCCTTTGCTGTTCTTCTTAAGGGTGGAAATTGGAATTATGAAGGAGCCTCTCCCCATTCCTACATGCCCTGTAAGAAGTATTTAGAATGGTGTCGGTGAAACAAGGAAAAGTCACATGTAAAGTCATGAGACCTGAGAGGCTCCTGTGTGGATGGGTGCTGGCCTTTGGGAATTTCCACTTCATGTCTGTCTACACATGACATTTTTAAGGTGCACCATTCTGAATGCAGAATGATCTGAAATAAACGCTGTATCCCATTTCATTCAAACTTGTCTGCTAGCTGCAATAGACACTGAACATTGATAACGCTCAAGAATTTTTCTTAGAATCAGGAGTGATGGTGGCAGACGGGGTCTCCCGAATCCACCCAAGGATCTGTTGCCTTCACTGCCTTCCTGACAAATGTAGGTGGAGAACACGGGCCCTAGATTCCTTCAGAAGCCAGTGCATGGTGGAGGAAGTATGTCGTGGTGGTGTTCCCCCGAAAGACATTTCCTGAAATTGGGGCTGACTTTACACTTGCATCACCTTGTGATCGCGTCCATTGCCGAGCAAGGGTTGCATCAGATGAAAGAAACAACAGAGGGGAAACACTTGCCTTCAAGTCACTTTCTCTTTCTTTTCTGCTGAAACTGGCTCTGTCTTATAGAATCCCATGCCACTCTCAACCCGGAGGTAGTAGCTGCAATTAATGGACATTATCACACCACTCCACACTTCTTGGGAAGCCATAAAATGGTTACCAATTCATTAGGCCAGACTTCTTAAAAGAGGTTCACAGTGACGTGTACTGGAGTTCTGTAAAACTAGGTGTGAAACCACTGATTGAAGGGTGGGCTTCCCTGCAGAAGCTGCTGGTCAGCGGCAGAGCTGGAATCGGTGAGGCGAGCCAGGCACTTGCTCACTGTCACAAAGCTCAGTCATCAGAATCAGGGACATCTTAATGTCACAGATCAGACAATCAAAATTAAAGCAAAAATGGTAAGTGTCAGAATTCTAAATGAAGAGGAAATCAGTATTACTGAGTTTTTTTTTTCCTTTTGCCTCAGGCTCTAGTGTAGTTCAACCTGCATGGTGACATGCGGCGAACATAGATTTTTATGCCAGATAGACTTGAGTTTGAGTTCTACTTCCTGTCTGCAATTAGATGTCTGGCAGTTTAATGATCATGATGCCAGTTAACAAGCATCCAACACTTCTGTAACAGGCCGAGTCCTCAGTTAAGTGCTTGACATGTACTCTTTTAATCTTTATATGAGTAGATAATGTTAAGTCCCTGCTCCACAGGTCAGTATTTGCAAACTTAGAGAAGTTATATCATTGGCCCAAGATCTCATAATTCTTTCTGTGATCTTGGAAAGTATACTATCTTTTCCTATCTCTCCTTTTAGTTTGACTATCAATAAAGTGGAACCAAATTGTACATTAAAGTAGTAGATCACATAAGACCTCAAAAGAAAGCATGAAACATTTGAAAATGTTAATATTAAATGCAATTAGAATATGATTATGTCTCTGTTTCACATAGTTCCTGATTTGAAAGTAGGAACAGTGATGTGAAATAGATCTGTGTACCTCACATAACTTCTAGGTCCTTGTACCAGCTTCTGGAAGAGTGCACATAGGCCAACTTAGCTGATGCTGTACATTTGAGAAGGTAGATCTATGAAGTATTAGCAGAAAGCAGAGAAAAGGAGGACTGAGGATGCTGTCAGCAAAAGTGCTCTTTAGGAGAAAAACTAAATTAAAAAACCCGAAACTTTCCCATCTTCTTTCTGATGATGAGCAGGTCAGAACGATTGTATGCAGCTGTGATCATGAATCAGGCCACCTTCAGCAGTTTCCAGGTGCTGCTGCAGGCACAGAGTCACCGTTGTTAACGCAGCACGTTTGCACAGTGAATTACAGATGTGCACGTGCATGTCCAGTGAGGCCTTCCCTTGTGTACGGCTTGTAGGACCTTTCACAGTACCAGTTCTAAGCGATTCTCGCCAACAGTATGCCCTTTTAAAATCCTTTCACACAGCCCATGTGTCTTTGTAGGGTCTTCCCTGGGCAAGTCTTCATCTGCAGTTTCTTAGCGGTAACAGAATTCCCATGCTCTTTGCAACTCTCAATTCTTTAGGTTGGAGCCTTTCTGTGTGGCAGTGTTTGGTTGAGGCGTAGAAGGCTGTTCTTAGTCTCTGCCTGGATTCTTTTGCCCGTCTTGGATAACTGCCAATAAATTAAATCAATTAATTTTGACTCACAGAGCTGGCATTAATAGATTTGAGTTTAGCTGGGCTTCTTTCAACACAGTCTCCAGGTTAACCATAATCCTATGTGAACTTTATTATTGTTCAATTGTAGCTTGTCAGCACCATTAATTTCATGTAGGAATTCTGTTTTTTTTTCTTTTCCTTACTCTCTTCCCCTGGAAGCAAAATGGGAAATATTTCTCTTTCAGGATTTAGAGAAACTTAATTAAATTCTTCATTTTAATATTGTCTATATCTGCCCTTAATCAGAATTCAATGCAAATGTAATTACCTAAATATTTCCAAGCTTGCTTTGTTAAAGCAGCATAAATATGTGAGTGTGAGAGATTTTCATTAAACTCTCTTTTCTCTGCCCAGTAGGATGACTTTGTAGGTATTCCTAGGAATAGACATGTTCTTGACATGCACTATTTTAACCTTTACATGAGATAGATAATGCCAAGTCCCTTCTTTACTCGCCACTGTAGAAACTCTTTAGTGTCTCTTCCATCCTATGTGTCACATACATACTTGTCTAAGCGTGTATGCATGTGTACAAGTATGAGGAGAGCGTGCAGTTTTCATATTTGTCTAATTTGAACTTACATTCATTCCAATGTAAGGTATTTTAAAATGAAAATCCAAGAATGTATTGCAGATTCTCAGGGAGTCCATCTGATACATCAGCTTCTGTTTAAAATGTGCCTCTCACAAATGGTATACATTGTCTTTATGAAAAGAATGTGAGGAAAGAAAGGAGTAGGCAAAGCATGGGGAAAGCTTGAGTGATGGGTGGTATTTCTTACTCTATGGACGTGAAATCATAACTTTCCATCACATTCATTTCTCACACGAATAAAGGCAGAAATTTGATGAGGATATGAGCTGATTTAGAATCTAAGATTACTGAGTTGGAGAGATGGGATTAAAATCTTTGCCTTGCAAGCAAAAGGACTTGAATTCAGATCCCCAGATTCCCACATAAAAATGTTGGGTGCATGTGGCAGCAGTCTGCAATTCTGGCCCTGGAAAGTGAATGGATACAACAAAGTAATAAGGAGTTAGAGTGATTCAGAATGTCTCCATTGTCACCCCTGGGCCTCTATAGGCAAACATACTCAAGTGACCTCTGGTATATGAATACATATATGTAAACACATGCACACACATATGATTTTTTAAAAAAAAGAATCAGAGGATACCAAGAGTCCTCTGATTTTAATCTTCTGCACTGAGGTAGTTGTCTGATTTTTCATAGTTCCCATTATTTGTGTACTTGTACCAGGCAGTTAGAGATAGTTTCATTTTATTCAAATATGAAAGCAGGTCATTAACATATACATGCACCCTTGGTTCAGAAGCCAATCACAAGCCACTTGGCCCTTCTGGGAAGGGATTTGTGAATGGGAAGAAAAGACTAATATTAATCTGCATCTAGTTGCTCTTTTCTGTCTGTATTCTAGTTTGTGTAAAATGTTACTGAGTTAGTATGTGGACTAATCTGGTTTCACAGTGACAGCTAAGTTTTTTGAGAAAACATTCCTTTAGCACATGTTAGCTCGAATGTTTGGAGATGGACTGCCTGGTGTGAAAGGCTGAAGAAAGGACCAGGCGACCGGAAGCGAGGGCAGCTGGGACCAATTACCTTTCCTCCCCCAGACTCTCAGGCCTTTCTGTTGACTCTTGTGGAGATAACAGAGTAGCCAGGTAGGCTTGTGGCCACATTTTGCAAAGAAACGCAGAGTCCAGGAATCTCTGAAGCCAAGAAAAAGAATGGGTTTGGATCAAAAGAACGATAGAAAAACAGACTCAAACCTCAGGGGAAGTTTTCACAGGGCTGCCTGGTTCCTTCCTTCTCTTTAGCTGAGAATTCAGGTATCTTGCCATCAAATCTCTTCTGTCCAGAATTGCATTGGTCAGATTCTGTACATTTTAGGGGTCCAGAGTAAGCAAGTATCTGTTAGCCAAAACTTTGGTTACCCCAAGTTAGCTCATGTCCTTTACTGATTGTTTCCTCTAATTATATAGTACATATCCAAACCCCACAATTATCCAGAATAAGGCAGGGCTGCCTGTCCTGTATGGAAAAATTCAGCAGTGGTTTATTTATTTATTTATTTTTGCCTGGACCGTAGCAATGCCTAGTCATTAACCCTCGTGGCCCTTTAAGGTTTTGAAACAGTGGTTCTTGTGTAAGTCCGACTTGTCTCCCAGAGGAATTTCTTCACTGGGCAGCTTTCCTCTTTACTCATTCGTTCTCACAGATACCTCAGGAACCTCCTTGACTTTAATTTGTCTGGCATAGTCCTATTTGTGTATAATATTTGTGGTGTCTGAGTCTCGGACTCATATTACCGAAATTCATGCTCCTGAATTTCCGGGTTGGTCTTTAAAAACGGACACAACTTGATTACTAATGAAAAGGTGACTCATTTCCTTCCAGGCAAATGCTGACATGGACTCTCACGGTTCCCAATGGATTAGTACAGAAAGCAAAGTCTCTAATGATGGGCCATGAAATAATCTTTCCTAAATGTTACAAGACTTCATGGCAGCATCATGGGTTGGCGAAGTGACGAGAGAGGCATTTGTGCATACAGTGCGAGGAGATACATGAAAGAGTGACTATAAAGGTCCTACATAAGTTTATTTAAATGGTCAATTCCATCTTAAATCTAGTACTTTCCTTCCCAGACTATTGTCTCTCACATACATACATCAATCGCTTTAATGTCTTGTATAATTTGCCAGTGGGTCAGATTACAAAAGACCCGGAATGTCTATAACCAATCTGTGTTGAAGAAAGAAGCTGGCTGCCATGTTGTCTGGATAAGATGCTAAGGCCTTTCTGTCCCCTTTAGGCTCTGGGTTTTCTTTTCAGTGCCCATGTCGAGTTTAAATAGATCATGAGTTCTTTGCTTGTTCTTTGCCTCCTTATGGGTCTTGTGAAGGTTAGTCAAAACACATTCATTTACATAATTGTGTGTGGAACTGTTGGTACACTTACGAGGGTGGCAGCTAGATACAGTGAGGGCTGCAAAAGGAGAGAGACAGGGATGCAGTTCTTACTTAGGAAAGTGGCCAGCTTGGAGTGGGAGAGTGGCCATGATATACACCAGCACCAACATGGCTAGCTAGCATACTTCCATCCTGGGGTGGAATAGCTAAAGGAGTTGATAACCAAGTCATCCCACTTAGGAAGTCAGAAGAACATGGAGAGGCTATCACCCATTCATTGTGTTCTGCCTGAGAAGAGCTGAGACTTGACGTGGCAAAATGGATTACACATATCCCCTCATTAATTGGGATAGAGATAAGGAGTGAGCTGTTTCACTAGATTCCCTTAGGCAAACTGAATGTCCCCTCTGTGTCTTCTTATTCATGACACCATGAAGCTGGCGAACATGTGTTCTGACACAAAAGCACTCTTGAAAACAAAAGCTTTGGGTGTTGCCAGGCGTTTTGTAAGTCAAAAAAAGTTAACTGAAGTCATCCATTTTAACTTTGGAAAATTCGGAGAAACCAAACAATATAGACATCCTTTTGAGCCATGGAACATAGCTATATAATTTTAAAGAAACTGATAGCAATTATTTGGTGCAACATCTTATTTATAGTATACAAGGAAGTTGAGAATCAGAGAAGTGAAGTGATTGGTTCAAGATTACATAGCTAGTCGTAGAGTCAGAGCAGATCTAGAGGAAAGTGTGTGGGGTAACCTTCTACCAGGGAGATCTGTGACCAGTCTAAGGTGCTCGCCAGGAGACTCTTAAAAACATGTGCCATTTATATTTGCATTTTCATTCAGCTAGAGAACAGACTCTTGAGTGTTAAATATGTGGTTATACGCATATGCACACATGTATCCGTATGTAGGGCAGGGTTGTATATGTGTGTAAAGACACATATGTTCATGTGCACGTGTTTTCTTAGAATACATTTGCCTTCCCTTTGAGTAAACCTGAGTGCAGACTTCCACTGAGCTACATGCCCAGCCCTCATCTTTGGTTTTAATATGCAGAGGTGTGTCGACTGACAGTGATCAGCCTTTGACCACTGGGTTGCCTTTCTGACATTAGGCATACTTCATGATAACTGCTTCTAAGTGACCAAATCTCTACTGCCTTTTAAAATTTATTTTTTGTTTTGTGATCAAACCCAAGTTGCATGTATACAAGGCAAGCACTCCAGCAACTAAGTTGTATCTCTAACAGAAGTGGCCTTATTTGCACTAAACCAAAAAGTTGATGTATATTATGAGCAAGTTTTGAAGCATTATTTTTGTCTGCATGGACTTCAAGTTCCCCTGCCCGTAGAGCAGGGATCTTTTCCTTAAAGTACACAGTACATGCTTAAGGTTTTGTCAACTAAGAGCAAACTGAAGGTCCTATATAGGCTCTTAGATGCCCATATAAAACGGCACCATCAAAAGCTGCAAAAGCCCGTTACTAATCTTGAACTGACCATACTGAGATAGACAGTAGTGGGTTGCATCTGAGGACCCACTCACCAACCCACCTCAGTGCTGAACAGTCATTTGAAATGCTTTCTGCCCTCCCAGGGCTGGTGGCATGGCCTGGAAGAGCCCTTCTTTGTGATGCATCATCGTTACTTTAATGTTTAAGTGAAATTCTTAAAGCAGATGTGCTGGTGGGAAGAAGGAGTCATGTCTGGTTTTCTTGGGTCAGTTTTTGGTTGATGCCGCATTTTCAGCTGAGGTATTCTATGCTGAATCAAGGATAGGGTCCCGGCATGCTTTTCTTTGACAAACCAATTGTTCTTGCCATGGAAACAACAAGTGTTGCAAAGACCACGAAAGTTATCTTTTGTGTGGAGGAGTTTTGGACTGAAGATTGTCATAGCATGATGTTAATAGTCATATGTGCTCTCAAAGGTTTCTTCTAGTTGAGAGATGAGCAGGTAAAACAGATACAATCCAGAGAAGGTGCTGTGGCTGCTTAGCACCTGCCTCTCATGTACTGCTGGTGCCTGAAGCTTCTCCCACGCTGTCCGAACCCTCCATATGCTAAGTATGTGCCTGAACCCTCTGTATGTTGAGCGTACGTGGTTTTGCCTTCATATTTGCTGCAAGAATGTGAGCGAGCAGCAAATCATCTTGGCATTGTGTTTTTAAAAGAGATAATCTGTAGAGTGTCCAGACCTACACTTTCTCATCAGACCTTGCTATTTGACATTGTGGGAGTTCATTTCGTTCCCAAAGGCTTAGACTTTGCTTTCGTATGACAGACAAGTGAATACCTTTCCAAGGCGAGGGACATTTTATCTTCAGGATACATGGGCCGGAGAATGCGATAATATAGCCACTGTTCACAGGAACATTTTTATTCCCTTCAGCCAAAATTCATGGGTGTTCTGTGTGCTAACTCATTGCATCTTAGTTTTTTAAAAATCATCATTGATATTTGCTCAAAGGAGCCTTTCCAAACTCTTTCCTCCCCGAATCGGTCCCCCCCTTAGTAACTTTATCTATCTATATATTTACTTTGGCTCTTTGGGAGGCTATGAGCTATTGTAATATAGCTCTTCTCTCTTTGTAACTTTCAAGAATCACTAATTTTATTCCCATTTTTCCATGGTTTTTTCTTTTAATGGAAATGGTCACTTTGGTCTTGGACTAGGGCTAAACACATTATTTTTTTTCTGTGAGGTCCATTATATTTACTATCTGCAATTTTCTATGAACATTTAGTTGGGATTTTTGTAGTGTTTCAAGACATTCTGAAGTCATATTTCCATTAAGATGTTCTTTTTTGCATTCCTATATGAATGATTACCTTTTTAAAAAAATAAAAAATTTGGAACCCACAATGAATTATTTTTCCCCCTTAAAATTTGAAGAATCATGGATTTTTCTCAAGTGGATTCCCACATATGGTTAGGTTTGGAATGATGTGTGTATACTAGTACTTTTGAACCAAGACTTCTTTGATCAACCCGAAAGCTTTTGGACCTAGTCTCCTTCCAGGCAGTGCCTCGTCTCGAGTGCTTCCTAGGTGGACATCCACTCACACTGGGAAGGCAGAGCAAGTTCTCCTGGCCCGTTTGCTCTGTAGACACTATATTTGATTTCCCTGCTGGGTTGTGCTGCTCAGGCTACTTTGTCGATCCCCTTCATTCCTTTGTCGACCCCCTGGTGCTTCTTGTTGTGTGGGTTTGTGCAATAGATGTGCGTTGGCTAACTTCATAATTTTTGAGGAAAATGTGTTTTTAAAAAATCTCCATCTGGAGTTGGCCTACTTGGAATGATTTAGGGCCCTGTGAAGGTTAAGTACTCTAAATATCAGGAATCTTAATTAGTTTAAAAACGCTTTGAGTAAATAACTCACCTAGCAGGTCCTAAACTTCAAGTGCAATGAAAGTCTTTTTAAGGTATAAAGATTCTGTGTGTCCTCGTAGTCTGCCCTTTTGCATGTGTGAAGAATGTGAGTGTTGAGTAGTTGAATGGCTTCCTCCTGCTAGTGACTAGGCACTCGGGTCCAGCAGGGAAAGCTCCTGTGTATTAGGGGAGATGATAATGGCAGTAAATGTTAGCTAGGGATACATGTTGGATTTATGGGGACTCAGAGTGGGGACTTCCCTTTCCGTCTGCCTCTGTCTCCTGTCCTCTCTTATCCTTGCTTCTCTTCCCCTTTCCTCATTTCTCTTTCCTCTTTTTTCCTTTTCTCCTTTTCTTTCTGTTTTCCTCCTTTCCTTTTTTTCTTTTTCCTTTCCTTTTCTTCTTTCTATTCCCTTTTCCTTTTTTCCTTTTTCTTCCTTTCCTTTCCTTTCCTTTCCATTTACCTTTCCTTTTCCTCCCCTCCCCTCCCCTCTCCTCTCTTCCTCTCCCCTCCGCTCTCCTCCGCTCTCCTCCTTTTCTCTCCTTTCTTTTTCCTTTTCATTTTCCTTTCTTTTCCCTCCTCTCCTTTTCTCTCCTTTTTCCTTTTCCTTTCCTTTCTCCTTTCTTTTTCCTTTTCTTTTTTCCTTTCCTTTCCTTTTTCCATTTTCCCTTTCCCTCCTTTTTCCCCCTCCCTTTTATTTCTCTTTCTTATAGGCAGATGGCAAGCAACACAGGCCAATCTGCTCCTTAGGAAATAGCATTTGAGCAGAGACAGTGGCTCAAAGACTTTGTTGAGTCAGCTGTGCAAGAGGAGAGGGTAAGTGGAAGGCCAAGTGAGAAGTGGCAGCCCGTAGTGTTCTTCTATGGGCTGGAAGAAGTTGAATCCAGGTTGAATATAGAGCGCACAAAGGACAAGTGGTCTTGAGATGAGGCCATTCTGAGTGTGTCATTTGGAGACAAAATATCAGGTCCAAATCTACTAAGAATCCAAGAATCATGGAAGGGGTTGAGATGTTGCTTGTGGTGGAGGGCTTGTGAGCAAACACACGGCTCGCCTCAGTTGCTGGCACCGTAAAGAAAATGGTTTAGATAAACCTTGCTATTAATCACAATAGCATCTGTATATGTCAAATATGGGCAAGACCTGACTTAGTAATTCAGAGAGTGATTTGTCAGGATGACATAACGCTGCCTCCCAGAGCTTGGGAGCAACTGTCTCAGCGATCTCATTTTTGTCTTTCACTGTGAAGGGCACTTCTTGTAAATCCACGACTAGGATGATCCAGTTTTAATCATATGCAAATATTTTCTCAAGGTCCAAGGTAGTATCTGTAGTAAAGCGCTGACTGTGTGTGGGAGGACAGAGGAAAGACAGTTTCTGTTTTTAGTGTAGTAGTTACAAGAGTCCTCACACTGGGTGCTGTAGTCTCTTTCAAAGAGATGGTCTAAGAGCCTTGGAGTTCTGATAAATGAGCGTGGATGGTAAACTGCAAGATAAAGCCTCCTGCAAAGTCTTGTGTAAATAAAGCATGGCTTCTCGTCATGGTATAGTGGCCCCCATCTGTCTCCAGTGCAGGGTAGCGGTGCTGCCAATGAATGGCTCTCAAGCCTGGGCCACTTTAGCCTCTTTGGTTTGGATTTATTAGAATCAGTATGTTTATTGCTTTATTCAGAAAAGGGGTAGAAAAACCTGAGCACATGCAACCCAAGTGAGGTGGGGCTCCAGAAGACGCTTCCCAGCCTCACGATTCCTGGGGGGTTATTTTCCTGTGGGAAACTTTGAATTTGGAAGCATTCAACTAATGTGGGAATCAAGATTAACATTTTCTGAAATACTTCTACAAGAAAGGCAGAAATGTGGTGTCCAGGAAGCAGATTTACATAGCAGAAAACGCCTGCCCTGCAGCAAGTGGTAGTCTTTGTGTACTAAGTGTGATACAAACTCTGTGTGTGTGTGTGTGTGAGAGAGAGAGAGAGAGAGAGAGAGAGAGAGAATTACTGTGTGACTGTCTGTGTGTGCCTGTGTCTGTCTGTGTGTATATGTGTCTGTGTAAGTGTGTATGACTGTGTGTATGTACACGTGTTTGTATATATATATGTGTGTGTGAGTGTATGCGCATGTGTCTGTGTGTTGTGATTAAATACCTGTCTTCATTTCCTTCATGTCAAGCTGACAAGGCTTTGAAAAGTGTGTTTTACCACAGATGCCTATTCTGGATTCTCCTGCTCTAGGCGCAATACTTCCCACTCCCTTCTTGCTGAGTAAGCTATTCTCTCTCTCTCTCTCTCTCTCTCTCTCTCTCTCTCTCTCACACACACACACATTTTGGAAGGGAGTAGAAAAGGGAGAGGTACTGCAAGAAAGAGTTGAACATTGTGGAACATTTTTATTTCTCTCTTTAGCAGGAAATTAGCTAGAAGTCTTCATTTAAAAAAAAAGGTCAGCAATTAGCATAACCTAGCCAGTTACCTTTGCAGAGTTTCAGAATGAAGAAGCTGATGGTCTTAGGACAGGAGGCCTGTGGGTGACCTGGTGGTCTGGACTCTTGAATGCAGCCAAGGCATTTACACTGGATTCTTTTGGCTTGAGGCACCTGGAAACTTGGAGCCTTTGGGAATTGAAAGTTAAATAGGAACTTTCACTGGTTACTGCTAGCTCTGCCTGTTAGCAATTATTTTTATCTACTTGTCGGTGAGGGGGGACGGGAATGGGGGAGGGGGGCAGGAAACCTAGCTGGCATACTGGTCACAGGAAAGAACTGACTGATTTGGGGCCTTTCAAACTGTAGACCTTTGTTATTGACCAATGCTTAATTTGGTTTGTGGGTTCCTCTAACCCCCCTTCCAGCCTTACCTCATTTACCTTAACGACAGCTCCCCCTCCAGAGCTCAGCGAGGGCAGCCTGCCACTGCGGATGGGGGGAGCAAGAGGCCCAGAGCAAGAAGAAAGTGGGTTGAAAGCTGAGTTCTGTTTAAAGAATTTTCTGCTGGAAGCCAGCCCAGAGGGAGTCAAGAGGAGCTTTAATGAGGAGCAGCTGCGGGGCGACGCAACCCACAGGAGACATTTTTTTCCCCTTCGATCCACATTCTGTGTAGTTTTCAAAAAATCATGATTTTGAAATAGCTGTTTTGTAAAGCATGCCTCTTTTCTTGTTGTTGTATGTGGGATTTTTGCTTCACTATTGCTTCTTAAATGAACAAACACACGCAGACCGACAGACACACAGACACAGACACACAGACACAGACACACACACACACAGACACACACAGACACACACAGACACACACAGACACACACACACACACACACACACACACACACACACACACACACACACTCCTTAAAAACAAAAATGAAAGAGTTGCAGCAGAACCTGGATGCAATTTGAACTGGAGAAAACAAGGAGCGCTGGCCTTACTTGGAAAAGGGCTTTATTTCCTGCTCAGCCTCCCATCGGCTTGTAGCTGACACAGCTGCCGTACTGGTTTTTGGCTTTTCTCTAAACGAGTGATTGACTTAGGAAACTTGAAAGCAGAGATTCTTCTGTCCTGTATCACTGGGGACAGTGAACCTGAGTTGTAGCCGTTGCCAGAGTAACCAGAACTGTCCTTCATATCCTAGCTCATAGAACTCTGTAAAGTTCCGTGTTGAGTCTGGGCTGGTGCCGATGAGAGGCAGGGTCTGGTTCTCATGGGGTGATGGAAAAGTGTCTTTTCAGATGGATCATTCTCTCCTGCCATGGGGAGGGCTCCTTTGCGTTTTTCTCTTTTCCTTCCCTTTCCCTCTGCTTCTCCCTTTACCAGTGTGTTTGTAATTTAGCAATGGAAAATGGACCCCCTTCATGTCATGAATGGCAGGCTCTTCAAAGGTCATAAACAGATCTGTGTGGACCAGACGCCATGATCTGAGAGTTTGCTCTTTCTGGACATTTCATTGATAGAATCATGCCTGTGGTCTTTTGTATCTAGCATTCTTTTCTATGACCAGATAATGTTTAACTGCATGGGTATACCACATTGTATTTATCTGCCCATCAGCTAATGTCTATTTGGGTTGTTTTGACTTTTCAGCTACTGTGAATAGTTCTGGTTTCGACATTTTTATTGAGATAACATGTTGTCAATTACATACATACACTCAGATATGGAGAAGGAAGAGCTTCAAGCCAAGGAAAGATTTCTTACAATGGAAAGTCTGAAATTTTTTGGAAAAATGATCTAGTAATTTTAATTCATTTAGCAAATACATGGTATTTCCTGTATATTAAGTAGTATTTTTGTTTATTTACTTATTAATTTATTCATAGAATATGCACGTGCATACTATTGTGCATGAGTGGAGGTCAGAGGACAACCTTTGGGAATCGGATCTGTCTTTCTATCATGTGGACTTCTCAGGATTGAGCTTAGCTCTCCTGGTTTGTGAGCTAGATGTCTTATCTACTGAGCTGTCTCACAGACCTCTGAGTAGCGCTCGATGATGCCAGAAAACCCTTATGAGAGCAGTCCCTGGTACTAAATCTGCTAAACAACAGGGAGGACTGGTACTGTATCCAATAATTCACATGGGGTAAATGGGGGAGCTGGGACTGGAGTCTAGCTGGTCCTTAAGTTTGTGATCTCACTAGCAAAAACTGTGAGCACTTATTTGATTGTTACTGTTTGTCTGGAACCATACTGCATGTTGTATTCAAGCAGAAACTGGTTATCGTGTTTTAGGAATCCTTTAGAAATGCTTGTGTCATTGGGTAGAAATTACCTTGGGTGCTTTGAGGTTCTGTTCTTCCAAGGATGCCTGAAGGTGGGAAATAACCCATACCATGATGTCTGGCCTGAGGCTTTACTGATGATCAGAGCTCGTATCATAAAGGAAAGCGTGAGCGCGAGTGATAAGCACTGTAGGAATTCAGTTAACAAGACTTGTCAGAACACGGTAATAAATCATACGCAACATAAAGGATTATGAAAATGACTTTAGATTGTGCGCAGAATCCTTAGAAAATTGCAGGAATTAAAGTTTCCTGGGAAAATGATCTCCTTTCCAAATGTTCAGTTTCAAGTGTTGGCAGGACATACTAGGATAGGCAGTTGGCTTCTAAACAATGGAGCCTTTGGGTTAAGTGATGTATTTTGGAGTCTGTTCCAGAGCAGGTGAAGAACAACAACCCCAAACGTATGTGAGAGAGAAGAGAGACTTGAATTCTTAGGTGGTCATAGTCGGCGGAGAAGGAGAAAAGGAGTTGGAATCTAGACTAAGCCTTCTCTAGCCTTTATGGCAGACAGATAGATAGGCTCTGTCTATCATAAAGAGGGTACCATAGAAGTCCAGGAAATGACCCAAACCAGTGCCACCTGTGGGAGCCAGAACTCTGGTATGGTATCGGTGAGACCAGAGTCTGAGCAAGGGGTCATCATTCTGAGGGTGCAGCTTGTAGGCTTTAATGAAAACAAGAGGCACACTTCAAGGAATAAGAGGGTGGAAAAGGAGGAGAAACCCTGTAAAGTAAGTCACATAAATTTGTTTGTGAAGGAAGAAGAATTTGAAGGAAAAGGGGAAGTGGATCAGGCATGTATTTTAAGGTAAAAGGAAGAAACAGGGTGATGGCTGGCCCACGGCGTGTTGTATAGGAAGCTGCGGCTCTTCTGTACCAGCATGTAGGTCTGCCTTCACATAAGAAGTGATGTGGCTCTGTACGTGAGTAATGATCTCAGTAAAAGTCTGTGGGCCGTCATATCCAAGTTCTGTATCAGGAAAGCCTTCTTTCCTGGGCCTACAGGCCCTGCTTGACCTCTTCATCCCTGTTTTTTCTGTCCTCTCTCCCTCCCTGTGGGTTAGCAACACAGTCTCCTGGCTCCCTGTGCAGACCTGGGCACCTCCTGTCCAAGGGCCTTTGCCTCCTAGTTCCCCCAGCCTTGCACTTCCCTTTAGTCACCCGCATGGCAGATCTTGACTTACGGGGTGCCTTCTTATTACGCCCACCTCTGGTTTTCCTGTTTAAAATGCAAACAGCTCTCTTTTCCCAGTCCATGCTAGTCTTGAACTCCCATCTCTTCTTGCATTAGTTTTCTTCTTAGAATTGCTCTAATGTATCTCATTGCCCTCCTCTTCTGAAATTTAAAAATCTATGCGTGTGGAGATTTTTCCTACCACCTTGTCCCTTAGTATCTGGCTGTCAGCTTCTTTACAGTACTTGCACACAACTTCTACCTGTCTTCCCACATTCAAGCCAGCTGTTCCCGTCACTCATGCTGCTTCCTACAGCGTTTGCCTGTGTAAGTGGTGGTTTTACTATACATCCCAGAATGAAAAAAAATTTGTCTGCACATGCTCCCTGTAGACCCAATCCCCTTTCTTCTTGGAACAGTTTTGATTCACAGTTGATTGATCCCATGGATGCAGAACCTTATTTTTCCACACTTGGTGGGGAACGCCAGAATGGATTCTGCATTGGCTAAATGCTTATTGCAACAGTTAATGAATGAATGAATGAATGAGTTTAATATTCTTTGCGGAAACTAGTGGGTGAATATTCTCCAGCCTCATTAGTGTCATTATTAATAAGCATGTTTAGTGTTATTAATAGACTCCATGCATTTGCTGCTGAGGGGCTGGCAAGGTTTTTCTGTGAAGTTCCTGGAAATAAATATTTCTGTGGGCCATGTGGTCGCACTGCTCTGCCGCTGTAGTGCACAGGCAGCCACGGCCATCTGTAAACGAGTGAGCATGGCGCTGTGCCAACAGGACTATTTATGGACATGGAAATTTGAATTTTCTATAATTTCCAAACGCCGCAAAATACTAGTTTTTAATTTTTTCGACTATTTAGGAATGCGAAAGCCATTCATCATTTGCAGGCCAAGCTGGACCCACAGGCCGTGCTTCGTCCCTTTCTACTGCTGCCGGCTTCTCAAACGTGGTTTGCTTGAACATCATTTTCCACACTTGCCGGGGAACACCAGAATGGATTCGACCCTGAAAATGGATAATTCAGAAATACTTCTTTGAGTTCCAGAAACTTTCATGTTGTTCCATCTTTGTTTTCCTGGGAACCTTCTGTGCTCATTGTGTGTTTATGATGCTAACATTTCCATGAGTTTGCCTTCTCTTAGCAGAGGCCACATGGCAGCGCTGGGGGTGGTGTAACAGTTCTGGAGAAAAGCTGAGCAGAGCCCACCCAGGTTTAGAAGTTTGCCAGTATTTATAAGGTGCATAATTCCCACCCCCTCAGAACCAGCCAGGCCTGGTGCCCAGAAGACTGGTGTGAGAGGTTGGGCTGTAGTTTTTAACATCATCCATAATACGTTTCTTGAGTTGGCCACAAGTGCTTTTAATAATCCAGCTGAGGGTTAATTCTAGCTGTGCCTCCTTTGGAGCTCTTTGCTCCCCAGCTTAAGAAACAAAGCCAGTCAAGCTCCACATTCTATTGTCCAATAAGCTGTGATTTGGATAAGGCATCATGTTTTCCTTAGTAAACACACAGACAAAAATGGTTTTCATTTACAAAACGTTTTAGTTCTCATGAAGTTTTCCCACATACTTGAGTGTGTTCATTCTCACGATTATAGGTAGCCTTCTGAACTTCTTAAAGCACGAGATACCTGAGAGTAGGCAAGAAACAGTCTCCCCAAGTTCACGGCACCCTGGCCCTGGAAAAGACCTCCTGAGGCACCTCAGAGTCACTGCCAGCCGCCCTCTGATTTCAGTGCCTGTCACTGGCTGTCTCCAGCTGCAGTTGCCCATGAAGGTGCTCCGAGTCCGGCTGAGCCCCCTCTGACCCACTTCCTACACACATTTCTGAGAAGGGGCCAGGCTGTGGCTTCTTACATCATGCGTGTCCCTGTTTACTGGCTCTGTTTTCTCCACCAGCCATCTAAGCTATTGCACAATTCTTTTGAGCATGTTGTCTTAGTTCCATATAATGTCTTGCCTTCCTCATTTTCTCAAAAATTTTGAACCCAGAAGACCTGAATTAGCCAACTGGTGACTCATAATATGGCTCGGATTGGGCATAAGAAGATATGGCAGGGGATTGGGGGTGGGGGAGGGGAGAACGACTCATCTACAAGAACGCTTGCTGTAGAGGTACGGGGACCTGGATTTAAATCTCTACCACCACGGAGAAAGCTGGGCATATCCATGCATGAGTCTATAGCCTCATTGCTGGGGGAGGAATGGGTGGAGCCCAGACAGGAGAATTGACAGGCCTTGCTGCCTGCCTGCCTAGCTCTAGTTTCAGTGAGAGACTGTCTTAAAGGACTAAGGTGGAGATGGATAGATAGAACAGGACACTCGATGTCCACAAACCCATGCATGACATTCCCCTCTCCCATACCCACTCATACACATGTTATAACAGGGATCTTCTTTTGAGAGTAGAGATTTAGAGTATGGTTTAAAGATATTTTCTTTGGATAATGGTAGAGCAGCTTTCTAGGTCACTTTTCTGTTTTCCAAAGTGTAAGATGGACAAATAAGTTGAATCAATATCCTAGACTTTAGCCAGATAGTAAAGTTTATATTAGAATAAAGATCTTTGTGCTCTTATTCGTGGTCCCATTTGAATAGCTTTTCCTTTCAAAACTAATGCTCCCCATGTCTTTCTGCTTCTCTTAGGATTCAAGAGGTAGATGGCTTCTACAAAGATCATTCATTGCTCCTATATGGAAAATGTCATTAGAAAAAAAATTTGAGGCAGATTTCATATAGCCCACTGGTCTCTAACTCAGTATGTAGTCTAGGACGACCTTGAACTCCTGATCCTCTGCCTGTACTTCGAATGTGCTGGCTGGGATCACGAATGTGCACTGGCACACCCGGCCAGAGTGTTATCCATCAATCATTCCCTCCTGTGAACGTTAGTGTTTATTTGGTACCATAGATAGTTTATGAGCTCTTAATTATATTTTGTTGTTTTCATTTGCTTTAAGTAGCTACCACGCCCTCACTTCATACGTTAAAAGATTTTAAAGTGTCTCTTTGAAGCCTGGTCGTCTGCTCAGTCTCAGCTGCCCGAATGCAGTCCAGAAAGCTGTGTGCCCACCAACTGTTGTTCCGCTGGAATTAGAGAGAGTAGCTTACTTTCCCCCAATCCTTAGTTGAGAAACAGCACATGATGGCTTGTGGGTTTTAAACTGCAGGGATAAGAGGATCATGTGCGTCCATCGTCAGGGGAACATCATAATTCTATCAACTGGCTCGGTCACAGTGAGGAAGTTAATGCATTAAGTAGACAGGTATAAACAGTACCCAATAGAAAGGTGCTCTCACGGGCTGGAGAGATGACTGGGCTGTTAGAGAACTTGCTATGCAAGTGAGATGACCGGAGTTCAAATCCTTAGATCCATGTAAATGCCAAGTGGGCATGGTGGTCTGAGGAGCTCTGAGTTTGATTAGAAATCCAGTCTGAAAAGAACAAAAGAGCAGAGAGATCAAGGATGATTCCCAGTATGTCACATCTTTATATACATGGGCATACATGTGTATGTACACCTACACACACACACACACACACACACACACGTGTGCTCACAGACAAAACCACACATATACATATGCATGTACTCCATACTTACATACACATGAAAAATGAAACGCGTGCACGAGAGAGAGAGAGAGAGAGAGAGAGAGAGAGAGAGAGAGAGAGAGAGAATAGTTACATCATTCCAGAATAGTGAACAAAGCCTGTGGCTTAAGTTACCTTTGGGGACGGGTATTGCCCACTGACTGTGGCAGATGCTGCTGAATCATCACTGGTATTCTGGCATGACTCAAAAGGAGAGGTTCTCTGAGTACCCCTTCCACTAAAGTGAGGGCGTGTTTTGCAGGGTTCATAATGCCTTTAGGCATCCTCCTTCACAGTTGAGTGTTTTCTTGACTGGACTGCTTTGTTTTGTAGTGATTCTTTGGACTCGCCTGAAGTCAAGTGTTTTCATGAACTCTATTTTATTTTTTGGTACAGATGTCCAGAGGGTTTCTTGGGAGAATACTGTCAACATCGAGACCCCTGTGAGAAGAACCGCTGCCAGAATGGGGGTACCTGTGTGGCCCAGGCCATGTTGGGAAAAGCCACCTGCAGATGTGCTCCAGGGTTCACAGGGGAGGATTGCCAGTACTCAACCTCTCACCCCTGCATCGTGTCCCGCCCCTGTCTGAATGGAGGCACCTGCCACATGCTCAGCCGGGATACCTACGAGTGCACCTGCCAGGTCGGCTTCACAGGTGAGAAGCGTGACTGGAGTCCTTTCCCCCTGTTCCCTGCAGACATCTCAGCATGCATATTCGATCATGACATCTGACTCCCCAGGGTTCCCAACTCCAGTGCACATTTAACATTATGGTAGGGACTCAAATATGGGGGCTGGGGAGATGGCTCAGTGGTTAAAGCCTTTACCTCACAAACAGAAGGACCTGATTTTGGATCCCTGGATCCCACATAAAAATGTTGGGTGGATATGGCAGTGGGCCTGTACTTTTGGCCTGGAAGGCAGAGCCTATGAAACCTCAGAGCGAAGCAGTAAGGAAGTAGAACAATCCAGGATGATTCCCAATATCACTCTTGGGCCTCCACAAGTACACACATTCAAGTGAACTCTTGTACACATACCTGCACACACCTATAAACAGACAGACAGACACAGAACTTGAATACAGTAAAATATTCAAAGCAGCACTTTAAAACATGTTAAGATATAAATGTTAGCTACGTTAAACAAATAAAAGACAAAATATAATTAGGGAAAAAGCATGAGATGTCTAAGGTTCCTTATGAAAACTAAAGGGTGGGGAGGAAATAATTCAAGAATGATATTCTCCGACACTTTCCACATCAGAGCATCGAGTTCTTTTTCTTGACTTCCTCTAAGTTTATAAGATGCGCATGTGCTTAGCCTGTCCTCAACCTCTTTTGAGTTTTAAGGGTCAGAGAAGGAGCAAGCAAAAGGGCCAGGTATCTAGTAGTATTTGATTATTTGTGTCTTAAAATCTCCTGTCTTGACATTCTTGGGGCTGGCTTTTCTGTTCTGAACTTGTCTGCCCCACCCCCATTTCCTGCCCTTAGCCATCACACTTTTGTGGTCACTGAAGCACTGTTTTGAGCCATATCACAGTTCTCCCTGAGGAATGTTAGTGCATTCCTTGTTCCAGTTGCCGTCTCTCTCACCAGCCGATGGCCCCCCTTCACCCCCGCAACTTCCCTGGCTCTGCAGGCTCTTGCGTAACTGCCCACTGCACGCCAAACTCAGCGTGTTGTCGTGAACAAGTGGCACCACCTCGCACACCAAGATCACAAACTAGAAACTTCTCTCCCTTGTCCTTACCCCACTCCTTGGAGCCAGTCCCTGGAGCTGGTCTGGAGACCCCTTTTCACCTCTCTGGTCATCTCTGGACCTCCTGAAATAATGTATTTTTTCACCCCTGTTCTCTTCCTATCTAGTTTTTCTGTGCTCTTGTTGCATCTTGTTGTAAATGCATGTCGGCTAACAGGCCCACCAGCTCACAGTGCTGTGTGCGTCGGTACAGGCTACAGAGTAAGCTGCAGCGTGCTGTGTCTTCACAGCCTAAGCCACGTGTCTTTGCAGGGCTCTGCTTCCCTGCAGGTATCTCAGTGTAGTCAGCAGAAGCTCAGCGTCTTCATCCCTTCCTGAGACAGGCTGTGCCTCCGCACTCTCTCCTCCTTTCCTGGAGTAGTGATGATGGTCGGTGTCTTTACAACTGGGCTGCAGTCGCCCTTTATCATCCTTCAGATGTTTGGCTGTTACAATTTATTATTGTTGCGTCACATTGTAGGGTGTGCCGTGAGCGCCTGCGTGTGTGTGTGTGTGTGTGTGTGTGTGTGTGTGTGTGTGTGTGTGTCTTTCACCTGAACCCTTCTGAGGTAGGTTTGAGCCTTCTTCAAAGTGTATTAAATAGGGGAGAAGCATTCATGGCATTATATGCTTAGAATCCAGCACTTAGAAGACAGAAGATTGCTGTATGAAGCCAACCTGGTCTACTCAGCAAGTCCCAGACTAGCTAAGGCTACATAGTGAGACCCTGTTTCAAAAAGAAAAAAAAAAGGTGAGAAAGAATTCTCTGCCACTTTGCTGCCTCAAGCACCAGGTGAGCACTAGTCTGGAGCTTTAGTGAAGTGAGTCACAGCTCGGGTGGCTACAGGAACAGCTCCCTGACTGTCAATGTCAGGCGTGTCGCCGACACAGGGCAGAGGGGTCGACATGCCTGCTTCGCAGCATTTCAGTTCAGACTGAAATCGCAGGGAAGCCTTCTTCATAATTAAGATGTCACTCTGAAATGGTCCCCTAATTAGCACTCTTCCTTTGCTGTCCAAAGAGTCTCTTCTCGGTGTCTTACAACAATCTCATCGTCTTTGAACACCAGCCGCTTCTGTGTATCATGTTGGGAATGACCCTGCCCAGGCCGCCCTTGTCGGGTTTCTTCTGCTCACAATGGAAGATGCAGGGGTAGCAAGTTGTGTTATTTCCTCACGTACATGTGGGGAACAGACTTTGAGGGCCTTTCTGCTGGGGAGATGGCCACACTGTGTAAGACCTGAGTTCGGATCCCTAGAACCTATGTAAAATACCAGGTGTGGTTGCTCACAGATGCCGTCTGAGTGCTGGGGGCAGGATGGGGGATGGTGCAGAAGGTTGGGTCCTTGGAGCTCACTATCTAGTTAGCCTAGCCAAATTGGTGAGCTTCAGGTTCCTTCAGGTGCCTTAAAAGTAAAGCAGAGGGAGAGATTGAGGAAGACACCCGACATTGATATCACACATAGGCACATGCATGTGAACATATGCACACACTTATGTCTAAACACACACACACACACACACACACACACACACACACACACACACACACACAATCTGTTTCAGTTGTAGCGGAGGGCAAACACTGATATCCCTGATTGCCAGAAGCAGTGCATATCTCTTTCCACCATTAAGTGGCCTGCAGTGAAAAGAAGGAAACGAGGAACCACATGGCCATTCCTCTCGTCTTCAGGTCTGTGTGCTGTGCTCAAGTGGGCGCTGCACCTTCTACTGTTGCCTTGACAACCCTAGACAAGCAGAGAGCATCTGGACCTGGGTGTCATGTCTTTAGCGGAGCTGCCGTGTTTTTCATTGGTCGAAGATTTGGACAGCCAGTTGTCATATAACTTCAGAGAGTTCTCCTTTCTAGTTTAAATAATAAAAGATTTAGGTTAGGAGTCAGGCATTTGGTCCATGACTGTAGTCAGCAGGCCAAAGCTGGATGATCGTGATTTCAAGGCCAGCCTGGAATGCACAGGAAGACCTTGCCTCAAAGCATACAAACAGACAAACAGCACAGCCACCAAATAATGAAACAAAAGACAAGTTGAAACAAAAACCACATGAATACAAATTTACTTCTCCCTTTGTGGGAATCTACTCTGCTTCTCATGGACTCATGCTTATAAGATTTAACATGAAAGAGTCTTCCTGATATTGCTGGTGCCTTTCTGCCTGAAAGAGTCCCCAAGAGTTATCTTTCTGCCCCTTTCATGAGAGCATCTAGTAGTTTTTTTGTTGTCGTTGTTATTGTTGTTTGATTTGTAGAGAGCACCATGTCCAAAACTATCAGATGATATCTACACAAGACCACTGCTGACAAAATGTTGCCCAGAATGTGTTGTGTTTAAAGAAAAAAGAAGCAGTGTTGACTTATTTTTATCACCTGAGAGGTTCGTTTAATAACTGTGTAGTGTGGAAAATGTGAGCCTATTTTGTTCATTCAGCACACATGCCCTTTGAGAGCCTCCCGTGGGAACCCAGCCTTGTAGGTGTGGCAGCTGCCATAATAGTGGCACTGCACCTTCTGGACAAGAGCATCAGGGATGATTTAGTAGAGGTGGCGACTGTGAGCAGAGATAAGGCAGAGTTCTCTAGGCAAGTGAGGAGGAAGCTGGTGCTCCAAACAGCAGAGTTTGTGCAAAGATAGGAAGGAATGAGAGCTGCTGGGTCCAAACCATCCCCTGGACCCACAGGGCTGGCCTGCGTCTAGATCCCTCGCGTGTCCTATGCCTTGAGTCTTGGCCAGGGACCTCTGAGAGCTTCTGGAAAGTGCCATGTGCCTGAGGAGGCACTGATTTCTAAAATCAAAGCGTCTGGACATCTCTGTGCCACCTGGTGGGTGGCAGAAGGAGCTGCTGAGGGTGTCTGTGAGCCGTACTGAGTTCTGTCCCTTCCCTTAGGAAAGCTGTGCCAGTGGACGGATGCCTGCCTGTCTCATCCCTGTGCAAACGGAAGCACCTGCACCACCGTGGCCAACCAGTTCTCCTGCAGGTGCCCAGCGGGCTTCACGGGGCAGAAGTGTGAGACTGATGTCAACGAGTGCGATGTTCCAGGACGCTGCCAGCATGGCGGCACCTGCCTCAACCTTCCCGGTTCCTACCAGTGCCAGTGTCCCCAGGGCTTCACGGGCCAGCACTGTGAGAGCCCCTACGTGCCCTGCGCGCCCTCGCCCTGTGTCAATGGAGGCACCTGTCGGCAGACCGGTGACTTCACTTTCGAGTGCAACTGCCTTCCAGGTAAGGGGCGCCCTGGTGTCCTGGGGGACAAATCAGTCTCAGGAGGAAGGCGAAGGTGGCATGTGTGCGGGGCTCTGTTCCTGCTTTGGAAGGGGCCTGAAGCAAGGGGAAGTGAGAGCTTTGCGTGGGGTGTGTTGCTGGCGAGGAGGGGTTTTATGGGCCCACTGTGATCCATAAATAGAGCAGGGGGTAATTTAACATGTCAGAGTTTATGATGATGAGTACGGAGGACATTGTTTATTGTCCCTTTTGGGGAACAGTGAGGAGAAACAGGAGAAGCAGTTGTGGGAAAAGGAGGGGCAGATCTGGGATGGAGAACACTGTGAGAACAAGACATTGGAAGATTGTGTGTATGGGTGTGTGTGAGAGAGAGAGAGAGACAGAGAGAGAAAGAGAGAAACCACAGTGACACTAGAAGTATCACTGACAGCTTCCTCTGTGCCTAAACTGTGGACTCCTGGCCTGCAGCGCCTCTCCCATGTTCCCCCTTGACTGAGGGCTGGGGGACCTCCCCCACCTGTTTCTGATGAGCTTTGTTTGGTAACAGTGGGAGACCAAGTGCAGTGCAATACTTGCTGGTTCTCTTGGCTGGTCAAGTCTCCTACGCACACAGACAATGCAGGGTTGAAGCACAGAGGAGCAGTATCGGGGGGCTCAGCGCCTGGTGTTCCTCAGAAGGAGAAAGGAACGAGCCTGCCCAGTTCACTTCACTCCTTGTAAAAGTGATGAGGAGCCTGAAAACCAAGAATTTTGATTGGGAACAGAGCAGAGCAGCTGGAGTAGATGAATTACTAAGCAACAAAGATTCTGTTTTTATACAAATGTCCCTAGCACAAAAACAAAAGAAGGACGACTGTGTGTGTGCTTGGGTGGGTGGGTGGGGGCCAGTAATGTGCTAAATAAGCAGAATTGCTTCCAAAGAAGTTGTTCCATCCACTCTCTGGGTGAGAATCTCAGATTCTGCTGTGGAGAATATGGCTTGTGGTTTCATCTTTGGGGCATTAGAGATCATAGGTTAGTCTTTGGTGTAAAACCCAAGGGCAGTTTATTCCTTTTATTTCGTAGCAGTATACTGACTGACTTGCTTTCTAGGTACTCCTGCACACTCACACACTCCATGCATTATGCCATCAGACTCTAAGCAGAGCTTGAGGATTTGCTATTTAATCGGATGACTTTCAATTTCTCTTTCAATAAAGAACAGATAGTGCTATCATTCTAGATACTTAATAAATGTTTATTAACTATTGCTATCACCAATATTTATCTTGTAGAAGGAATAACTAAGATTTCTTTCTTTGCTCCAGTATTTGTTTGCATTTTAAGAGCTAAAAATAGAAATGTAAACAACTTAATTTTGTAAATATTTTACTATTGTTGATGTTCTGATAGTGTAATTTTGTAATGGTCTAAGTAGTGAGTAATTGAAGTCAGTGAGATTATGAATTACATTACATTAAGTTTAGAGTTCCAAGAAAATTACTTTTAGTAGTTGCCTTGAACAGGAGGTTGATTTGGCAGCAAGATATTGACAGGAAGTTAGAGAAGTCAATAAAGGAAGTCTTCAGCTGGGAGCGAGTGAGTATTCACTCCCTTTGTTTTGCATTGTTATCCGTTAGGCTGCGATAAGAACCTCAGGGAATTCTCAGAGTGTCCGGAAAGAATCTGTCAAATGAGAATCATATCTCCTGCTTGAGAAAGGAAATAACCAGGGATTCCACAGCCCGAAGGCTGCCAGGACTTTGTGAAAGAGTAAGGAGGTCTGGCTGCTCTGCTTGTCTGTAAAGCAAGTCACTCATTTTCTCATTGATGTGGGTGTGTGTGCATGTGCGCGTGTGTGCGTGTGCGTGTGCGCGCGTGTGTGTGTGTGTGTGTGTGTGTGTGTGTGTGTGTGTGTTAGGGATCAAAAGTGGGAAGCAGGCAGGGAGAAGATTTGACAAAGGAAAAAACTAGCATTTGTTTAATACTTTTTGTGAACTGGATATCATCAGATCTTTCCACTACATTTAGCGTATTTACACACATACCTTAGGGGTAGTAGGTATTATTTTTGGAGTTTTCTCTGTTTTAGAGCAAAATGTGTTAAGTCATTCACCCCAAGTTACACAGTTCATATTGGAGAGGTAGGGCCCTGAACTCCGGGCAGGAGCTTTCCAAGGCTGCATCTTTTCCCATCCCACGGCTTCGCGGTACGCTGTTCATCTGCTTTGGTGTGCTTGACTTCCCATCAGATGTTCTGAGGTGTGTGTGTGTGTGTGTGTGTGTGTGTGTGTGTCTGTGTCTGTGTCTGTGTCTGTGTCTGTGTGTGTGTGTGTTCAGGGGCCAATGATATGGCTCAGTGGGTAAAGGTGCTCACTGTGCAAGCCCGACTACCTGAGTTCTAGCCACATAAAGGTAGAAGATTTTCGACTCCACAAAGTTGTTCTCTGACTTCTCCATGTATGCTGTGGCACAGCATGCACACATCTATACACAGCATAGAAACATAATAAAATATGTTCACGTAATGGGGAACGTGAGATACTCCTGACTGTAAGTAAACAAATAGTGTTTGCTCCATGTCAGCCTAACTATATAATTGTGCAAACATTTAGGCACAGTGAAGCAGTTCTTGCCCTGCAGGATCTCATGATCTGAGACGGATGACTTTAACTGAAGATTTTCAAACAATGAGTGTCCAGCATTGCTGTGGACGGTGACGTGTCTCTGTATTGTGTCAAATTCCACGCTTGCTCTTATGTCCCAGGTGAAGTCTGGGAAGCATCATTTGCTCTTCACGTAGGGAAACCACGGAAAGATGATTTTCTCTGAAAAAGTCTTTGCAGTACTGTCCTTGTCTTTGCCTCGGTTCCTCCACCGCCATCCACGCGGCTAAAGCCTTACTTAAAGTGTTATCACGTCTCCACCCAAATGGCATTCTTAAGTGAAGAGAATTGTTGTTTCAGTTGTAAAAATGGGGAAACCAAGTCGGCAGGAGGCAGAGCAGCCTGTGAAGGCATTTTGCAACTCCTGAGTGGCGGCTTCCCAAATGCACTGCAATTTTGTGCACCTGTACTTGAGGAACACCTATTTAGAGCCATAACCGTCCCCCCCCACCCTCCCCCCTTAATTACTGGCTCTGGCTTCACTTTTGTTTTGTTTTCTGAGACACTTCGCTTTCCACTGTATAATTTGTACTGGGTAACTAACTTCACTGTGCCCATTGTTTACTGTCTGTCTTTTCCAAATTCTCCCACCTCTTTCCCTCCTCTGAATGAAGGTTACGGTCTTTGGTTCTGTGCATCCATCACTGTCCCAGACACCTGAGAACGGGCCCATGGAGGACAGGACCACAAACATGTCTTGATTGGCTGTCTCTGAGCACATTGCCATCCCATCCTATGGTGACATAACTGGTCTTGATTCTGTCCTGTATCAGGCATCCCAAACTTAGGTGGCCATTACATTTGTCTGCGGACATTCTAATGTTGAGCAAGAATAATTCCGGAGTGTTGTTCAACTCTGACAGTTGATGAGCACATAAGTTAGCAACTGTATTTAAATGGCTGAGATGTTGGTCTCTTCCTGCAAAGAGCATCATGATTGTATGACATGCAGAGAAGGACTCTGCCCTGCAAAAATGACTTTCCTTGTGTGACATAGAAAGAAATGTTTTTGCACAGGTGGAGGAAAAGACGTCTTCCATAGGGACCTGACAGAACAGAATTGGGAGCCACATCCCAGGTTCTCATTGGATCAGCAGCTGCTGATCACACTCAATCCTGGGCAGAAGACATGGGCCGAGTGCCCAGCTGCAGTGACCTTAACGTGAGCAGAATAAAGCATGAAATGCATGACTGACTGTCAGCGTGTTGGGGGCCATGTTAATCCACGGGAAGGAAGCGTTAGGGAGGTTTTTGTGTGTGGCTGTATTAATCAGCATGTAGTAGGCTGCTCTGAGTGCATGACTGTTCTCGTGAGTGCAAGGTTGGAGTGGACAGTCCTTTTCTTCTTTTTATCTCCCATCTTTTCCTTCTGTGATTTCTTAGAGTGTTATCTGGCCTGTCTCCTTCACTTGTGATGGCTTCTTTATACCTGGTCCTTTCCCTAGGGATTGCAGATCCCTAGTGTTGAAATGAAGTGTGCATACGTTTCCTGCCCCCGCCGGTAGGAGACTGTGAGTCTTTGTTCTCGTGTCTTCACACTCAGGTGCATATGATGTTCTCTGGAGAATTGTTACTAATCGCATTTTAGCAGGTTTGCTTTTGTGGCAGATTTTTTTTTTTAACCGAAGAACAATGTCAAAGAGCATCATTTTCACTTTTGTCCTGATTCCCAGCCCTTGACTTTCCTTCACTTGTGCTCATGGGTGCTTTCCTGGGAACTTCAGCCTGGCCTGAGCCCACCGTAATTCCCTCGTCATCTCCTTCCCCTTCTCCCCTCCTTCCTGCCCCCCTCCCGCCCTGAAAATGGAAAGACTGGTGCTTTGAGCAGCATCTGAGCTCTGTGTGGGATGAGACATTTAAAAGACTTTCCGCCCCTCTCACTGCCGATGTTAATCACCCCAGTGGCCCACGGTTTCCTAGCAGCGGTCTTAAAATGTTCCCCCTGAGTTAATGTCTCTCCTTTTGGCCTTTTAAGGAGCGGAGCTGGCTTCCAGCAGTAGAACTCTTGTTAGCGGCCATGTGGGCCTTACGTGACCACCACACCCACCCGTAGTGGGATTTGTCTGCTTCCCTTTCTTCTGGAAGCCTAAAATGGATTTTAGGAAGCGACTCCGAAGCAACTCCGCTGTAACTTTATTCTTAGAGAGGCCATTTCTTACGAGAATTTGCTAACTCTTTCCAGAAAGAGTTCTGTACTTCTAGTCTAAAGCATACATCCTGTTATCACATTTTGGCAGGTTTGCTTTTGCGACAGACTTCTTTCCAGAAAAAGATTATCAGAGAGCCTCATTTTCACTTTGCCCTGATACCCAGCCCTGGGCGCTCCCTCTTGCGCTCACGGATGCTTTCCTGGGGACTTGAGTTTCTCAGACATGGGAGCTTCTGACCAGAGGTCAGTTGTTCAGGATGTTGAAGGGAACCCTGGGATCGCATAACACATACTGATCAAAACCGGGTACTGCTCTGGGTCCCTACTGACTCCTGCGTACTGGTCATATACAGTCCTGGGCTAGGGAACCCAACCCAGGGCTGCAGCTTCCGCATTTGTAAAGTAATAAGATTAAAAAAGATCTCCAGCGGATACCCTAATCCCCTTGATATAAAAATAATATTAGCTCATATGTTTTAAGAGCCTTCCCCTAGAATAACTGCTTTATTAAGATATAGCTTATGTACCATACAATTTCCTCTTGTGAAGTGTACAATTCAGTAGCTTTTCATATATTCCTAGATACACGTGACTATCTTCACAATGCTTTATTTTTTTCTCCAGAAGAAACCATGCACCTGTTATTATAGCCACTCCTAATAGTAGTCCTCGGCTACTCTCTTGTCTTTGGGTGCTTCATTTTTCTTTGTTTCTTCTGGGCCTTTGATAGGAATGCTGTAACTGTTTCTTTTCACTAAGAGAATGGTTTTAAAGTTCACTCACATGGAAACACCAGTACCTCTTTTTGTGCAGAATAATACTGTATTGTAAAGTTTTGCCACATTTGTTTGGTTGCGTTTTTGCAATCACTCATAATTCTGCTGTGGGCAGTGGTGTCCGTGCTCCTTGGGGATGCATGCATTCACTTTCTGGGAGGTGCATCCCTAGGTTTGCTGCATCGTAGAACATCCCTAACCTTTCAGGACAAACAACAGATCAGATCAGACAACATTGCAGATGGTCCACCATTTTGCATTCTTACCAGCAGCCTGCGAGAGTTTCAGTTCCCACCTCCCTGCAAACACTTACTATTATCGGTCTTTTTGATTGCAGCAGTTCTGGTGTTTGCGAAGTTAAGTATCTTCTTGGATTTTGGTTTGCATTTCCCTGAGGGCTTGAAGTGCTGAAAAGTGTTCTGTGTTCTTACTGCTCATTTGTTTATTTGGGGAATGTCTATTTAGATCCTTCACTCATTTCATGATTAGGTTATTTGCGTTTTTCATTAAGTTGCATGGGCTTTCTTAATATATCCTAAACGCAGTTTCTTATCGTATGTATGATTTGCAGATTTTTCTCCCACTCTGGACTGTCCTTTCTCTTTCTTGATGGCCACATGTTTTTAATTTGATGAAAGCTATTTTTCTTTTTTGTTGCTTTGCTTTGGGCCATATTTAAGACAGCTCTGCTTAGCTAAAGTTACGAGGATTTATTCCTATTTTCCCCCTAATAGCTTCATAATTTCAGCAGTTCACTTAGATCTGATCCATTTTGAGTTTTATCTTTGTGTGTGAGGAAGGGATCCAACTTCATTCACGCACATGTATACCTTCAGTTGTTCTGGAGCTGTGTGTATGTGTGTGTGTGTGTGTGAGATGTATTCGTGGGCAGGGGAGGGGTTGCATTGGCAGGCGTGGCCTGACATGGTGGAGGTCCAGGGACAACCTTCAATGCCAGTCCTTGTCTTTCCACAAGGTTTGAAACTGGGTCTCTTCTCTACTGTATAAGCTGGGCTGGCTGGTCAACAGACTTCTGGAGAATCTTGAGTCTCTGCCTCCCATTTCCCATAGGGTGCAGGAATTACAGATGCTTGACACTGCTTCCAGCTCCTATCTGGGGATCTGAATCCCTCCAGGAGGAATGAAGGTTGAAGCACTGTGCCAGGTTCACCCGCGTATTGTGTGGCGAGACCGAGAGCTGAGCATGGGCAGTTTGACTTTCTAAGCTCTGCCTTTAACAAACTGAATTCCCTTCCTGTCTTTCTCCTTACCTGCTTATCTTCTGATGAGGAAGAACTACCTCCAAAAATAATCAGTCAGCCGTGAAAAGACAACCTGTCACAGTTATGTTGAAATGCTGCTTTTCTGATGTGTGTGGTTAGTAAGTTCAGTGAGGTGGGTGTGCCATTAGCTAATGTAAACTCAGGTCCCAGTTTCGTTCCTTACGGCTCAGCAGTGGGGGCTTTGCCCCCTGCCTGACACCTTATTCAGTCAGTTTTAGTTTTAGATTTGAGGGAGGTGAAAGAGGGGAAGGATGCCTGTCATGGGTTCTAGAATGTTGTGAATTCCCATAAATTCTGGCAGTGATGGACCAGGCCATTTCTCCCATGCCCCATCTGAACCCCGACTTGAACTTTTCTGAAAACCACTCCTGGAAGATGAGCTGAACTAGAACTTTTCTGAAAACCGCTCCTGGAAGATGAGCTGAACTAGAAGATCTCAGTTCCAGCTCAGCAAGGGCTGCGTGTGGAGCCGTGAAGGCTGGAGGGTGCCGAAGTGGTACAGTGTCTTCTGCTGAACAGGGACATTTTGAGGACTTCATTCGATTAGAAAGAAAGATAAATAAAATGTGATAATTTTTAAAAAAATTCTAACAACATGGTTCCATAGTCTTTCTCAGTCTTGCTTTCAAATGAGTTTTGGCCAGTATGTTTGACTGCGCAGTTTAAAATTGTTTATGCATGAATTGCTGCTGTTTTTGAGAAGCCTGGCCGTGCTGCAGCCCAGCAAGGTAGGTATGGAATCCGCAGTGCTTATGTAAGGAATGAACAGAGCAAGCTGTGAGTGACGTCTGCCCAACACGGAGGCAGAACTCTCTTTTTACTCTGAGATACCCTGGTGCCTTGTGCTTTCAGGGACAGAGACGAGCTTAAGAGAGAGTCTGGAGAACTCCTGTGTCTGTTCACACTGCATTTCAAATAGGAGCGTGTTCACTGAACAGCCGTTTTGTCTGGTAGTTGTTTGTTAGTGTGGGGATTTGTTAACAAGAGAAGGAAAACAGCCCAATGTGAGACTACAGAGAACCACGCTGTGCATAGTTAGGCTAAGGTTTGGCATTCTAGCTTTGCTTTCCAAAAAAGGAAAACTATCCAGAAGAAGGAAGCAATACTGTAAACGCATACACATCACATTCTTATAGTAAGGAACATGAAGAATTGAAAGTGCTGGTGAGTTCAGCTAGAAATGGCATCTTCTCAGACGCTTGTAACGTGTCTGTTGCACTTCGCTCATGACGTGGTGCTTGGAACAGTCCAGAAAGGCAGGCTGTGGGAGTGAACCGGCCTTGTTTGGCTGATTCACCGAAGCTGATTCAGAGTTTATTGAACAGCTTGTAGGTGTGGCACTGGGACTAGACTGTCTTCATATTCCAGGGCCAGTGTCTCTCCTGGATCCTCCCACCCAGCCCAGTTTTGGAGTCTTTTGAGCCTTTGTCCAGGAAAAAAAATGGTGGTTGTTGCATCTCTATTTTCTTTCTTTTCTTCACAGTTTTTTAATTAATTAATTAATTTTACACTATTTTCATACCTATTTTTTAAAGTTAACATACAAAACAGGTTTCATATGGTACTTTATGCATATGTTTTTATACTTCCTTTGCTTTAGTTGCTCTTCTACCTTTGCTCCTTCTTCCCACCTTTCGACTTTCTCTTTGCTGCTTGTACCCTCTTGGCCTCAGTAGCCTTCCTTCCTACATTCATGTAAACATCTCTCTCTTTCTCTCCTTCCTTTCTTTTCTTCCTTTTTTTTGTGGCACTGAACCCAGTTTGTGCATGATGCTATACAAGCACTCTATCACTGATCTATATTTTCAACTTAATTAGGTATTTTTTAATCCGTTTTTCCCAGTAGACAAGTGGGAAGCTACAGAAATCTATTATCTTGTTTTTGGAACCAGCTAACAACTGTTTGAACTAGACATTTGTCTTCTCCATCTTACTTCAGGGAAACACTTTGAATATAGGTGAGGTAGCTGTGAAGGCTTGGAAGCAACTTGCTTTCCCCATGGAGCTATGCTTGAGACGGACAGGATTGGGGTGTTTGTGTGGAGAGTCCCTCGTGGAACAGTGGCTGGAGGATTTGCGATAGGTCTGTGTAAGCCGTGCCCTGGGAGAGAAAGCACAAGTCTCCAGAAGGAGTTCCTCATTTGCTTTGTTCCTCTCTCAGGTTTTGAAGGGAGCACCTGTGAGCGGAATATCGACGACTGTCCTAACCACAAGTGTCAGAATGGAGGGATTTGTGTGGACGGGGTCAATACTTACAACTGCCGATGCCCGCCTCAGTGGACAGGTATGTATGGGAGTACAAATCCCCAGAAGGAGGTATGACATGGTAGCTTGAATAGACTGCTGGAAAAGTGGGCACCTTATATCAGATGAACAGTGTGTGAACTAGGCTTTCCTTGAACTGCTAGCCCTTTGGGCTGAACGCAAACCCTCGTGTTCTATGTGCACTCAAAGACATCCTTTCGCAGGAATCTTAGGTGCTAGCTCTGAACTAGAACCACCAGGCTAAAGACTGTGCCAGATGTGCAGCCCAAGCACTCCAGGTAGACCTTAATGCCAGGGAGGAGCAGTATATGGTCTGGATGCAAACCATGCTGAGTCAGCATTCGAGAAGCACAAATTCACACACCCCAATGCAAACTCAACTGTGAAACACTTGAGAAATCAGCGCTTGCAGTCAGTTCCAGACAGACATCTGTCCTGTAGCACTGTTGTGCCTGTGACTAGCTGAACGCTGGGCAGGGTTGCTTGATGACTTCATTCCTGTTGTTCCTATGTTTCCTTTCTTTTTTTCTTACAAGATAATTAATTGATTAATTTGAGAGGGAGAGAGAAAGAAAGAGGTAGACAGAAAGGGTATGTGCCTACCATGCTACAGGGTAGAAGTCAGAAGGCAGCTTTCCTTCCAGCTTGTGAGCTCCTGGGGATGAAACGTAGGTTGTCAGTCTTGTAAGCACACCCCACTGAGCAATCTTGAGGGCTCTGTTTTTTCCTTTCTTACAACCCATGTGTACACAGGACTGAGTGTAGCCCTGCCTGCCTCTGACATCAGCGGAATAGTTTTCCTGAATTCTACAGCCCCTTGAAATTTCTCATTAGTTTCTCTTAGGCTGTTTACTTATTTCCAAGGGACAAGTAATCTCAGACTGGACAATGGCTCTGGTTTCTCTTCATATCAACCTGTTTAATCTGCCACTGTTAGTTAGTTGGTTAGGCAATGGTTCAGGGAGGAAGAACTGAGCGTTTCGAGAGAAGCTGACTGATTCTCAAGGAAGGGTGAGAAGTTAGAAAGACAAGAGCACACTTCAGCCCAGGGACAGGCCGAGTCCTGCCAAGAAGCGTGGGTTCTTCAGGACTCTGAATTGCTTTCCCTTATCTGTTGCCTTTACTTATTTAGAGTACTCCAGTGCTGTGCACTGTGAATAGGAAAGTCTCGAGAGGGTTTATGACTCAGATGACATGATTTTAGGGAGAACCCATAGTTCTGGGTCTGATTCCCAGACCATCCTACCCAGTGCTTTCCCGAAGACCCTCCTGAAGCTAGCGTTTCCTTAGAATTCTTCATGGTGTTCTAACACTTTCTGTCACATTTTCTCTTCTCTCCAGCTTTGGTCACTTCCAATGTAGATTTTTTTCCAACAAGCTGAAAATTAGCTGCAAAATTAGTTGGAGCTTAATTACTTGACAATGACTGGAAACATTTGAATCACACAGTGGCAGTGGATGGGAACCTTTTCCTGTCCTGTGTGTGTGTGGGGGGGTCACACCCATTTTGGCTTCTTTTGTGAGTGGCAATTAAATGGTCACCAGTTCATATCTCTTTGTGATAGTCCCTGATGCCTCACCAGGGCGCCTGGTTCGATCTTGATTAAGGACACATAATCTTGGGAAATGCTCTCAGTGAAATTACCAGTGTTTGGTGGGTGCCTCTTTGCCGTTGCCATATGCACTCACGGGATTGCATTCTCTGGGAAACTGCACTCTCAGGAAGGGTGGCAGTTTTGATCTCTTCTGATCCCTGACTGTCATGTAGAGTGACCCCAGCCGTTGGTTCTCCTTTCCTTCATTCATGCCAGTTCTTTGGTTGGCAACAACAAGGCCATTTCACTGATAGGCTGAAGTCCCAGATCCTCCATGTTTCTGCGAAGCTTTCCATGCCTCGAGTTTGTTTCCCTGCAGCTCTTCCCACCTTAGCAGTGGGAGCTGGTCATGGTTCTCCCTGCAGCGCATCCAGCGACCGACCATGCTTTCCTGCTCTTGCAGCCCTTCTGCTCCAGGATGGTGCTCCGGTCTCTGCAGCACACTGCAGTTTCTCCGGCCCCAGCTCCTGGCTGCACACTCGTTTCCTGTCTCTGAAGCGCCTTCAGCTCTTCCAGCCCTAGTGATGGGTGTGCAGGGTTTTCCTGTCTCTGCAGCACATTGTTTCCCAGCCTGTTTCCACTCACACGTGCCTTTCTCCTGGGTCTTCTTCCTCTGCTTCTGCCTTCCTCCCTGTTTTCGCCTGCCAACTCAAAGTAGGCGGTACCTCCCAGGAAACTTTTCCTGACCTCTCTCCCGCTGGGCCCCCTGTTTTTCTCTGAGTTGCAGTTCCCCATCTTTACATTCTCATTCAGATTAGGGTTCTCTGTTTTACATAAATTACAGAAACGAATGCAGTTTATGTAGAGGAGTTAACTATTATTGGTATCTTAAATGTTTGCCAAAATTATCAGGAGCATAATTTGATTTTTGAAATAGATAATAGGACATATATTAAAAGGGCCAAGTAATTTGCCCATGGCATATAAAGACAGATTGGGTTGGTGTTTGAATCTATGCTTATTGAGTTCCAATTCTGTGTTTGGAACTGAGGTTTTTTTTTTCTTTTTATTACATTTAATTGATTTTGTGAGGTGTCTCCTTACTTTTTTTTAATATTTGGAGTCTCTTTAATAGGTTAAAAGTTCAATATATAATTTCATTATTCTATGATTCATGATTTGCTGTTTTCGTCTTGCCTCCTTGGGAATCTGGCTGGTTACTTTGAGGTTAGAAGTTCACATTATGCGAGTGTTTCACATTCAGACTGGAGCTTTTTCCTCTTGTACCTAAGAGCCTGTTACAGCCCTGTTCAGAATTCCCTTTGTGATTTCCACTGCAGAGTTGAAGTATGAGCTGTTTGATTTGGCATCCAATGGAAAGGAGGGGTTGTCCTGGATTACTAGACGAGGAAATGAAGTTTCTAGTCATCTCAAAAACAGTGGGTGAGATTATGAGGTTGAAAAACCCAGGCATCAATTTTAAATAAACGGAATTTGAAGGGTCTGCTACATTTCTAGTGAAAAGTGCCTGAGAGTAAGTGCTTTATAAGCGCATAGACAACACCAGGCTTGGTCTTTTGTAGCTGTAGGCTTCAAGATAAGCAGAAACATTCCCAGCTCTACTCAGTTTCTTTTTCTCAGGCTTTGTTTGCTATACATAAAATTGATATATTTTATTTACTTTATCGGGATTTTAGGAGAACCAATGTAAGCAGTGGGGTTTTCAGTCTTTGCATTTATCCAGCAATAGCAGTCATGCTAAACATTCTAAATTGGAGCTGTTCCGTATGGTAGCCACGAGTCACACTCTGGTAAACATCAGAAATGTTAATGGTCTAAACTCACATATGTCACAACTATAAAAAATACTTGTTTTTGAAGATATATCTCGAAAAAGGTAAAAAGCCCTACTTGATGATGTTTAGACACCGATCAGTGTGAAAATTATAATGTTTTAAATATGTTACATTAGACACAGTATGATGTTAAGATTATTTTCACGCATGCCCTGTCATTTTTCTCTGGGACAGCTGGCCTCTGGATGCAGAGGTGTCCCTGTACTTAGAACCATTGCTGCTTCAGGGCAGAGCTTGTCTATCCGCTTTTTGGCAAAAGGGACAGATGACAAGCCACACAAAGACAGCATGTTGGCCCTGTTCTGGGGGCGTTTCCTCCTCAGACTTGCATAGGACTCTGTTGTAACTAGGCTCAGAGCTTTTCACCCACTGTTGCTATCTAGATAGTGTTTTCAAAGTTTACCAGCCTTTAGGTCTAGCTAGCCCATGCTCATGTAAAAAAGGAAACTGATGCTAGTAGTGAGTGCGACAGAGGGTTCATATCTTTGTAAGATCCTCCTTCTGGGAAAAGTCCGAATGGTGGTGACCAGGTATCCTTAAGGAAGTGAGTGCATACCTCCGTGTCTGCAGGCTGAGTACACATGCCTTATTCTGCTGCAGTTGGCTCCGTGCCATCTTATCAGAGAAGTTCTGCTCTGGCAAATATCCATTTAAGGGGAAAACGTTTTAAAGGTCCCCAAATATATGAGGGCAGGGTAGATTAATGTTTTGTCTACACAGATTGTTATTTGAATTTTCTTTTTAAAGGTTCATTTCCTTCAGAATTAAAGTTGACTCTAAGCTCAACTCAGAAATTCCTCTCTGTGGCTGCCTCTGGCTTTGGGTTCACTCCTGGGGCACATGTGATTTATTTTCCTGAGCTGGTTATTAATCCAGAAATGTAATTTCAGCTTGAGCTTGGAATAGTGCTTTGGGACATGAAGCAGAAATGGACAAAAAAAGTTAGGTGGATTTGGATCCAGCATTGCCGGCCAGATTTCCTCGGCTCTCCTTGACAGTGTGCTGAGCCTGGAAAAGTGGTAGGATTCCTCTTGTCTCTGGCTTACCTCCCTCCAGTGAGAAGGTTTGGCATGGATTCATAAGTGCATATGCGTGAGGTGGGACCGGAGCCCCTGGCCTGGAAATGGGTTCTCTGCGTGGTGGTGTTTGGATGTTGGACAGTGTGACTTTGCTTCAGTCCCAATCAGTCCAGCCTCTGGTTGGTGACACATTGTCTTCTAGAATGTGTGTGTGTGTGTGCATATGTGTGTGTGTGTGTGTGTGTGTGTGTGTGAGAGAGAGAGAGAGAGAGAGAGAGAGAGAGAGAGAGAGAGAGAGATGCGTCTTCTTCTCTTTCTGTTTCTCTCTTTCTCTCCTTCTGCCCCTCTTAGTCTCTCCCTTGCTACCCCCCCCCACTGTGAGGAGGTCTAGGGTATAGGGATGGAACTTTTTGGCCCTGAGTGGAAACTGTATTTTGGATGAAGAACTATCCTCATTTATGTTCTTTGTGGGCAAATGGAGAAAACACACCTGACATTTTCAGTTTCTCTGCTGGCAACTTGATTGTGAGAACTTGATCATCAGCCCGTTTTCTGGAATCATTCATGTCCATAGTTTCCAGTCAGGTTGGCAGATTGCCAGGGGGTTGACCTGAAGCATCCTTGTTCCAGAGGTCTTGAGGCTGGGTAGAGAGCATGTAGGTGGAGACAGGACTGAAAGTGGAGGATAGCCCAGCTGTTCTCTTGCCCGGGGGTCTTTTGTTCTGGCTTTACGCTAGCTGAATTGCTCTGGCTCAGACAGCACAGCTCCTTGAAAGAGCCCCTGTGAAATGCCTGTAGAAAACTCACGAACAGATATGTACTGAACACTACTATATATTGTGTGAGATTGTGTCAGAGACACACAAAAAAGAGTTAATACTTATCTTTCAAGCATGGCAAAAATTCTCTGGGAAGAAGGAAGGAGCTACATGGCACCACAAGTGATAGAAAGTCCCAATGACAGTAGTTCTGAAGGGATGTGGATCAGAAAAAAGAACCATCTGAACATTAGTGAAGACTGAGAAAAGTCATCCTGCTTTTTTAATCAAATAGGGCAGTGTGGGGCTAATGGCAGATAGAGAGAGAGTAGAAGTGAAGAAGTGATACTGAGTTTGAGGTGAGTTTTCTGAAAGCATTAGAAAGAATCCAGACTGAGGAACAGAGGTAGAGAGAGACTAGAGGCTGGGACTTTGAGATGGTCTCCTTCCCTCCCTCCCTTCCTCCCTCCCTCCGTCTCTCCTTCCCCTCCCTTTCTCCCTCCCTCCCTCCCTTCCTTCCCTTTCTCCCTCCCTCCCTCCCTCCCTCCCTCCCCTCTCCATCCCTCCATCCCTCCCTCCCCTTTCTCCCTCCCTCCCTCCCTGCCCAGGACCTCCCCCTTCCTTCTCTCTCTTTCTTTTTCTTTCTCTTTTCCCATGGGACTATGTCAAGTTTGTGAATGTATATCCTTCAAAACTTATTTCATGATACTATTATTATTATTGTATTTTGAAGGGGTTTTCCTTTGTTCTCGAATTTTGAAATCTTTATTTTTTTTTACTTATCATTACTGTGTGCATGTGCTTGATATATGCATATGCCATCCTGTGTTATGGTATACACACAGAGGTCAGAAAACAATTCTGTGGAGTCAGTTCTGTCCTTCTACCTACACATTGGTCCCAGGGATCAAACTCAGGTTCACAGATCTGCCTGGCAACTGCCCTATCTGCTGAGCCATTTCACCAGCTTTGAATTTTTCAGCACTAATGTATCTTCTTTTAAAATTGCTCTTTGTAGTCTTGTATAACCCAGTGTGTGATATTTTAAGTTTCTACATATAACTTTTGTGCAGCTAGTCAGTTTCATCTCTGAATTCTTTATTTTGATTTCTTCAGTCAAATAAGTATAATTTTGAACAGTGCTATTTTTTTCAGGTAAGTTAGTTGTTCTATTTTGGGAGACTTTAGTGGCATTTTGGCTAGTACTGAATTTGTGAGTCCCAAATCCACTGATATTTCTGTACATTTCCTTATTCTGCTGGTAAGGACTGTAGGAAGTGCAATTTCAGACGAGCGCTTCTTTTTCTTACTCTCTGTCTTTGCTGTTTTCAGTAAAGTCTATTAACTATATAATAAGTCTCCTTGTTTTCTCCCCCAAAGCTAAAATCTTTGTTCTTGACGTTTCAATCTGCTTGACTTTTGCTTTGCATTTTATGGGAGCTTTGGGACCCTTCCCTGGTCACACTGATTTATGGTTCTGAATTTTCAGTTCTGTCCTTTAGTGCTTGTGATCCTGAATTTTATCTGAACTGCATTCTTATTTCTGGGCAACCCATCCTGTATCTCCTTCCTTTCTGTCTCTGCCTTCTTCCCAGCCCTGTTCACACCAGAGTCTGGTATCCTGTATCATTTTTCATTTCCTGCTAGAGCCACAATTTGTCTGAATGTCTTGAGAGCAGGAGACGTGATGCTTTCTCCCTGCACTGGTTTCCGGAAGTATTTTTACAGTGCGCTCTTGATCAACTCTTGTGCCACACACAGAGTTGCTTTGCATGGCAGAGCCTTGATAGATCCTGAGTGGGATTGCTACATGTTGCTCATTCTGCACAGAGTAGCCTCTTGCCTGTGCGTAGAGGCCGTGCCGCTCCTATCTTATCGCTGCCAACCTCCTTGTTGTTAGTCTTCCTCCCAGTGAAGGTGGTGAGGGGCTGTTTTAGGTCTATTGGCTCAGCAGCCCAGAGACTAGTAAGTGGGGAGGGAGCTGTAGTGTGGCACTTCTAGCAAGGGAACCAAAGCTTGGTGCTGTTTTCCTCTCTGTGTAGAGGCCTCTGGGCCAGGGCTCAGTTTCTCAAACGCCCAGTGCAGGCCGGGCTTCCGTGGTTCTCTATAGTTGCAGAGCCTGGTTGTGCTGCAGACTTGCTTATTGCTCTAGTGGTTGGAGCAGCATGTAGCTCCCCAGAGCTTAAAATGGCCGCTGACCTGGAGGGGTGACTTGGAGTTCTTCTTCCCTGTAGCTAAGTATGCTTTCTAAATGCAAATCGGGCAGAGCTATTTCTTGGCTGTAAAAGCTTCTGTGGATCTCCTTGCTTTGGAATGGGGTTCCAGGGTGCCACAGCTGCTGAACCCCCTCCTTCTGCATCTCTTCACTGCCTCATGCCCATCTTCCAATCCACATTCCCGCTTGCATTCAAAGCAGCACACACCATTCATTCTGCCTGAAAATCTCCTGGCTGCCTCCTTCTCCCCACACATCTGCTCTTATGCAACCTACTTTGCCAGTGTATCTGTGGCCTTTCAACTTCCAGCTCTGATTTCTAGTTCTCCATGCTCCTCGCTAAGACAAAACGTACCCATCAAAGTGCTCACCAGCATGTGTTATTTTTGCTTGTTTGTTTGGTCATGAAACCACTGCTTATCCACAATTGTAATGGGTAGAAACAGATCTGTTTTGGTCACCATAATAGTTCCAGTGCATGTAGACCGCCTGGCATTGAATGAATAAATGGGAACATTAAATCTTCTGGTCGTTCCTGACCCTTTTTCTCCCCTCCAACTTCAGATTGTTTGTAAGAATCTCTTCTTACTCCATCTAGATGCTTTGGTTCCTTTTTTGGGTTGGACTAGGCTGTATAATTTTTGTAAAACTGAGCTCATCATTAACAAAGAAAATATTTGACAAGAAATGCAAAGAATTTATGAAGATGTCTGGCACTCAGAAATCATTGAATGCATATATTTTTATTGTGCAAGCCCAACAGCAATGTTGGAATTAAGAGATTCTGCCATCTGTCCCCACTCTTATGCAGATGTGAGATTCCCACAAGGGACCACTACCAGAGAGCACTATTTTTAAGGACGTGGTAAGTTTAGAAGGAACGTGGAGTCGCCCTTGGATATAATGAGGAGAAAGCAGAGATCAGACCAGAGGGATTTGGGCGTGGTAATGACATTTAGTTCAGTAAATAAGGCAGGAGACTGGATGGGGAGTTAGCCTGCTTCCTGTGGATGTAGATAGGTAGTCAGGAGATAGGGAATAAACAGAACAGAGACCCCTTTGTTGCTGCTGAAGAGGTAACATGTTATTCTTTGAGATTAGGAAGCTTTAAGCAAGAGAAGATGGAAAGATGCAAACATTTACTTAACTGAGATTTGAGCATCCTTGAGCATTATCAGCTGGGCATTTCACTGAGGTTTGGGGAGTTGGTGATAAGGATGACAACTGCCACCCTTTCTTCTGAATTCACAGTCCTGAAGTAAATGAACAATGAGAATTACAGACAAAAAACTTCATCCAATTTTCTGTGAGAGTTTGACCTGTAATCAGTTCCTCTCGGGAAAAACCAAGGATTCGAGGAGGCACATGAGCAGGACTAATTTGGTTTAGGCAGATAAGGTCTCCTGGGGGAATGTGACATTTCAGATATGGACCACGAGTGAGAATTACTTAGGGAAAAGGCAGGGTAAGAGGGCTTCCAGGCGCACAAGCATGTGCTTGTGTTCCAGGGTAATGCAAGGTCACTGCGAGGCACGCAAAGGGGCAGGAGTGGTGGAGCGTGACGTATTCCAAAGCAGGAACATGAAGCACAGAGGGTGCTAGAACTCCATACCAATGCCAGGGAAGTCAGCAAGGGGTGTGAAGAAGCAGGCGGCGTAGCTCAGTTTCTAGGCTGAGATCCTTCTGGTAGCTCTTCAGAAAATAACACTGGCCATGATTCAGCGAGATCAGCCTTCTAGGAGTCCTGCAGGATGATGGTGTATAGGATTAGTACAGGGATCCCTCAACATTCTTATGTTCACCTCTGTGCCTCTCTACCTCGTCATTCTTGCCTTAGCCACACCCACGATCTTGGATACCCATGCACATGCTTGCATATTAGTGCTCACATTCATCCTCTTTACAAAGCCTTGCAGATACCAGGGTTCCCGTAGAACATTTCAGCCAGCTTCAGCCCTAGCAGCTTGTGACAACAGTCTAACTTATCCTCTGGTCTTTTTAGTAGCAAAATAGGATCACATATAGAGCAGAGATTCTGTTGGCGAAAGGCCAGGAGAAGGATCCAATTGATCTGAAAGGTAGATAACTCTAGATTCAAGTGCTTAGTGACTGTACTTAACTGTAGAAGAGATGGTAGCAGAGTCAGGGCAAGGGCCAGAAAAATTCGCTTTTATACTTTCTCCTGTGGGGATTGTTGTCACAATGCCAGTTGACTCTTCAGGACTGCTAATGTGATAAAAAGCTTTTCACATGGACTTCACAGTTGGGAGATGACTGGGAAGGATGCGGTTTCTTTGCAGCATACTAAGAAGCATACTAAGACCGAGCAGTCATTTCTCCATTTTCTTTTGTCCCTTCCTCCCAGTCTCTTGTAGCTCCAAGTGATATTGATGGTTTGTGTGTGGTACCCCAAGAGAAGTAGGATGAGCTGCTTGAACCCCGCCTGTTGCGTCTCCCGGATGGTGTCTGCTTAGTGGGTCCTGGTGTGCTTGTAGCATGGAGTTGACACAAGTCCTGCAGAGCCAGTGCAAGACGTTATTTAAGAAGGGCAGTTGATAGCGTCCTCCGCGTCTGCAGCACTTCGAAGCCTGGTCTTCTGAGTCCCCCAGCCATCACCCCAGGGAACACCTTCAAAAACAGACTTAGGGGGCTGGAGAGGTGGCTCAGGGGTTAAGCCTCTGCCTTTCAGGCGGAAGGTCCTGAGTTCGGATCCTAGACCCCACATATAGACGCTGGGCGGAAGTGCAGGCGGCCTGCGTTTCTGATCCTGGTAGGGCGGAGCCTGTGAATCCTGGGGCAGAGTAAACAAGGAGGAGGTGGAGGCGTCCATGGTGGTTCCCGAATTCGTCCGTGGTTCTACACACACACATACATATATACACACATGCATACACACACACACACACACGCGCATACACACACAATTGAATAAAAAAAAACAAAAAACCTGACTTAGTCTATAGCAGCTTCACATGCCTAACTTCTTCAGCATTTAACTCCTTTCCACTTTCACTTTGTATTTCTGATTCTTCTAAGTCACTGTACAAATTTGGACAAGTCATCCTGTATCCTGGTCCTACTGTCCTGTAAAATGTTGCTGTCTCTCCACCTACCCAAGTGTATAGTCCCATGTCCAACATGTATTCTGACATGGGTTTTTGACACTCTCCTTGCCCTCATAGAGCTTCTAGCCTGATGGGAGGAGAGACTATGTAGAGAGTGAGTGTAAAATTACAGTTTTGTTATAAGCTAACATAGACTGGATGTTTTGAATATATGTGATGGAGGAGCTTAGTGGAGAAGCGTGCATTGCAAGATCAACTCGTTACAAACAAGGTCTGAAGAATGGAAAGTGGCTAATCATGTGAAATAGAAAACCTAGAGAGAACAAGATATAGGGAGATACTGTTGTAGGAGGGAACTGGATATCTGAGGAACCACCAGAAACTGTGGTTCACTCCAGAAAAATCTCTGAAGGAGGAACTTGGATTTGAGTAGAGCTAGGAGGTTAAAGTAACAAATCAGAAAATAGTCAGTAGCTGTGGTCACTGTTGTCACTTGAGGTAAGATTGAGTAGCCTGACATTTCAGACCCGATTAATCTAGATTTTTTGTGACATTAGTGAAGGTAGTTTCCAAGAACAAGTCCATTTTTCTTTCACCTTTGCCCCATAGCAAGCGGAGAGGGCTGAACTGGCCCACAGTCCCACTTATCCTCAGGTTAAATGACAGCAGCCTGCGATATCTTCGAGTGGAAATTACTAAGAGATAATTACTGCCCTCAAAGAGCTTGCCTCACCGAGCTTTGTGCAATGTATTTGGGGAGTTCACCGGCGTGATTGGTGTTGACCCAGATGACGATGCCTGCCAAGACTTGCCTGGGCTGAAGATTTAGTAGCTTGGTGGGGCATGGAAACAACACAGCTCTCTCTTCCCACCCAACGCTTTTATTTGTTGGGAAGCTCATAACTTGGTGCCCTCTCCCTATCTTCCTGCGAAGAGAATCATTTGCCTTTATCCTTCCTGCATCTACTGTGACTAATCTTCACTGTTGACCGCGTTTACCCTTCACTCTCCTTTGCCTGTTTCGTCAAGTTCACAATTCATATTTAAATCCAAAGCCTGAAACCATCACCAACGTCTTCTTCTAAATCTTAGCCAGACAATGTACCATGCTCATTTGCTGTCTTCTGAACCTGCCTATGCCACGCTTCTGCTGTAAGCATCCTGCCTCCAGCAGAGGCTAGCACATTCTTGCCATTGGGGATGGGGAAAGCTAAGAACCTGCGGGTATATGCCAGATGCCCCTTGGAATTCCCGAAGAACTTATTCTGTACTAGTTTCTCGTGACCTGCTTTTATTGCTCTCTTTAACTCTGTTAGGTGCCTGTACCATTTCACTGTACTTGAAGATTTGGGAGCAGGGACCTGGTCTGTATATCCTGGCCAAACCCCAGTTAAACACTCAGCCACTACAGTAAAAGAACATTGGGCTGGCGATGAAGCTGAGTGGTAGTGTATTTGCCTAGCCTGTGCAAAGGCCTGGGTCTGTCCTCATACTGTCCAGTAAAGAGGAGAGAGGCTCCAAGTTTGGAGTCTGACTGATATGGTTTAGATGACAGTATACATACTCAGAAGGAAGACCTGTGGGACGTGAGTCTGGGAGGCAGTGTGGAGAGGTCGGTGGCTGAACCCTAAAGAAGCATGATGTTTTCTCTGGAAAACCCTTGCTATAGTTAGGTACACCCGGGTCTCCACAGTTCATGTCTCACAAACAGAATCTAACAGATACACTTGTGGGAGATATCTATTTTTTTTTCAAAAAATAGTTGCATTCAGAAAACAATGAGCCCCCAAAGCGCATCTCCATTTTGGGCAATAGTTTTCAAGCCTGTTTCCCAGTAATCCCTTTGCATGACTCATAATTTTGGTCCTCACCCCCTCTACCCACCCACTCAGTCCTTCACACCCTTTCCCCCCTCTGCTGCCTGCCCCCCCAACTTCCATTTGATGGACCCTGGGGGAGATGCAGCAGGCAGAGGTGGCCTGATATGGTCAGCTCACACCTTAAGTCTTTGTTTGGAATTGTAGAGCAAAGCATTTCAGCCCAAATCCCAGATTTCCCGCATTCCCTGCCAGAAGCAGACCTCTCTGAGCCTCTTTTCTTGGTCGTAAATGACATGATTTTCATAATGGCTATGGTGTCCCCTCATAGCGAGCCATCTGTGCTGTTAGCATCCTTTCCCAGGAGTGTCAGATTTCCCTCTGAAGGAAATATACTTTTACTTGGTTCATTTCTCTAGTTCCGTCACCTGCCTTACAGGGTGCACAAGAAATACTTAGGAAATGCTTTTAAGCACTCAGTGTCCCATCCCCAGACCTTTCACAGAAACCCAGTAGCGAACCACGGCATCTAACATGCTTGCATTCCACAGGTCAGTGTGGCTCAGGGGCAGCGTAGCTGTTTAAATTAACGTAAGTGTAATCGGCAAGACTCAACGATTGCCCAGGTTACAATAGCTCTCTTCACCTACTTCTTGGTCACGTGTTTATTTCTCAAGCCCCACCTATATCCTAATAGCACAGCTGTCACTCTTTGAGGTTGCATCTCTACTGGCGGTGTGGGGGAGCAAAGCTTTTTGTAGTAAGTGACATCATGTACCTTGAAGTGGATGTTTGCAGCTGAATTCACTCGCTCGTCCATTCACATAGCCCCTGTTTCCCTCTCTTCTTCCTCCCCTCACTTGCCTTGGATGACTTAGTGCTTTGGGTAGCATCTGGCCGAACCTTGTCTCAGAATAGGAGAATCCACTGCCCCAGGAATCAACCATGAGTTTCTGTTTCAAACTGTGCTTCTGATTTCTGCAGACCAGCTTCTCTGCCCATCCTGTCCTGTTGCAACGTGTTCCTGATGCAGCAGTTTGAGAAAGAGACTCAGAAGACAGCAGGGCCCATGTGGATGATGGCAGAGGAGGAACACAGGGAGATGCTTAGCAGAGTGGCTGATCCAGCCACGCCCACCTTGGTAGGCCAGGCACGAGCCACTACTGGGGGCAAATAGAAGTTCCTAACCTGAGACTGCTTGCAGACAGGTGGTGGGAGAGGGCCGTGTAGCTGAGTGTGGCAGAGTCACGTTGGTTGGGCTGTAGTGGGAGGTGTATGTTAAGTGGGAGTACAGAGTGGGTGTTTGGTTAGGTTGGAATCTTTTGGCACGTGTCCACAGTGATGGTCCTATGGCTGGGCACACCGTGGGCCTTCAGCGAGTAGGAGGCTTTTCATGTTGTCTAGGGGGCTTCAGGTAATTGTGACGTTGTCTAAGTGAAAATGTCTTATGCTTTTTTTTTTTTTTATTTAGAGACCTCTTCATTTGAGGGGTGTTTGTTTGTTTTACAAAAGAAGATTGAGTGACTTCTTTAACTTAAAAATTTGTCACGGTACAGAAAATTCAAGTAACCTCAAGTTTTAGTTTCCATTAATAGGAAACTGATTTTAAAAAGGACTCCAACGAGGCCAATTCATTAACTTGTTTTATAGCCCAGGTGGCCTGGCACTGTGAACTGCCTTTGTGAATCATCAGCTGCTTGGTTGTAAGGAATACGAGACACCTGTTTCTTGCAGAGGGACCTTGCCCAAGTCCACTCATCACGGCAGCCGTGGCCAGCAGCATGTCCGTCCGACTCCCATGCTCCTCCTCACCCTCCTGTCTTCGGGGTCTTCTCTTCCAGGCACAGCCTCTCCCCAGTTCCAGTCACATTTCCGCAGAGCTCACATCTCTCCAGCTTCGCTCTCTTGGCCTTGCCTTTCTCACATCCGCACTTTCTGTTGCCTGCAGTCTTTTCTTTGGATCCTGGCTTATTCCGCCTTATTAAAAAAAAGGTCTCCATAGTGACTTAGCTGTAGTTTCACACATGGTGGTGAGAGTTCCCAGCACTGCCCAGTGTCATGGCTGGGTCACTGACATGGGTGCTGTCCAGGGGCAAGCAGGAGTTTGGTGGAGCGGGCCCTTCTCTTTCTTCTTTTTCGTTTACATTTTTCTCTCTTGCCACACTCACTGCTCAATACCCACCCAGTGATTTAGCTGAAATCAGGGGTCCTATGGGGGTTACCTTCTCCTTGGTAAACTGCATTTTCTTATTATCTGAGCTTCTAGGAATGGCAACTTCCGTTCTTGAAAGTCTGGAATAAGTATCATTTGGGTAGCTCAGGGTTGCCTTAATATTCACAGGATGACAGGATCCATTGGGGAGTCTGCTTGTGTTAGCGTCAGGGAGTCCTGTGCACACTCAAGGGTAGGTAGGGGCTGGCGTGGCTCTGATCCTACGGGTCCTGACGAGCCATCATTTTCCCCAAAGGCCAATTCTGCACAGAGGATGTGGACGAGTGTCTGCTGCAACCCAATGCCTGTCAGAACGGAGGCACCTGCACCAACCGCAATGGAGGCTATGGCTGCGTGTGCGTGAACGGCTGGAGTGGAGACGACTGCAGCGAGAACATCGACGACTGTGCCTTCGCATCCTGCACTCCGGGATCCACCTGCATCGACCGCGTGGCCTCCTTCTCCTGCATGTGTCCAGAGGGAAAGGCAGGTAAGGCCGGCAGGACCCAGTGGAGAACGGGGATGGGGAGGTAGCGCTGCCTTCTCTTTCATCTGGCACCTGTGTTCTGTGAGCTTGTGTCTATGGGAATGGTTCATTGTTCTGGAAATGCAGTTCGCTAGCCAAGGCCTGTGAAGTCAGGCTCCTCTCTCCGGACCTGAGCTCTCACTGCAACAGTGTGCATTCAGTTTTTCCTTTTCGTTCTGGAAAAGGAAAGCAAGCAGCTGTGGTCTTTGGGACATCTGTAGAACTCCTCAAGACCGCAGACTGAGAAGCACCTCAGACCAGATGACTAATAAATTGACTGGCAGACTTGATTTAGGAAGAAACATTCCATTGGCTCAGAAGGAGTTGGCAAGAGAAGCACAGGAGTGCATTGCAGCCCGCAGTGCCTGTGAAAACACACGCTGAAACTGCATCACACTGCAGAGTGAACCTTGCTGTCTAGCCTACCAGCATGACAGCTGCTAGCTGAAGGAGCAGGAGAGCAATCTGGAGACGGTTGTGTTGGAAGAAAGCCTTATAGCCAGGGGCACTTTCTATCCAACTCTTCTGCAATGTTCTTATACCTCTGCCTTTCCGAAAGCCACGCCCCCTAGCTTTACGGAAGAAGTCTTGGCTAATTGTAAACTGGAAAATCCAGTTCTCACCAAAACTTGGTAGAACAGGAAGCCGAGTACTGTGGCATCCCCCCTCCTCCTCTTTTCTATGCCTGGGCATTTGGCAGGTGCTTCTTGGCAGCTGATCCACGGGTGCCGATGTGACTAAACCCCGCTGAAACAGAGACAGATGACGTGCTGTCTCTGTTTCTTCTGAGGCTGGCGAGATACTGTCAAGGCTGTGGTCATGAGGCAGCAGGCCATTAGAGAAGGAGGTGCCAGATGAAACAATGGAAGTGTAGAATATTTGACATTAGATTAAAATTTCTTATGTTTATCAGAAGTTCCTGTTTAACTTCACGTCTTCTTTTTTTATCTGCTACATCTGGCCCACTCTGCACGGGATATCTCCATTTTTCTGTGTTCCTCTTCTACCTTTCTGGTCCATACATGTCCCCCTGTTTTGGAGGAGGCTAACTGAGGGTTCAGGTCAGAGCCCCAAGGTTGAATGGAACAGCCAGGGGTTGTAGCATCTCCTTAGTGGAGGATTGAGAAAGGGAAGGTTGCCACCCTATCATCATGTTTGATTTTGAAGGAAAAACTCTTTGCCTAGAGACGTTTTCTCTCTCTTCCCTTCACCCTCCCTGGGACAGGTCTCTTGTGTCATCTGGATGATGCCTGCATCAGCAATCCTTGCCACAAGGGGGCGCTGTGTGACACCAACCCCCTGAATGGGCAGTACATTTGCACTTGCCCACAAGGCTACAAGGGGGCCGACTGCACGGAGGACGTGGACTGAGTGTGCCATGGGTGAGTCCAGCTGCCTCCTTGGGCTTGGAGTTTGTGTCAGTACAGCAAGTGTCTCAACAGGAGCATATTTTACTCTAGAAGCCTGTAACACCCAAACCTTGACTTTCTCCTATTCCGTGCATATGGTTTACAGCTAATCTTTTCTCCATGACTGTAGATTCCATTTGGGAATTGAATACATGGAATGCCTGGACTTGATTCTTAATACAAAGTCCTACCTCAGTGGGAGTTCTGCCAAAAGGGCAGCAGAGCAGCATGAAATTGAGCTCACCTCAGTCTTACGTGCTTTCTAGAAGTTAAAGAATAATAAGTAATAAAGACCCCATTGTCATGACTGCCAGACTGTCCTCTAATGAAGTTTTGGATACTGGTAACTGGTACTTATGTGTCTTGCAGCCAATAGCAATCCTTGTGAGCATGCAGGCAAGTGTGTGAATACAGATGGTGCCTTCCACTGTGAGTGTCTGAAGGGCTATGCGGGGCCTCGCTGTGAGATGGACATCAATGAGTGTCACTCGGACCCCTGCCAGAATGATGCCACCTGCCTGGATAAGATTGGAGGCTTCACTTGTCTGTGCATGCCAGGTAAATGGGCTCATCTATGTTGGGGTGGAAGAGGTAAGGTGACACTGCACTGCCCCTAGTGGACTAGTGCAGTACTGCAGAGATTCCTGCAACTCTCGCAGGTGTTTCCCTATGAATGAGCACTGTTGAGTCTGGACCACAAGCACCTTGCTTCCAGACTAAGGTACTGCTGGGTTTGTTAGAGCAAAGCATGCCAAATTAGACTCCAGGTCAGCATGTCATCATCCGGATGATGATGTCATGACATCATCATGTCAAATTCCAGTTACGCAAAATAGAAAATCTCAGAAGGAATTTGCCATCATAATCCCTTAAATACAAAGCTTTCTGGTCCTCCATGACACCAGATAGAATTAAGCTTTACCCACAATTATATGTAGGCACTTGCCATCCACCCAGAATGAGACACCAGCTAGGTTGTGTCTTAGAACTCTTCCACAGAAAGCATCTTGGACTCCGGGTCCAGGAAGAAGCGACAGTAGTGTTTGGCTGCTCTGCCTGGTGAAGATGCTCTAACCTTGGGAGACTCTCTTGACTCTAACCTGCACCCTGAGAGCAATGGCAGCACCCACTTAGCTGCCACTCAGTGGAAATACTTTGGGCTTGGCACTCTCTAGAAAATAAAGGGTCATAGAAAAGGTGGGAGAGTCTTTGCACGTGCGCTAAGCCTGGCCAGTACCTTGGGGGTAAACCCTTGTGTCAGTTACTTTTCTTGGCAGTGTGACAAAATACCTGATTTTGGTTCACGGGCAGTTCAGTACTTCATGACAGAGGGAGGATGCGGCAATAGCTCCTCATACCCTGGGGGTGGATCAGGAAACAGCAAGAATGGAAGCAGAGCTGGGTTATAACTTTCAATGGTCCTGCGTCCCAAAGGCTGATCTCCTAAAACAGCACCACCAGCTGGGTCCAGGCATTCAACATGAACTTGTGGGGGACACTGCATATCCACCCTGTGACGAGGGTCTCTCACAGTGTCCCCTTTCCCACCGACTCTCATCACAGCGAAGTCTTTGTAGAAGTGTTCATGCTCATAGAAATTGTGCCATTTCTGCACATTTGCGTTTTCTTGGCTGGAATGCTCTTCCTTTCTTTCCGACTGAGCCCCATGGGTGGTCCATTTGTTCAGGTTTCAAAGGTGTACACTGTGAACTGGAGGTGAACGAATGCCAGAGCAACCCGTGTGTGAACAATGGGCAGTGTGTGGACAAAGTCAACCGCTTCCAGTGTTTGTGCCCCCCTGGTAAGTGCCCACCACCTGCCCCTGTGGTCTTCCAGAACACAAAGGCAGCTGACCACAGGAAGGGGGAGGGAGGGAATGTGTGTGGGCCGTGCATGAGGAAATCATTAAAGTCACTCGGGGAGCAGTTTGGTGTGTGCAGAGGTGGGAATCGTTTCAGCCACTCCATCTTCCAAGTCATTTGTGGCCTGAAGTCCAAGACTGTTCTGGAATCACCCCTGACCTCTCTTGTCTGTGTGTACATTTCAGAATGCTCACACCTCACAGACGCCTGAGTTTAGACCATTCAGGATTTTAGTTTTTCCTGTGAGTCATATCCCCGAATCCCCTGTGTGAGATGATTATTTTTAGACATCTTCACCCCGTGAGCCCAGACAGACGATGTGCACTAGGTTTTTCCAAGCTCCTCAATCTGTTTGCTTCTCATGCTGATGTTGAAGCATGCCAGATGTCTCCTCTGAACAGTGGCTTCTTCATTTTTTCTTCAGAGAAAAGGTCCCTTTGCCTGTGATGATGCAGCTACTCGCTTGAGACTCCATCTTTCTATAGCATGTCATCATCTCTTGCTTCCTCTGGAGATGAACTGTATGCCCCAAAGAGAGTGCTGGAGTCACCCGTGGGAGCATCCTCTGCTGGGCAACCCACTGGCCTATGCCCTGATCCACATAGGAATCATCCTCGCCATAGGAATCATCCTCAGTAAAGGAAGATGGAGTGGTATTTGACTTGTGTCCCTCTGCCCTCTTCAAGGTTTCACAGGGCCGGTGTGTCAGATTGACATTGATGACTGCTCCAGCACGCCGTGTCTGAATGGGGCCAAGTGCATCGATCACCCGAATGGCTACGAATGCCAGTGCGCCACAGGTAAGCATCTGTGTGCACTGTATGTCTCTTGGGAGGCCCTATGGTGAGGAGTGTGGTGGTCCTCCACTAGCTGCTCTGTGCTGGAGAGATCATGGCGGGGGCTTGGCTCTCTCTAACGACACATGCTAGAGAGATCTCCTTTCTGCTGCTCCCGTGGTCCCTGCCTGCCACACCTGGCCGCTTCCAAACACGGTAGTGGTTTAGCCAGGATGTTCCACTGATATCCATGGATTTCTGGGAAAGGTTTGGGCAGCAGTGAATTTCTGTCTAGTTTGACTGACTACTTTGGGAGAAGGATTCCAGCAGAAAGTGTTTTCTGGTGCTTCAGGGTCTTCCTCTATCTACCGAGGCAAGTGATTGAAAGGGCTCAGGTGGCTAAGGGCCACTTGTGACAGTGCAGAGACGTTTTGCACCCAAGATGCAGGTGCTCCTGGGAGTCAGCTGTGACTACCAGCTACCGTAATTGGGGAGGCTGATTAACTAGAGTCCAAAGTCTGGGCACACATCTAACCTTAGACATTTCTTGTCCAGAGCACATTTCTTACATGGAGCAGGCTTCATTCAGCAAATGGGCCTGTTTCACATTTACTCGTGTGCTGATCGTTAATGTACAGAAAACCTGGAGATCATTAGAAAAGACAATCCTCTTTCTTTGGTGACCGTTTGAGAATGAGGTCACGAGTGTGAGTGCCAACTTGGGCTAGAGTGTGGATTCCTGGAAGATTCCAGGCGTTGTGAGCAAGCTTTCTCTCTGATTACATGAGAACGCGCTCTGTGCCCAAATACATGCAGAGAGTTCATATTTTTGTTCTTGTTATGTGGATGCTCCACTGAGCCTCTTTTCCGCAAAAGCGCTTGTCTTTTGTTGGAAGAACTCCAAGCCTTGTCTTTCTTAGTCAGCCTTGGGGCGCATAAACCTCACTGAAGAGCAACAGAAGCCCCAGAATCCATTTAAAAGGGAGGAGAGGCCTCCCTGAGCCTTTTAGTTACACCTCGAATATGTCTCATTTTCTTTTGAATAATTGCACACAGGTCATTCATTTAATAAGTATTTATTAAAAACTGGGTTATCTGCGCATTGCATGTAGTATTTATTAAAAGCCTAGTATATACTGTTGGAATCACTGTGCAGAATGAAGGTTTCTGTCCTCCAGAGTTAGCTTTGGAAGACAGAATGCACGAAACTGTGAGTCAGTACCTACTGTGTGGGTCTGTGGAGGAAAGGGATTCAGACAGAAGCATGTAAGGAGCCAATGCGTGGAGCTGTTTCCCCTGCAGCCCGGAAAGCAGTGAGGCCGAGCTGAGAGCTGGGAAGCTGGCGGCGGTGGCCAGTCACAGGGCACCTCAGCCCTGCAGACTTGACCAGGAGTCTGTTGTGAACACAGTTCTAAATCTTTGTGAACAGCCAGTTTCCACCGCTCAAGGCCAGCAGTGGTCATCATTCCAAAGTCTGGGACGTGCCCGGTAAATGGATGAACCCCCCCCCCCCCGGGTTCAGACACACTGTGTCTTTCTTAGCTTTGAGGACCCCTCTGTCATATTCCTTCCCCAGGTTTCACTGGTGTGTTGTGTGAGGAGAATATCGACAACTGTGACCCGGATCCTTGCCACCATGGCCAGTGCCAGGATGGGATTGATTCGTACACTTGCATCTGCAACCCTGGGTACATGGGCGCCATCTGCAGCGACCAGATTGATGAGTGCTACAGCAGCCCCTGCTTGAATGATGGGCGCTGCATCGACCTGGTGAATGGCTACCAGTGCAACTGCCAGCCGGGCACGTCGGGTAGGTCCCTCCCTCCTGTGCACCCCCTTTTTCTCCTTTCCTCCCTTTCTTTCTCTTCCTTCTCTCCCTTTTTTCCTCCAAGGTATTTTTTTCTTGCAAAGTCCATTTCTTCTACCCTGTGACTGGCAAGGCTTTAGGCATTTTGGGCAAGTGTCAAGGGAAGACACACGCTTTGCCCCATACCTTAGAAGTCGTGAAGCTGATCTTATAGGTACCAGCTCAGTTCCCAACGCCCCCGCCAGCTACTTGCTAGGCACGAGGGCTAGCTCTCCCTTGTGGAGAGCTTTGGAGCCATCCTGTGTCACGGGTTTTGCTGGGTTCTGTTTTACATTTTAGAGGAATGATTATGGACCCAACTGTGGCTAATGGACAGAGAACTACTGTGTCCAAGATCAAAGAAAATGTATTAGTGGACGATTAACCAGTGTGTGCCTTTGCTGGCAGGGAACCTGCCAATATCAGGGGTGATTTATTGGGAAGTCCTCCTGGATGTAAGAAAAACGGCCTGTGTAGGGGGCAGAGGTAGGAGAGCGGGTAGCTGCCCTGATTTTATTGTGTTACTTCAAACCCATCTCTTCAAACTTGTCAAAGGCTCTGGTCTTCATCCAGGGCCTCACACATGCCAAGTTTGAAAACAAAGTCCTTTTTGAATTGCTCAAGCATACGAAAAACATCCCATGCCTTCACAGCTGAGAATGCCTTCCCCCTCCCCACATTTAGATAACAGCCTCAAAGGGCTGAATGGATCTTTGTGAACCCTTCCAAAAGCAATTTGCTTCCGGGCTGGTCCCCAGACATGAGAAATTGCAGGGCAAAAGAAATCTGAGAGATTTACAAGCCGTTGAATGGACGCCTTTAGAACGAGGGGCCGATTCAGCTTGCTGTTTCCCCATGTGTGACAGACACACTGGAGACCTGGGCGAGCGGTGGGCCGGCAAGTACTTCCTCCTCTGGGATTACGTCATTGTGCAGGGTCTATCAGGTGGGCTTCCTTTTGGGCGCACTGGGGCAGGCATGGGGCAGGCGCTATTCTTGAGGGAGGCAGGAAGTTCATTCATAACGTGGTCCGCACCAGCCTACATGGAAAGGAAGGCCCAGGATCTCCCAGAACCCTGCCAGCCCTGTACCGGCAATGCCAGCCCTGTACTGGCAATGCCAGCCTTATACCGGCAACATCTGAAGAATTGAAGCAAAGAACAGTAGGCAACACAGGCTTACTGACCAGTGTGTGGGGAGGGTGGAAAGACTACCCAGGAGGCCCTGTGGCTGAACTAGTTAGAGTCAGAATCTCCGATCCTGGTGGACTGTGATCTGCATGGTAGCCTGATGTTCAGATGGAGTGTGGATGGAAGACCCGCAGCCACAGATAGGACTTTTACCCTCTGGATTCTTAAAGGGAGGTAAACTACCAAGAGTCACTTTCAGTGCCATCTGTCTCTCTTCTGTGCTTCAGTGATGGCAAAGTGGTCAAATAATTAGCTCCTTCGGGTTTCAACTAACCGAAAAACAACGCGAGCCAGCTTAGCGCATCGTTAGGCCGTAAGCAAACACAGAGCAAACGGTTTTGTGGTGGTGCACAGAAGCCTGCCGCGGGTTGCAAGAACAGAATTAGTGCTTGGGAGAGAAGACCACAAAGCAGGAACAGTGCAGAGCAGGGAAGCTGCTGGCCCTGGGTCACATAGGTCAGATTTCAACAGGACAGCTGAGGTCCCCAGGCAAGTGTGGATTCCTGCTTAAGTGAACCATAGCCAGGGCCTGAGGCTTCGTGAGCGTGCATTGGTGGCTTGAGCATGAAGGCTAGAAGGGTCCCCTAGAAGACTCCGCTCGGCCACAGGAATGTGTCTGACAAGTTCGAGGAATAGCCTCATCACTATCACCTGCCCTCACTGGATGCCTGAGTCGCTGCTACTGTCCATGAGGTAGAGAAACAAGGAGGATTTGACATTCACAGCTAAGAGGTGGAGAAAGGTCAGGAAAAGTGCAGAGCAGAGCAAATTAGCTCATTACAATGTCTTAAATTTATCATACCCTCATAATTATTGATAAATATTTGATTCACTCACTAGTCGTTTGGTAGAGGCCGGAGAGATAGCTCAGTGGTCAAAGTGTTTGCCAAGCAAGTAAAAGGAGGACAAGAGTTTGTGAATTTAGATTCCCAGATCCCATGTAAAAATCCTGGCTGCTACCTGTAATTCTAACCCTGGAAGGAGGGGCCTAGGAATCAGAGTAAGCTGGCTAACCAGATGTTGCAGTTACTGTGCTGCTGCTGTGAGATGACACTGAGACTCAACCAATTTAAGGGGGAAAAGGAGATTGACTTGATTTACTGTTCCTGAGGGAAGACATAGTCCATTATGACGGAAAAGGCTTGGCAAGCGGCAGGGTCTGTAAGTGACTTGGGTTGCTTCTGTCGTCATGAGGGAAGATGTTGCCAGCTCAGGGCAGGAAAGTCCAAGAGCTCTTCTGCCTTGTGATTGCTGTTATCTGGTCTGCTACTGGGAATTCCATCCAGATTCAGGGTTGGCTTTGTGTTGCAAGTATCTTAATCCAGGTGATCTCTCAAGTGGTCTGACAGCTAATCTGTTAATCCCAGGTGTAGTCAAACTGACAACCAAGATTAACTATTTACACCAGACTAGTCCTATGGCAAGCTTGGGTTTAATTAGAGACCTAGGCTCACAGCAATAAGATCGATTGAACAAAGAGCCATTGAGAATGTTCCCAGAGACCAACCTGCAGTGTCAATGTGTATGTTGCTTACATGTGCGCTCACTTACATGCGAACATGCTTGCACACATGCATACACTTCATATATACATACGTATGAAAAAAATTGATTCTAGAGGCTTTGATAATTTATATTCTTCTTATGCATTTTTGTTTTTAGACTATTCATACCACTAAAGTATCCTATGATCCCCAGAAAGCACCCTTAAATTAGGCTATTTAATGAAGTGTGAGCATTACATTATATGAACATTACATAACCATGGTGATGATAATAACAGTCGCTGTTTCCCCACTGTCTGTTACTCGTATCTGCTAAACCCATGTCAAGGCAGCCAAAACTCTCACTCCCTGCAGAGTAGGCCAAGAGTCTAGCGCTTAATACTTTATAGTCACTTAAAGTGATAGAGACACCAAAATTCTAACTCAAATTTTATTGTGGACATAAAAATAGTCAGTTATTTTCCTCAGGAAGATAGTTTTATTTCTTTCACTTAATATTTGTTAAGTATTCAAGTCCTATTAGCCTTGATTATCTATCTTGGCTTTCCCGGTGGCATGAAATACAATTTCAGCTCACAGTGGAAGCACAAGGCTCAGGCCTGCATGTATGGAAGTTTCTCCTGTTTTACTCACACCAGTATCTGACGGCTGAGATCAAGGAAGTTACAGAGTTAAGACTTTTGATCTCTTCACACAAGCTTTGGGGATGACTGACCTTGTGTCTGTCCTGTAGATGCGAATGTACAGTCACAGCTAGGCAGTTGGGTACCACTCTGTTGGATTCTGGCTAAGGTGCCAACAATTTTGCACACATTGCCTTTATGAAAGTTAGCACAGTAAAGATGGCAAATCAAGGCCGAGTCTGGGTAATTAGATCTTCTTGACCTCAGTGTACCCCTCCCCCACTCTGTGGCTGGTGCTTTGTTTTGTCCTGCTTCTTTTTAGTGCAGAGCTTCGCAAGCAGAAGCCTTGGTATTTCTGTTACCAAGTGACATGGTCTCCCCGGTTCTCTTTGCAGGGCTTAATTGTGAGATTAATTTTGATGACTGTGCCAGCAACCCTTGTGTCCACGGAGCCTGCGTGGATGGCATCAACCGGTACAGCTGTGTCTGCTCCCCGGGATTCACAGGTAATGCCCCTTGGATTTGAAGGAGACCTCCTCCAGGCCCATCTCTTTGGGAAAGGGAACCTACAGGAAAATTACAGGTCTCATGTTCCTTGGTGTGTCTGCAAGGTATGAGAGCTGCGTTATTGCTCTGAATCACTTTTCTGCTCACAGATCTTCTGTCAAACATAACACTGTCCATTAACTAAGGTTTGCAGAGATGTGTCCCGTGCCACTTGAGAAGAATTTCTAGCAGACCGTAGGTTTCCATCCCTGAGCTTGAGCTACAATACCTTTACAGCACCTTTATTTTTCTTCAGGCATAGGCTAGTACCTTTGGTAAAGCCATCCATGAGGTAAATTTGCATGAAAATATTGACTGCTGGTCTTGCGGTCCTGCCTCTTCTGGGAGCTTACCTGGCAAGGTCATAACTTGGGGGGACCACCCTAATTTGGCTGGAATGAATGAGATCTTTCTGCCTAGGAGAAGAAAGAAAATGGCCAAAATAATTCTGCATTGCAACTCTTCCCAAAGTATGAATGTGAGAGTTTGCGCATGTGCCCGTGACTGCACAGGCAACCCAAGCATCTCTTGCCTCCTTTTCTTTCTTACTCTCAAATTTGTCACTTACTTCTTGCTGCAAGCTTTCTGGAGGCTTTGGAGGAAGCCTGTCCCTCCCTGAGCTAGGAATGGTACGGTCCTTCCAAGGGTGTATTGTGAGTCTGCTCTTAACAGCGGGTGGCACGCAGCAGGCTGACGTAATGTCACCCTCTAATAATTACACATGGTCACCTGCCTCCCAGGTGAGCAGCCCCTCTGAGTTACCATCAGAGTCCATCAAGGGACAGTCAGAGCCGGGCCAAGAGAATGTCTGTCATTCGCTGGCTGGCTACCCAGGCACTCTATGACACGTGATCCTGCTCAGAATGGCCAGGACTAGACAGGACGGCTCGTGACTCCAGTGCATCTCAACTCTTCTGGTCGCTGGAAGAGCCCCGAGAAACAGTGTGGTTGGTGACTGTCCCAGGCTCAGGATGCCTGGAGTACTGGCATGTGCCTTTCTTGGAGACCTGACAGCCGAGGGAATGGACAGACACCCCCACCAGGGAGCACAGCGTGCGTGTGCGATAGGAAGAACAGAGTTCAGTGCCCCAGGGCTTTTGGTTCGGGCGTTACCGTTCCCTGGTGCCGGGCAGGAGAAGTCTGAGTGGGGAGCAGCCGAGTGATGCTTCCCCTCTCCTGTAGCCAGGGCTCTGCCCAGGCACCCGAGCCAGAGCCAGGCTCCTTCCCATTGCGCTGCCTGGCCAGAACAGGAGCTTACAGTTTCCTTTTGGATTTATGTAAGGAGTCTGCTGAACTTTTTTTTCTTTTTTCTTTTTTTTTGATATTCCGGTGAGTCATATTTTTTTTTCTGTTTTTAACATTCAGCAGGGTCAAGGAGGGAGGGCATAAGCTAAAAATATTCTAAAATAAACTCAAGGTGTAGCATGAAACTCCATAACCAAGAAATGGAATGTTCTGGTTACTGGGTGGTGCCCTGTTCTTGGAACTGGTTTCTGTTTATTTTTTATAAATCAGCAGCTTAAAATGTCCAAGACTCTACAGCAGAAAATTTTAATTTTGCCTTATTTTAATTTCCCCACCATTTTTTAAAACTTGATTTATTTTGCACGTGCGAGTGTGTGTGTGTGTGTGTGTGTGTGTGTGTGTGCACGCATATCAGAGGGCATTTGTGTGTCCCTGTGGAGAACCAAGGGTGACTTTAGGAATCATCCTTGGTTACTTCTATCTCATTTTTCCTTTGCTCTGGCATGTCCCAGGTTCCGCCCACCAAGAGTTTTTTTTTTTTAACATGGGACCTGGGATGTGTTAGTTTCATGTTCCCACTGCCAAATGAATACTGGACCCAGACACTGAGGGAACAAAGGGTTCATTCAAGCACATGATTCTTGATCGTACTTTATACGCATAGCAGTCGAGTTCATACCAATATCATGAACCAAGGGAACTGGTCATGTTATATCCACAGAAAGATCTGAGAGAAGACATACTTTCTCACTTCCAGTATGACAAAGTACTGACCCGGCTCTCTCCATCTTATCCAACTTCCTGGGGAGTCATCCCCCCCACTGTGGGCCAGGTTTTTCCACATCTGCTAGAAAATCTTCCACAGGTTTGTTTAACTAAGCAACTCTTCATAGATGTGCCCAAAGGTTCAGCTTTTGGCCAGGTTAGCAGCTGTAATTAACTGCCCCACGGGCATTTGTTTTTTATGTTTTAAAACTGTTCTCAAAGTCTCCTAGGATTTTTTGGTACTCTTTGGTTAAATGGGAGAAAGCAAGGAACAATGAATGAGACACTTCCATAAACTCCCTTTCAGTTTTACAGAGACCCTCTTGGTTTAGGCCTTTAATCCTGGCCCCTTATACAGGAGGATCGCAAGTTCACTGACTGCCTGGGCTACAGATTGAGGTCAGGGCCAGCTGGGCACTTCGTGAGACCTGTCTTAGAATAAAAAGTAAAGAGAGTGTCTGAAAAGGTAACTCAGTAGTTAGAGTGCTTGCCAAGGACGCAACGGGCCACGTCCCGTCACAAGCACCAAAGGGCAACAGACAAAACTACCCACAAGGCACCTCCCAAAAATCCGCGTTCTTCCTGAATTCTCTCAACAGTCCGTAAAGGGAGTTGTGCCATCCTCACTTGGCAACCCGGCCCCTGAGAGATGGCATGTGACAGGCCACTGTTCCTCACCAGGGAGTTGCAGATGCTGCAGCCCCGGAAAGCATGCATCTCTCTTCCTCATCCTCCTAGCTATGTGTTACATGGAGGAAGTACATGTGGAGAGATGGGGGAACGGAATCTAACACAGCCCATCTGCCCCCACCCAGACCCTAGAGAAGGCATTGATTGCTTGCATCAGAGTAGCATGGAGTGGTTTCTTGTTTCTGTAGTAGCTGAACTCCAGTGGATCCTGCAGTAGCTGCCAGTCCACAGAGAAGACTGCACAGGAAGGGACTAAAAAATGGCTTAGAACGGGCTGGTGAGGATGCGCTGCGGGTACAGGAGCCTGTGCACAACCCCGGGAGCTGAGTGCCATCCCGGGAGCGGGGATGGAAGGAAAGAGCTCATTCCTGAAAGGTCGTGTGTGCGGGCCTCCTCTTGCTTCCCGTCTTGTCTGTCTCTCTTTCTCTCAACTAAGTAAGTAGGTAAATAAATAGATAGATAAATAAATGAATCAGCCGGGAAAGGTGGCACGTGCCTGCTATCCCAGTACTTTGGCTGAGGCAGGAAGATCCCAAGTTCCAGGCTTGTCTGGGATAAATAGTAAGTTGAGCACAGCTTGGCCTACCTTCCGAGACTCGGTCGCAAGCAAGCACCATGTCTAAGAGAAACATGCGAGACTCTGGAGGCTGAAGCAGGAGGGTCCTTTGAACCTAGATGTTGATGCCAGCAAGAAGCAGAAATGGGGAGGGCTGCTTGCCCGTGCCCTTCCCTGGCCTGCGCCCAGCACAGCTCAGTAGAGGAAGAACTGTGGCCCCTTTCCCATGCTGTGGCCAACATCTAACCCAATGGAGGCCAGCGCAATAATTTTTTAGCTTTTTCTTTTTTCAGCTTGGAAGTTTTTTTATTATTACTATTACTAACTTTTTAGCATGTGGAGTAGTGGGTTTCATCATGAGATTTTTACCCATCTGTGTCATATTAATTATTATAATTTTAAATTTATGTATGTGTGCAAAAGGGCATTTGAGTGTGCGTGCTGGTGGAGGTCCCAGGATGGCATCGGGAATTGTCCTGGATTGCTTTACCTCCTTGTTACTTTGTTCTGGGGTTTCCTGGGTTCCGCCTTCCAGGTTGAAATTACAGGTCACCTCTATATTTGCCTAGCATTTTTATGTGGGATCTGGAGATCTGAACTCGGGTCTTTTTGCTTGTGAGCCAAAGGTTTTAACTCTGAGTCGTCTCCCTGGCCTCCATTTCAATTGTATTAAAACAAGTTATTAATGAAAACACTTAGAGGAAAGTGGAAACTGCTTCCACATTATGGGTCTCGGTTGTAAGGGCTGAGTGACAGCAGACTGAACCATGCTACTACTACCTGTCCCCTGAAGGGTGTGAATCTCTCCACTTGGAACATCCTGACTTAAATGTAGAGCCATTCTTTCTTAAAGTAATAAAAGAAGCACATCGTATAAACTCTGATTCAGAACATTGTGTTCTTTGAAATGCATAAATTTCTTCATAACAGGTGCGTTGTTTCACTCACAGAATTCTTGGAAAAGTTTTAATTTCATATCATTTCAGAATAGGAAATTAAATCTCAGTGACTTAAATTTTAACATGTAAGATGCTTGAGTGGTTGGCCTTTATTATTTTATTCAGCTTCATGCAGTGAAGATGAAGGGTCTAACAGGCATATGTTCATAGTTCTGTCTTGGGAATATCTTGGAAGAAGAATGTACTCACTTCAGTTTATAAACTCCCAGTAGCCACTGTTAAAGGGTAAACAATTCTAGAACAGATTTTTTTTTCAAAATCCAGTGTGCAAACCTCGTGCATGCTTTCAAATGTGGTTATTGGATTCCACCCATCACAATCTGTGCAGAGAGGGTCTAGAAGTCTCATTTAAAACCGAACATCATCTGTGCATTCAAGTTCGACACCCACTGTTGTAGACTGGGAGTCCTCGGAATGTTTCCTCCCTTGTTGTGGGGTAGGAAAAGTAGTTTTCACACTTCATACTGAGGGAGACATGGATGGGGGAGATGGCGAGTTAGGACTTCTCTAAGAATGAAAGAGAAATGGCGTTTCTTTTTCATCAGTGGAATCATTGAGCTAGTAGTCCATTTCATTGCAGCCGTAAATGGACACATAAGAATCGACCAACTGGGGCTTGGTGAGATGACCCAGTGGGTAAGGTATCTGTTCATGCACCTAGAGACCTGAGTTCAATCCTTGGAAGCCCACCACATGGTAGGAGAGAACTGTCTCCTGAAAGCTGTCCTCTGACCTCCACTTGTATGCTATGGCATGTATTTGTTCTCTCTCTCTCTCTCTCTCTCTCTCTCTCTCTCTCTCTCTGTCTCTCTCTCTCTCTCTCACACACACACATATAGATAAAAGTAAATATTTTAAAAAGACTGGGCTGATTGGGCAGGTGACTCCGCAGTAAGCTGAGCTGCTTTATGTGCCTTTGCAGAAGCACCAGGAGGCGCTGCCCTCCGTGGCCACATGCAGTGGTTCCCATGAAGGCATTTGAAGTTCCCCGTTGGTGAGGTGCCCGGGGAAAGAAGCACACCTCGAGATGTTCTCCTTGCACATGCATTGCCAGCGCGCCTGGGGTGGATTGCCCCTTCATGTGTTGGTCCTTTGACCCTGGCCTTTGGTGCTCCAGGGCACTCAGTCTGTGAAGCCCCTGTGTCTCCGTTCTCACTGCGTTCCTGAGAATCAGGGATTTGAGTGACACTCCTGCCTTCCCTGCAGGGCCCAGGTGCAACATTGACATCGACGAGTGTGCCTCCAATCCCTGCCGCAAGGGGGCGACGTGCATCAACAATGTGAACGGGTTCCGCTGCATTTGCCCCGAGAGACCCCATCATCCCAGCTGCTACTCGCAGGTGAACGAGTGCTTGAGCAACCCCTGCATCCACGGAAACTGCACTGGGGGCCTCAGTGGGTGAGTAGCTGGTGTCATCCATCCATAGCTTCTTATTGGCCTGAGGTGAGATCGTTGGTTTCCATAACTTCCAAGAGTTTTGATATGTCACTAGGGACTTGACCTGAAACTTAGGCATAGGTTTGGATAGTCCACATCCAAGTCCTCCAGATCATTTCATTGCCTTCCCTGACGAAGCACTTAGGTGGGAAGTAAGGAGATTTGTCTCCTTTACATAAGTAATCAGCAAGGACCCGTGGGGAGGCGACCTGGCTGATTCCATGAGGTTACCAATTGTATTTTACAGTTCATTACAAGGTTGAGATTTGAAGAATGTCCTGGCTTGATCCCTTCCCCCTTTAATACAGCCCATCTTTGTTCCATTGTGGCACTGTGGGGAAGAGCTGGCCAACTGTAAGCATGGTTAGGAGAAAGCATTTGCAAGCTTGTATGCCCCTCTGTGACTCAGTTGTACCTTTTTATCTACTACAATGACATCCCTGCCTTCTTGCAGCTATAAATGCCTCTGTGATGCAGGCTGGGTTGGCATCAACTGTGAAGTGGACAAAAACGAATGTCTTTCTAACCCGTGCCAGAATGGAGGAACATGCGATAATCTGGTGAATGGGTACAGGTGCACTTGCAAGAAGGGCTTCAAAGGTGAGAAGCTCATCCTCTTATATCTGTTGTCTTTGTGTCATTGGACACTGTGAGTTTCCCCCTCTTACTTTTGTCGTTTATTCACACAGCAAACATTGAGCAGTTAGTGTTTGAGAAGCACTTGGGGAATAAAATCATTAACAGACGTAATCTCTACCTTTAGCCTGCCAGAGGTGACCCTCTCGAACGGTAACACTTAAGATGAGCAGACTCCACATAGAGAGCTTAGAGCAAGTGTCTAATGGCGAGCTTTCTGGTCTGGGCTTGAGTCTGTAATAATTCAAATAGCAACATGGGGGTAGAAAGAAAATATTGTGCTTGCTATAGTTAGACTCAGCTGCATGTTCAGAACCCTTCCAGCAAATTCTTGCACATAAGATATTCTTAGAAACTCAATTGCCTGTCCTGTCTGGAAAAATACATAGCTGAGGAAATTATAGAAAATCTTAAAAAAAGTTTTTTTGCTTCTTACAGTTTGTATTTCTGCTATCAGTTTTCTGTTGGAAATCCATGAAAGAGATGTGTATGCTTAAGTAATCATCTTTATACTCACCCATCACTTAGCCATTCATTTGCCCACTCAGAAATTGTGTTTGGCTGTTCTAATACCATGGTGCATGGTGTGCTTTAGAATCACCCTGATTGTGAGTTGAGCACCCCTAACATGAATTTCAGATTGTTCTAAAAGCAGGAAGAACAGCAACATGAAAAACCAATAGAAAGTTCCACTCCTGGCCTCCTGCATAAAGCTTGGTTTTCTGTGCACTCTTGCTTTAAATATTGCAGAAAATTATCTTTAGGCTACATGTATAGGCTACAGTGAATGTTGTAATTAGATTTGCTCTCATCCCCCAGAGAGCACATTACTTATACATAAGAGTCTTCAAACACTTCCAGTCCTTTGACACTCACGCAAATACAAACCACTTTTGGTACCAAATATTTTAGGGAAAAAGCCCCTGTTAAGGCTTGCAGGCCCACCACACTGATAGGAGAGCCTGCACAGATAAAAGAGTGGGTACACGTGAGAAGCTTCGAAAGCGGATTTCCACATTTTCTGATCAGAAGTTTTGTGCTTTCAAGAGCTAGCAGCCAACTCTTCCTCTTTGTGAGTTTCTTGGTGCACCCTCAAGAACTTGCTCTATTTGGAGAAGCGCTGAGAACTTTCACCCATTAGATGACTGTTTTTCCTCTCAACTTTTTGACTAGTGATCACTGATTGATGCAGGTTGGGGACTTAGGTCTCAAATGAAGGAGCAGTTGCCTTAAGAAACGAGGGCAGTTACCGTGGCATTTAATTCTCAGCACTTAGAGATCTGGTCAATGACGGAGGTTGTGAGGGGCTGACAGATGGTCTCATTGAAGTGGTCTTCCCTTCTCTGCCTGCAGGCTACAACTGCCAGGTGAATATTGATGAGTGCGCTTCAAATCCGTGTCTGAACCAAGGAACCTGCTTCGATGACATTAGCGGCTACACTTGCCGCTGTTCGCTGCCCTACACAGGTGGGTGCTGCAGGTCCAGCCCTCCGAGGGTCCTTTGCCCTTTGCTGGGCAGTGTGAGCATGAGTCTCAGTGCGCAGGTCGCCATACTGCAGGAGGACTCATTCCTTAGGTGCCTTTTTGGCCTCGCTGACTACAAATAACAGCTCCTTCATGCTTTCCACTGTTTGTGGGGTTTTGTTTTCTTACCTGTTTTTGAGGTGCTGGTGATTGAACCCAGGGCTTTTCGCCTATCAGACAAGAGTTCTATAGCTGAGCTACAGCCTCTGCCTGTGTTTTAGTTTTCTTTCTTCCTTAGTTGTGTATGATTGGAACCTGTACCTACTTGATGGCTTAGTCCAGCAGGGCAGAACCCTTTGACACTGTGGTGCGATGTTGGCTATAGATGCAGTGGACTGCATTCTTGCTATCCTAGAATGCATTCAACCTGCAGGGTTGAACATGCTTGGCTTAGTCTATCATTGGAGTGGTCCATGTGTTTCCATTGAACTGTGACTATTGGTTTTAGTTTTAGTAACAGAACTACTTTGATTTGTGATTTACTATATACCATACGTATGCGCAAATGTGTGTATGCATGTGTGTGTGTGTGTGTGTGTGTGTGTGTGTGTGTGTGTGTATGTATGTGAGAGAGCAAGAAAGTATATGTACATTAGCGTATGTGTATGTGTGGATGTGAGAGTATGTATAGATGTGTGAGTGTGTTAGAGATAAAAACCAGGTCTTACGTGTTGTACAAATCTTTGCTCCCAGCCTTTTTATACTTTAATCTTTGATGAATTCTGCAGTGTAGAATTTTCCACCACCATTTTGTGTGTGAGAAAATTGAAGCGCGGAAGATAAATCTGTGGTTTGTCTGTTCTGTGCATCTAAGGTTCCCTGTAGGAGCATCCGCTCTGCCCTGCACACTCCTGCCTCCATCTTGCTCAGCAGCCTTGTGCCACACAGAGAAGGCACAAGTGCAGTGTCACCGCCCAACAGTGTTAGGTGTCAGCTGGACACGGTCCCTTGCATTTTTCTGGCTTTTCATTGCCATGTGGTGGTGGGCTGTGTGGCTGGCCTGTCCCTTTCTGGCCGTCTCTCCATCCGTGGGAACAGAGCATAAACGACCGTGGCTTTACCTGCCTTGGGTGGGCAGCAGGCAGGTGCAGTCATGTTTCCTCCCAGGTCTCCAGTGGTTAGTGAGAGCCGCACTTAGTGACTGAGTTGTGAGGTCTAGCAGGACGGTCATGGGCGTGATTCTGCCATGTCATCTCACCCTGAGAGGAAAGACATGGTGACAGGAAGAAATGCTTTGCTTCACCCTCCTGCGTCATGACCTCACAGCCCCAGGTGAACCTTACTGTGTGTGTGGTGCACACGCTGCCATTTGCAGAGAGGGTCCTGCTGCAGTTTGTTACAGTGGAGAGGGCGTTGTGACTGCGTGGCCTGAGAATCATTGGCCACAGGTGTCAGCCACTTCCCGGGCCCGGCTCTCAGGTTTCCTTCGTTGTGCCGCTGAGATATGCTGAGGACTTCTGGCTGCACGCTGGCCGTTGATTCTTCTTCAGAGAAGAGTCCTGGTGAAAGAGTTGGCCACCCGTGACGTGCACATCAGCATGCTAGCTCTGACTGGCCAAGGACCCTCAGCCTTGCAGAATTTGTCCAGCACAAGGGAGCCAAGTACCACTGCTTCTCTTGTGAGCCCTGGTCTGACCGAATGCTTGAAAAACCAATGGTTGCCAATATTGTTTTTTTGGGGGGGGGAACTCATAGTGTTCTTTCTAAATACAAAGTTTGAGAATGAAAGTGAAAGTTGAGTTAGTTGTAACTTGACTTCAAAAACAACCTGCCCCCCTCCTCCTTTACTCAAAGCAGTTTGCTCGTTTATTTATTTTTGCTGTAAGTTTGTATGTAGCATAGTAAAGCAGGAAGCCTGGTGGGCGGATGTCAGTGTCCTGTCAGTGTAAAGGAGGGGTTGCCTAGCAACCAGGCCCTGCACAATTCCCTCCCCTGCTGCCTCATCTGGTCCTGCTCTTTCCCGGGAGCAGGCAGCGGGGTTGGAGGATCTGGTGGACAGGCCTCTGTGAGGCTGAGCTTGCAGCTGAGTCGAGCTGTGGAAGCGACAGGCAATCAATCCTACGGGATTGATGCAGGCTGCTGATCTTTGTGACCACTCACCGTGGTAACCGCACGGGATGGTAACCGCACAGGGGTGGTAGCAGCCGTGGTTGAGAGCTCACTCTGTGCACCAGACCCTGTGCTGTGGAGAGCTTAGTGCATGTTCCCCCCCCCCCATTTAATCCACAGAATCTGCGGGTACATGCTGTCCTAATTCTCTTATTTATGAGAACGCTTTAGTGAAGATAAATAATCAGCCCAAGGTCATAAAGTTAGTTATGTGAGACCAAGACTGGAAGAATCAGTGCCCAGAGTCCCTCGACCAGTGCTTTAGAGTGGGATTCTGAGTGTGTTTGGGTCTGTGATTTGAGAGCATGTTCTTTCCTTGGCTGGTTCACTATCACAAACTGTCATTTGCTTTCCAGGCAAGAACTGCCAAACAGTGCTGGCTCCCTGTTCCCCAAACCCTTGTGAGAATGCTGCTATTTGTAAAGAGTCTCCGAATTTTGAGAGTTACACCTGCCTGTGTGCACCCGGCTGGCAAGGTAATGATGTGGAGTGCCTTCTGCCCTTTAAGCAAGGTGATCAGGCCAGCAGATGACCTGGGAGGCGACAGTGTGTGTTGGGGGGGGGTGGAGTGGGGGCGTTGGGCTTCTGAGGCCTGATGATCTTTGCCCAGGAGCTGCCTGCTGGAAGGACCCAAAGCCTTGCCCACTGTCCTGGGTTTGGGGCCCTCTGGTGGTGGTTGGGACACTCGCAACAATTTCCCAGGCGCCTGAAACCCTTTCTGGAACTTCCTGCAGCAGGAGACCAGTCAGGGATTGTAGAGAAACTTCACTCACCGCACCTAAGCTTATCCCCCGCCCCAGATTTCACGGGGAACCAGCCTCTAAAGAGCGGCCGCTGCTCGTTGCTTGTTTCCAGGTCAGCGCTGTACAGTCGATATCGACGAGTGTGTGTCAAAGCCCTGCATGAACAATGGCCTCTGCCATAACACCCAGGGCAGCTACATGTGCGAGTGCCCCCCTGGCTTCAGCGGGCTGGACTGTGAGGAGGACATCGATGACTGCCTTGCCAGTGAGTATGCCAGCCTCAGAGCGCCCGGGCAGAGGAAGGCCACAGGGAGAGGGAGGGGCAGCGCAGGTGGAGGCCCTGCCTTCAGGTTGACATCGGCCTTACCAGACACCGGGGGTTTAGCATTTTCCCTTCCAAGCTACTGCCTCTTGGTCTGTCTTGAGTGTGTCTCTGTGACATTTTAACATTGACAAAGCAGGGACGGTGCCACGGAAGCTTTTCTTACACGTGTTTGAAGAATAAACACGTACAGAAAACTGAAGCATTGTAGGTATAGAATTCATAAAATGCTAGCAAAAATGAGAACCAGAACCAACACCCACAGTGAACGGATTTCTCCTCCGGAATATGTCACCTCACTGCTCTTCTGTAACACCTTTCGTTCTACCCTCTTGTCTTTTTTTAAATATTTATTATTTATTCAATTGTGCGTGCGTGCGTGCGTGCGTGCGCGCGCGCGCGCGCGTGTGTGTGTGTGTGTGTGTGTGTATAGAACCACGGACAAATTCGGGAACCACCATGGACACATCCACTTCCTCCTTGTTTACTCTGCCCCGGGATTCACAGGACCAGAATGCAGGCCGCCTCCCCTTCCACCCAGTGTCTATACATGGGGTCTAGGATCTGAACTCAGGACCTTCCGCCTGGAAGGCAGAGGCTTAACCTCTGAGCCATCTCTCCAGCCCCTACTCTCTTGTCTTGTATGACCACAGCTCTACTTTCTGACACTATGGTCTGGTTGGTGCTCTTAATCACTCTGTATAAATGTAACCATATCAACATGCTCTTGTGGGGCAAGGGATTGAGACTCTATCAGTCAGATATTTCATACTGGTCCATGTGGTTTTGTGGATGAGTAGCATTCCCTTGCCTGGCATACACACTGAATATCCTTGGTCTGTCATGCTTAGGATCAGAAGTGTTTCAGATTTCATGCTTTTATTTTTTATTTTTGGAATATTTGTGTACATAGGGAGGCATCTTGGGAATGGCCAGAGTCGGAACATAAGCTTTATTTTTTCTTTCATATCTACTTCATATGCACAGCGTGAAGGTCCCTTTATCTAGGGTGTGTAATGCATCTGCATTCTGACTGTAACTGATTACATGATGTCATGTGTGGAGCTTCACTCTTGAGGCATCATGTTGGTCCCTGGAGAGTTTCAGATTGTAGAGCATTTTAGATTTTTGATTTTTGGATGACTCTTACTTGTGGTGCAGTTTTCTGATTGTGGGCATATTTTTTTACAGTTTTGAAGTATTACAGGTAAAACTGTTATGAATATTTGCATTGACACATGGTTTCTCTTATCTAGAGCAAATCCCTAGGAGTAGAATAAGTGAATCGTGCAGTGCATAGGTATTCTACTTTTGATAAATCACAAACGTATTTTCTAAGGCGGCTGTGCCATTTTCTTTCCTTTCCCATATGAGCCAGTTAAATTCTAACTCACACTCAGAACTTCATTCCTTTCAATTCAGCGCTTGTGGTGAGTCCACAGCGGTGTTCACTGGCCTCACCCCTCACGCTGGCCACTTTCCCACATGCTCTCTGCCCATGAGCATATCTTCTTTGGCAAGATGTCCATTTAAGTAGTTTGCCCACTTGATAGCTTGAGTTGTTTGTCTTACCATTGAGTTAAGAGGTTTTTTGTATTCCAGGTATAAGTTCTCTGTCAGATAGATTTACAATTACTTCTTTCCAGCTTATCTTGTCTTTTGAAGAGAAGGAGTTTATTGTTGATGAAGCAGCCTTCTGATAGTTTCCTTTTTTGTGGTCTGTGGTATACTCGTTTAATTAATTTTTGCCACCAAAGTTTACTTCCTGTAAGCACTTCTTGATGTCATGCACTTTGTACTCTGTCTTCCAGAAGATATTGTGCATAAACACACACACACACACATACACACACACACACAAACGTGTGTATATATGGCTATTTCTTCCAAATAACCACATATGGCAAATTTTTTAACTTTTTTTTTAAAGAGTTAACCTTTTTAAGTTTTTTTTTTAACTTTTCAAATTCTTTTTGTACACGCAGCACTGCCTATACAAGCTGTTAGGTTTAGTTAGAGCTTTAGTAAGATGTGTCTTTGCTAGAATTCATCTAACTTACCTAAGCTGTCAAATTTGCTGTCAGAGTTATTTATAATATCACCATAAATTTTATTTTTAGCATCTATAAGATGTGCGATGATTTCCCTTCTTCTGATACTGATCATTTAGTCTTTCTGTCTTTGAGAGAGGATGTCTATTTTGGTGTGGGGTTTTTTTTGTGGAGTAGTCTATAACTTCTTAACTTGGCTAATTCAGGTTTTCTGTATCCTTCTTGCATTCTGTCTACCTATGTTATTCATTCAGGGATAGTCTTTGTTTACTAAATTTTGAAGCTCTGATACCCAGAACATACATCTGTAGAGTTGTTATGTTCTCTTGAAGAATGGGCCCCTTTATCAGTATGAAGTGACCTTATTTTGTATTTGTTAAACTATAATTCAAAGTCCTTAGTTAAGAAGAGAAGCTACATCTTCTATCTCTTTTTCCTATTTGTGCACCATTTATATCATGGATGACCTTGGAATGATTGAATTCAGAAGTGGTTGATGTTTGCTCGTCCTGGTTAGGTTTTCCCACAAGGGTACCATGCGACTCAGGGGTCCTCCCAAGGTCTGGGAGCAGGGATGTCTGCATGGCCACAGCAGCCTTGGATCAGGGAGTGCTGGTTTTCCAGAGAGATGTAGGGCCCCCTAGGTGTTGAGAGGGCCATGTCTTGAACCAGATCCTCTGGGTTTTGAGGCCATTGAGTTACTGGCCAGGCATACATCATCAAAAATAAACTAGATGAAACACAGTGGGCTACACTTGTGAAGGGATTTGGAGGTGGGCAGTGGTCTGGCAGGGAAGATAAAGGGTTGCAAGGGAAAACGGAGGGGGATGGGATTTGGGACTAAGAGAATGCAACATTGGAACAAGAGAAGAGAATGGAAAGAAAGTAAAAAGAAAAAGTACATAGATGAATAAATAAAGCAAATACCCCCCCAAAAAAATCTCAAAAGTGGTTCGATATTGCTATGAGTTGAAATGTCCTAAGACTTCATGATTTTTAAAGTAATATTAAAGACACGTTTTCTCCTGAATTTACCTGGGTCAAAGGAAGACATAACGTGAGAGAGGGTCACAGGAAGGTCATTGATTTAAACAAAGCTCCTGAGATGAAGTGAATATATGTTTCTGCCCCTCTTCCCTATTAGCTCCCACACACCCTTTGAAAATATTCTTGACAACCTACATGTTGAGCCACATAATTGATTACAGATGTGTGGCAGAACCAATGCAAGTTTTATGGCTATTAATGTTTTAAAAAGTAATGGTGGTATAAATGAAGTTTATCCTGGTTATCAAACAGATTAAAAAAATCTCAGGCAAATGTAACATTCTCATGAATGGAGTCATGACAAAGTAGATATAAAGAGATTAAATATAAAAATCAGAATGGAGCTGCCTGAGGCATGACTGGACCCAGGTCATTCACGTTTACAAGTCCGAGATGAAGTGGGAGCTGCTGTCCAAGTTCTAACTCCTTTGTAATGCCTCAGATCCTTGCCAGAATGGAGGCTCCTGTGAGGACGGCGTGAACGCTTTCTCCTGTCTGTGTCTTCCTGGCTTCATCGGGGATAAGTGCCAGACGGACATGAACGAGTGTCTGAGCGAGCCCTGCAAGAACGGAGGGGTCTGCTCTGACTACGTCAATAGTTACACCTGCAAGTGCCAGGCGGGGTTCGATGGCGCCCACTGCGAAAACAACATCGATGAGTGCACTGAGAGGTGAGCGGCCCATGCCTCCAACAGGGAAGGCAGGAATGGGGAGGAGCCTTCAGGTGCAGTGCTAGTACTGGAGGGCGGGGATGAGGCCTCCGCTTGGGTCTCACCCCACCGTCCTCTCTCATTTGATGGATGTCTCTTTGATGGACGTGGTGTTAGAAGGTCAAAGTCTGAGATTGAAAAACTCAGTGGAATGGATCATTTATTTCTTGTTCATGGAATATAAGTATTAACTCTTTTTCATAAAGGAATCTAGCATGAAAAACTGTTTAGAGTTTTCATATAAATTGACTTATTAATGAAATGTGGTGTGTTGCAAATCACAAAAGAGCTGGATAGAACCTGGAGAATTGTGTTTTCTTGGGGAATCTAGAGTAAGTGCTGCCTGCTAAATACTCCCAAGACATTGGAAATGGAACAGAAGTTAGCACTTCAGGCTTCTGACTCCCAAGTCTGTGTTGGAGAAAGTAAAACCTACTAGATGAAGGAGCTGGTCTCAGGACCAACTACTCTGTGGTATCTTTACCATACTTTTCAGTAGCAGGCTAGAGGACCGTATCACATGCTGACGTCAATCTGCCATTCACCTCTCAGCTCCTGTTTCAACGGTGGCACCTGTGTCGATGGGATCAACTCCTTCTCCTGCCTGTGTCCCGTGGGTTTCACTGGTCCCTTCTGCCTCCAAGATATCAACGAATGCAACTCTCACCCATGCCTGAATGAGGGAACGTGTGTGGATGGACTGGGCACCTACCGCTGCATCTGCCCCTTGGGCTACACTGGGAAAAACTGTCAGGTAATTCACTTCCTTCCGGCTCACTCAGTTCCCCTGTAGTAGCTGAGGACTAGATCTAGCTCCCTTCTGGAATGAGCCCCTTCTGAAAGAAGATTGTGAGTCTTAAGTGCCCTTGAGATGAATCTGAGTCGCTCTCTTAATAGCTAGAAGATTCCAAACGGGCGACATCAGCCAGATTACGTGGATTAACAAGTTTAAGATTATTTGATGAGGCCGGCCAAAACTTAAAGATTCACGAGAAGCACAGAGATATCTTCTGTACAGGAAGGATAACTTCTCATTGCTGTGATAGAGAATTGGGGGAAAAAAAGTCAAAAGACTATAGAAGGGGTTTATTTTGGCTCACAGTTTCAGAGGCAGGCTGGTTCCATACTTCTAGACTTAAGGCAAGGCTGAAGTGTCCTAGGTCATGATCCTTGGAAAAGGAGTCTTCTTTCACCTCACTGTAGAAATGGAGCAAAGAAGAGGCCAGGCAAGATACACCTGCCCCCCCCCCAAAAAAAAAACATGCTCACATTGACTCACTTGTCAAGCTTGGCCTCATTTTCTAAACTTTTTGACAAACTCCAAAAATAACACCACCATCTGAGATGAAGCCCTCAACATATGAGACCACGGGGACTTCTCACCAAATGCAGTCCAAATAAAGTCTTTAAAGATATAGCATCCAACACGATTGCTGCAGTTTGCCTGCATGGTTGCTGATAAATGACCATCAAACAGCTTAAGGGAGCAAGAGATTTATTTCCTTACAGCAGTCCAGTTAACAGTTCTCAGTCCAGCTTGACAGGAGAGCACGCACCAACACCAGGGCCAAGGGAACTGGCCACACCATCTCTGTGTAATGGCTAAGAGAGGGAGGATCCTTACTTGCCAGACTAGCATGTCTGGCCACGTGTACAAAAGGATGCCAACTTTCTGAACCAGCTGTCTGTATTTTATTCCAGGCCCTAATCCCACCCACCATGGGCTGGGCCTTCCCCATCAGCTAGACAATCTCCTATAGGTTTGCTCTGGGCTTAACTCAGCCATTAATTCTCTACAAATGTGCCCAGAGCTCAAACCCTCAACTGTCAAGTTGACACCTGTGCCCAACTATGATGATCATGATAGTGATCATGCTTGGGTCATGGCATTACCACAACAAAACTATTTATGTATTTTTTTTAAATTTTTTTAAATTATTATTATTTATTCAATTGTGAGCGTGTGTGCGTGTGTATGTATGTATGTGTGTGTTTGTGTGTGTAGAACCACAGACGAACTCCGGAACCACCATGGACGCCTCCACCTCCTCCTTGTCACTCTGCCCCAGGATTCACAGGCTCCGCCCTACCAGGACCGGAAACGCAGGCCTCCCCCACTTCCGCCTGGCGTCTATACGTGGGATCTGGGATCCGAACTCAGGACCTTCCGCCTGCAAGGCAGAGGCTTAACCCCTGAGCCACCTCTCCAGCCCACTATTTATGTATTTTAAAATCCCATATATAAACAAATTTTCGTATAATCTTAAGACAGAATGAGTCTTCAAAGATCTTTCATTATCTTCAATATGATCTTTCAATTCGTAGATGAGAAATTGACCCCTCCCCCATGCCTCCACAGAGGGCACATACCAGTGTTTTCTGGGTTTATCTACCAAATACCACTGTTTCAGTTTATGCTCTTTTACCTCTCACACAATAAGGGAATAACAGAATTGCAAAGAATTTAAGAATACAATGACCAGGTTTCACTTGGCTCATAGGGTACACTTCAGAAGGCTTACGTTATGTGACACAGGAATAAATTCCTGCACATGTTGAGAAACTTGGTGTTCAGTGTATCCCAGAGAGCATTCTCCACAGGTTGCTGCCTCCTTCCTTGGATGACTGGCAGGTGCTGGTGATGATGCCCTTGTCCCGCCCTCCACTCACCATCTTCCCACGACAACAGTCTCAGTGGTGGTCGCAGCATTCTCTGCCTCATGTTTTCCTAAGTTGGATTTTCAAAATAAGCTCTTCGACGGTTACATTTATGGATGGTCTTTAGATCCTTTTACCCATCTTTCCTGTAGGCAGGGTTGGTCACGGTCTTGTGGGCTTCATACAGGATTAGCACAGGAATCATGGACTATACAGAAAGCTTCAACTCTTTTTTTCAAACCCTGCACAGTGGCCATAGAGCATCACATTGTCATATCTAGTGCATTGAGAATAACTTAACCCATTGAGTTTCCTCACATGGTTAAACTTTTTGGGCAAGAACTTTTTAAATTTCACGGAGTTGAGACAAGAGTATATAAAAACAGCGAACTCTGTTGGGGATACTGGACCTAGTTTAAGGCTTGGGCAAGGGTTTTCTTTTCCTTGTTTAAGTTAAAATCCTTTGATTTCTTGTAATAGCTGCAACTTTTCTTCCTCATTTCTGGTATTTGGATTCTCTTTTTTAAACTATATTTATTTATTTTTCCTGGTATTTGGATCTTGATGCATGCGTACCTTTGTCTCTGCTTCAGACCCTAGTGAATCTCTGCAGCCGGTCTCCATGTAAAAACAAAGGTACATGCGTTCAGGAAAAGGCAAAGTCCTGGTGCCTGTGTCCATTTGGATGGGTTGGTGCCTACTGTGATGTCCTCAACGTGTCCTGTGAGGTGGCCGCCATACAGAAAGGTGAGCTTCGTCCCCAAGGGTCATGCTCTGGCATGCTGCCTGGCCGGGAACATTTAGGGCTGATAGCATCATTGCTACGGATCAGAGAGAAGGACACTTAGTCTGAACTGGGGGGATTGGTTTTATAGAAAAGGCAGAAAAACACACTTAGAGACTCCAAGAAGAAAAGTGCTAGCAATGAAATCATGACATTTTTCACTTTTGTAACATGTTAATTTATTAACTTGCAAATCAAGTACTAAGGGCGTGGAGATCTAGTCAACACTAAAATGTGACTAAAGTCTATGTTAGCATTTACTAGCCAAGGCTCACTTCCTTATTAGTTTGAACCTGATGTGTGACCTGTGTTATCCCCTGATGCCTCTTTCTCTTCCTGCTTCCCCAGCTGTGCCTGTCCAGCACCTGTGCCAACACTCGGGTGTCTGCATCAGCGCTGGGAACACACATCATTGCCAGTGCCCACTGGGCTACACAGGGAGCTACTGTGAGCAGCAGCTCGATGAGTGTGCTTCCAATCCATGCCAGCACGGTGCCACCTGCAGTGACTTCATTGGAGGCTACAGATGTGAGGTAAGGAATGGGTACACATGGGAGTGTGCAGCTGTTGTGAGCACTGTTTACTGAGCTTAACTTTGTATCTTACGCTTGCAGAAAATAGCTCTTACTAGTCACCAGCACAGTATTTACCAGTCGCTGTGGTTGCTCCTGCTGCTGCTTCTCCTGCTCCTCCTCTTCCTCCTTCTCCTCCTCTTCCTCTTCCTCCTCTTCGTCCTCTTCTTCCTCCTCCTCTTTTTCCTTCTTCACTTTCTCCTTATCCTTCTTTTCTTCCTCCTTCTCTTCCCTCTTCTCCTTCTCCCCCTTTTCCTCCTTCTCTGTATTCTCCTCCTCCTCTTCTCCTTCCCCCTCCCATGTAATACATTAGTACAGCTCTGGTAAGACATTTTCATAGTCTGGAACCATCAATCCTCAACAGGCTCTCTGTCTAAATTGGGAGCCTGTAGACTCACTTAGCGTAGTAGTCTATGGTACTTCTAAAATAGTGACTGACATTGGAGAAATTGCTCGAAGGAGTGACCTTTTCCTCCATGTAGGCAGGGTTGGTCACGGTCTTGTGGGCTTCATACAGGATTAGCACAGGAATCATGGACTATACAGAAAGCTTCAACTCTTTTTTTCAAATCCTGCACAGTGGCACACAGTTGTTGATCAGTCAACTAATAATTCTCTCGAACAGAGAAGCACTGTTTTGCCTGCTGCCATAGCACTATGCTGTGTATTACTGCATAATATTGAAGTACGTCTTCTTAATGTCTGGACTGATGATACTGGCTAGAGCCAGTTCTTAACAGAACTCCAAAGTCATGAACTTGATTCAGATCACCAAGCTGAAGGGGAAAATCACTTGTTACCTAGGTTGTTTGTTTCTTCACACTAGGCTGGGATCCATTAGCTCAAAAGCCTGCCAGCTGAACTCAAACCTTTACACATCCATCTGATTTCACCATAGTCCAAGTGAGCAGAGTATCAGCCATTGAATTCTGCCTGGATGGTATATCCTACAAAACTATACCCATCATCTCTCTAAAGATAAGATCATCCCGGAGGCTTAAGGACCCAGCTGATAATGCCTTTCGGAGCTCCCTCACCCAGAGACTCCCCAGTTGAGCCAAGCTCCCTCTGTGACTCCTGCCTGTCATTGGATAGTCTCATGCTATGAGAGATTTGCACACACACACGTCAACCTGTTGCTTTAGTAAAACTTCATCACAGCTATTTTTTTCTTGAACAGTCCTAAATCTCTTCCATCCTATACTATACATCACCCACAGTCCCTCAGCCCCATCTTCTTCTGCCCCTGCTACCACCTCTCTCAGTGTCTGTGCATACCCGTTATCCTCTCTGAACCTGGAAGTCAGTGAATGCAGTGGCTTTACTGGGATCCCCTATACTGCTTGAGTCTTGGGGTCCCCATCACACATGAAGGGACGATAGTTTAAAGATGAGGAAACCTGCATACAAAAGTTTCCACGGCAGTCATGTGGAAGGAACCCTCAGAGTCTTCCATCTTGCCATTCCTTTGAAGAGGCGTTGTTGGCTACAAGTGGAATAGGTAAATGTCAGTAAACCTTGAGTAAAGATTGACCCCAGAAGGCAATGAGCAGAGAGCAAGATGATTCCAGAGAGATAGACACTCATGAAGTAGACAGTGGGGATGGTCACAGTAACACTCAAGGTTTCACTTGCTCCTATGGTCCAATGTTTCTCCTTTTGTTTCTTTGTCCTGACAGTGTGTTCCAGGGTATCAGGGTGTCAACTGCGAGTATGAAGTAGATGAGTGCCAGAACCAGCCATGCCAGAATGGCGGCACCTGTATCGACCTTGTGAACCATTTCAAGTGCTCATGCCCACCTGGCACTCGGGGTAAGCACTCACCTTACTCATCCTCCACCAGGCCATTCAGTTCTAGTGCTGACATCACCTTAAAATTCAGGCGAGAAAACGAGCTTTGTGAGGAGTATATGTGTTACAAGCAGGCGTTACATGCATGTGTTACATACTTGATTGATCTGTTCACTCAACACAGATTGTCCCATTCACATGGGAGGGACGCTGGGCATTTATGCTTATTTTATTCATGGTCCCTAGATATCAAATATTTTGAAAGATCACAAGTGCATACTGGTCTTGTTTTTGCTTTAATTTGTGTATTGATTATAAGGTAGTATGTTCATGTAGACAGACAAGAATGTATTGATGCATGCATAGAAAAAGCATACACCAAAAGACACATTCCCTTCTGTGGCTTAGGACCCCACACTGAGTTCTCTCGCTCCCACAAGCAGTCACTACTTCTAATTTCTTATATGTCTTTCTAGAGTTTATGAAAAGCTTATTCCTCAAAATTTATTTATGAATGTGAAGATAGTTTTTATTTCCTCTACTTTTAACTCGGAAGATATTAATATAGAGACTTTGCTTTTCTCTTGACCCTTTTACCTACTTGGAATATTTTCCTATCAAAATATAGAACTTTCTCATTATTTTTGGAGCTTCAGAATTCCTGCCTGACCTATGAGATCCGTCTGGGGGATCTTGGAATGCAGCCCAGTCAATCGTCCCGGTCCCGCAGGGTGGCTGCGTCTGGCTGGAAAGCACTGTTCAGTAGGTCGCAGGGGTCTGAATGTCTCCTCTCTCCTGCAGGCCTGCTTTGTGAGGAGAACATAGATGACTGTGCTGGGGGTCCCCACTGCCTAAACGGTGGCCAGTGTGTGGACCGGATCGGGGGCTACAGCTGCCGCTGCTTGCCTGGCTTTGCGGGGGAGCGGTGTGAGGGGGACATCAACGAGTGCCTCTCCAGTCCTTGCAGCTCGGAGGGCAGCCTGGACTGCATTCAGCTCACCAACGACTACCTGTGTGTCTGCCGCAGCCCCTTCACTGGTGAGACCTCCCTCAGCCCCCACCACTGCTCCCCGTGGGAGGCTTCCAGCCCAAGTGAAGCTTTCCCACAGGAAAGTCAAGAGCAGCCTAGTTCAAGGGCCCAGTCGGTGCCTTCTTAGGTCTGTTCCATGGATGTTATGATCAGTTTCTACCTTTACTTTTCCCAAGAGCTCTCTCTGTGATACGCTGACTATATCACATCCCAGGAGGCATACGGGAAATAATACAGGAGGCGGTGGGTAAAATAATACTCGGTCGCAAAATACGCAAGGCATAAAATCTGCCTTCTCTACTATATTGAGCATATAGTACAGTGGCTTTGAGTTCTTTCACACTGCAATGCTTCCTCGTGACCAGGTGTCTGCAGGGCTCTTCTTATCTGAGAAAGATAGCATTTTGTTTTTGAGAGCTTTCTATGTTATACCACCATGTCTTCTTTGACATTTAATGACAAGTTACTTTGGAGTCTGTGTCCTCCCTCCCTTCTTCCCTCTCTTTCTCCTTCCTTCTTTTCCTCCCTTCCTCCCTTCCTCTCTCTCTTCCTTCCATTTTTTTTCTCATGTGTATTTTGTATGTACCAGAAGGCACTTGAGTGTGTGCCTGTGGAGGCCCAAGGGTACCATCGGGAATCATCCCAATTGCTCTACCCCTTATTGCTTTGTTCTGGGGTTTCCCAGGCTCCTCCTTCCAAGGCTGGAATTATAAACCGATGCCATTTCTGCCCAGCATTTTTAAGTGGCTTATGGACATCTGAACTCAGGTTCTTTTGCTTGTGAGGCAAAGGCTTTAGCCTCTGAACCATCTACCCAGCCCCCCACTGTCTCGTTTCCTACTCAAAGACCCAGAGAAACTTAGAGCTTCCTGGGACACTTAAGAGAAACAGCTTCACAAGGCAGTTGGTGAGAAGACAAGCTGCAGAGCTGCAATGGGCACATTTCATGCACTGTCAAGACTTGGCCACGTGCCTGGTCTTTTCCTCTAACAGGCCACACCGACCGTCAGGCCCTGCCTCAAAGCACGCATGTACCAGTCCTTCTGCCGAAGGGCAGCATGGTGATGTTTTTTGGGAGACTAAACTGAGCTCACATCTAGATGTGTCAGGATCATTGTCTTGCATTTGCGGGAGCCCACAGTTGTGTTTCTGACGTTGGGTGTGTTGTCACACGCTGGGAGTCTCACAGCAGGCTGAAGCAGTCTTATGTACTAACACTTGGCAAGCTGGATACTGCCATAAGCCAAGCCCATGTCTGGCTTGCATTCCATTTCTTTGCTTTCTTCCTTCTTTCTCTCCCGCTTTCTCTTCTTCCCTACTTTCCTTCCTTCCAATTTCAAATGTATGCTGACTTTAAGAATTTTTTTTTGGCAAAGAATAGGAGAGCTTTTACAGTATGGAAACTGCCTGGATGAAATAATAGCAAAAGAGAGATGGTGCGCTATGGGTGCCGTTGCTGTTGAGGTAGCACGGGCATATAGAGCATGAACAGTCTATTGTTGGCTCCAGTTGCTTGGGAAACCAGCGAAGCAAAGCTGACTTCCATTTCTTTCTTACTGCTGAGAATTCCGGGATGGGGAAACACTGACCAGGACTGACAGAGGGAGGGAGAAACAAAGGAAAGTCATAGATATCTTCATGAGCCTCCCACAGCCAGGGACATGTCTGCTCATGTTCCCCTTGAACTGCACTTGATGCCAGAGGCCATCACTAAAGGCGCAAAACAAAGACGAAGGGCAATCCACTATGCTTCCCAACGTCACCCTCAGACTTCCACATGTCCCTACACTTGCGGGTATGTGCACTTAGACACACATTCATCCACCCCCATGCAAACATGCATATATGCATGACAAAAAGAGAACTGTATCAGATAAACTCTGGGAAAATTTGGATGTATACTACAGCATTTCCAGTCTGTAGTTCAATGCATTGACTTCGTGTAGCCTCTCCTGTGAAGTGCAGAGTATCAGCAAAATGATGTTAATCATTTCCTTCCATACAGCGCCCTAAAAGCTAGGTCCACATATCCTCCTCCTCAAGGGATTAGAGTTGCTTTCTGTCCTTTTGGAGGCTGTTTTGGGATGGATGCCACTCGTGTTGATTGGTCAGCACAGGAGGCAAGGGACTGGTCTGAGCAGTGGTGCACCTTTGTGTCGCAGTTCTCTGTTCGTCCGCTCGCCGCCCTGTGGGCTCAGATCTCCGCTCTCACAGCCCCTGTTGCCTCCGACACTGGCATCGGCACCCTGGCTGGCTGATGCGCGGTGGCCCTGCGTTACCCTTTTTAAGCTGCCTTCTTTATCTTCTGTCTTGAGGTCGTCACTGTGAGACCTTCGTTGACGTGTGTCCCCAGAAGCCTTGCCTGAATGGAGGCACGTGCGCTGTGGCCAGCAACATGCCCGACGGCTTCATTTGCCGTTGTCCACCAGTAAGTAGCCTGTCACCAACTTTAAGGGCACGCTCTCTTGAATATGATCTGTGATAAAACTGAGATTGACACTGGGTTTTTGAGCTCCCTCATGGGAAGAGGTCTCAGATTCAATTCCTTCAGAAATCCATGCCTGGGTTTTTCTATGTGAAGTTTTTCTGACACACCCAGAAACATCCACTCTATGTTACTCGTGATCTTCTGAGTATCCAGGCAAAACCACTAGTGTCGGGTGAAATGGGGTCACACTGCCTCCGGTGGTGAAGTCCCTGGCTGTAGTCTCCCTGCCCAGACAGGCAAAGCATGGTTCTGCTTGGCTTCCCTAGCAAGGGACCTTTGGAGAAAAAAATTGGAAGGAAACTTAATTTCAACCATGTGCTGTGCAAACGCCTGAGCTACCGTCAAAGGCTGAAAGTTCCTTTAAAAACAGATTGCTGTGTAGAGCGAGAGACCAGAGGGGACCTATAAACCTTGGCTTAACCTAAACAGGAAGTAAAGAAAGAAAGGGGATGTGGACGTCTTGTAGAGAGATTCCAGTTCCCAATAGAAGCTCTCTGCACCTTAAAGCCCTTATGAAAGTGACGCATGTGAACTGGAGATAAGAGATCCACCTGACTCTGAGCTCTGAAAGTGAGACAGTGCCACATTCATCCCTTGGGACTGTCAGCCCCCAGCCGTTAGCTGCCTTGAAGAGGCCATCTCCTAGAGCTTTGTCAGGAGGCTGCACGAATGGCTCTTCACCAAGTGTCTAGTCTGTGATGCTAACTCGGGAGAGCAAGCAGGGCACACCTCCAGTCCACCTGCCATCTCTCTTCTTCACCACTTCCCACAGGGGTTCTCCGGAGCCAGATGCCAGAGCAGCTGTGGCCAAGTGAAGTGCCGGAGAGGGGAGCAGTGTGTGCACACTGCCTCGGGACCCCGCTGCTTCTGCCCCAATCCCCAGGATTGCGAGTCGGGCTGTGCCAGCAGCCCCTGCCAGCACGGTGGCAGCTGCTATCCGCAGCGCCAGCCTCCTTATTACTCTTGCCGCTGCTCTCCACCCTTCTGGGGTAGCCACTGCGAGCTCTACACAGCCCCCACCAGTACCCCACCTGCCACCTGCCTGAGCCAGTACTGCGCCGACAAGGCTCGGGATGGCGTCTGTGACGAGGCCTGCAACAGCCACGCCTGCCAGTGGGACGGAGGCGACTGCTCCCTCACCATGGAGAACCCGTGGGCCAACTGCTCCGCCCCAATTGCCTGCTGGGATCGCATCAACAACCAGTGCGATGAACTGTGCAATACTGCAGAGTGTCTGTTTGACAACTTCGAGTGCCAGGGGAGCAGCAAGACCTGCAAGTAAGAGCCCCAGAGCCGGCCACAGCCAAGGGGGTCTGTCACTAACACGCCTCCGTCTCTCGTTCTTGCTCTTAACCGCTCCAGTGCTTCAGTCCAAGCCTCTGCTTTCCAGATGGTGCCGCCTTGTCCCATCGCGCACTGCCCTGGGCTCTCCCTCGCTGACGGCGGGCCAGGAGTGCTCCTTGCATAACCACCCCCCCTCTGCCTCTCTCTGCCTTCTCACTCGCTGATCTGGTGACCTCCTGGGGAAAATAACTCTGGAAGTGGTATTGCCACTCTCAGGCAGCCTCCCACCTAACCTGCTGCAGGATGGATGGAAAGGTCTGTACCTCTCTTCACTCATGTTCCCCCTAAGGATAATGTTTCCCATCTAGGTTCATCCGGAAGCAGGAGCTAGATTAGGCCTCTCACCTCTTCTGCTCTTCAGTGTCACAGATGTAGTGTGTTTCGTGGTTTGTACACTAACTTTCCTGTTGATCATTGCTTCTGACTTACCAAATTAATCCTCAACAGCCTTGTGAGGCGTAGGCTTGCTAATGGCCTGCCCCAAGGGGTTCAGGAACTTTCCAGCACACACGAGGCTGTTCCTCACGTGCAGATGGAAAGTTGCACAAAGATCAGAGAGGAAAGACTAGACGACGGGTTGTACTTTGCTTAGGTTTGGCGATCCTGATTCTTTTTTTCTGACATTTTCCTGACATTTTGGTGGTGGTGCTGAGTGTTTATTTTGTTGAAGATAGTCAGTCTCCTGTATCCCAGGCGTTGGGATTACAAGCATGTACCACTGTGCCAGACTTTCCCTGATGTTTGAAAAAGGCCATTCAAACTCATGTCCTGCCCTCTCCCCTCATTCACTCCCAAAAGGGAAAGAAATGAGCCACACGACACACTTCTCTTGATGTAGCACGCTTCTGATGGTTCAGGATCCAGAGCAACTGTGTGGGCACCTTTGACTTCCTAAAAGCCCTACTACCTTCCTGGAAACAGTGACTAAAAGTAGAGGAAGCATGAACCAAGTTGACTTTGGTTTCAGATATGCAATCTTGCCTCAAAATGTGATTTCGCAAGGTTGTTGACTGCAGGACCAACCATGCAGTTAGGTAACGAGCACAGGGTCGTTGCTCACTCAGGTGGCACTCAATAGTGTGGAGTGATGCAGACACTAACCCCACGGCGTTAGGGGAGGGAAGAGTCAACGAAAGCTTCATGGGGCATCATGGTCCTGATGTAGGCCATAAAGGACGGGGAGGCAACGCCGCGATCATTCCAAACCAAGAGTCAAGTAGAGCCCCCGTCTCACCAGAGCCCTTCCTTGTCCTTTCTGTCCCTCCCAGGTATGATAAATACTGTGCAGACCACTTCAAAGACAACCACTGTGACCAGGGCTGCAACAGCGAGGAGTGTGGGTGGGACGGGCTGGACTGTGCCGCGGACCGGCCCGAGAACCTGGCAGAAGGCACCCTGGTCATTGTGGTGCTCCTGCCCCCTGAGCAGCTGCTGCAGGATTCCCGCAGCTTCTTGCGGGCACTGGGCACCCTACTCCACACCAACCTGCGCATTAAGCGAGACTCACAGGGTGCTCTCATGGTGTACCCCTACTACGGAGAGAAGCCCGCGGCCATGAAGACGCATAGGATGGCACGCAGGTCTCTTCCTGAGGAACCGGAGCAGGAGGTGGCTGGGTAGGTTTGGTTTTCTGAACTTCGGAGTCATAGCAGCCAATTAGGAGAAAGCTTAAACAAACAGAATGACCCTCCATGTAAGACAAACCCATATCCCCACACTTAGCTTAAGGATAAAGATCTGCCTTGACCAAGTACTGAAAAGTGAGCTGAAGTGCGATGGGGTGTCAGGAAGACCTCCTGAGTGCCCAGTCTTCCACAGTTGCCTCACAACTTGGCATTTGGGGTGCCTCTCTGGTTTCACTATTGTCTTGTTTTCCAGACCTTTTGCTCATAGTAGACTCTTCCTCAAGGCAATAATCCTCGGTTGTTCTGTCATTCATACCCTTCAGTTTTTTGGCATAGTCTACAACTGTGCGTGCATCAGCTAGCTGAGATAGGACAAAAGACAGACGAGTAAGCCCCCCACACAGGGGGAGATTTTTAGCATAGTTATAATTAAGTACACTGAGTAGGCAGAGTGGAAGAAGACCACCAAAACCTTTATGAGGATTGCACTGAAGACCCACTGTCTCAGTGTTGTCTCTGCTAGACATTGCCTCAGTCAGAGGCTTGAGTCTGCCAGGCAAGGAGTCAATGTCCCCGGTCTAAAGGACCCTCACTTCGGAGGTCTTCGTGAAGACAGTGTCCCAGAAGCAGACAGCCTGATGCTGAGAGGATGGGAAGGAAGGTCGTATAACTCTTTCTCATCAAGTCTACCTTGATTTCTCCCCACCATTTCCCACTTTTCCTCCTGCCCCTGGCACCCTGCAGCTCTAAGGTGTTTCTCGAAATTGACAACCGCCAGTGTGTTCAAGATTCAGACCAGTGTTTTAAGAACACCGATGCGGCAGCAGCTCTCCTGGCTTCCCACGCCATCCAGGGGACCCTGTCCTACCCGCTGGTGTCGGTTGTCAGTGAGTAGCTTTGGTGTTCAGGGGAAAGACCTCACTGGGCTTCATTCTTGCAGTGTGTAGCCCTTTAGTTTGGGGGAGGGGGTGGATGTTAATGCCAAGCGGTCTTCCAGATTGATTTAATGCTAATTATCAAAAGGTTAATGTTCATACAGCACCACCTTTGTCTCTGAACTTGCAGGTGAACCTGAAACTCCAAAACACACTCAGCTTCTCTATCTGCTTGCGATTGTTGTTGTGCTTGTCCTGTTCATTATCCTGCTGGGGGTGATTATGGCGAAGCGCAAGCGCAAGCATGGCTTCCTCTGGCTGCCCGAAGGTTTCACCCTTCGCCGAGACTCCAGCAATCACAAGCGTCGGGAGCCAGTGGGACAGGACGCCGTGGGGCTGAAGTAAGAGCGCTTTGCCGATGGCCATCATTCACACTAATAATCACCTATGGACAGAAAAGCATATATGCTGAATCACTTCCAATTCAGTCACCCTGGCCACGAATCCGTGTGGCTTGTCGTGTCTCTGCGTGTAGATGCTGCTTTTCCATGCACACAATATGGCAGTATCCCTTGCTTCTTAGGCAGAGCACCCTTTTGTTGAAAGCTCTTGCTCAGTGGGAAGGACAGGGTCATTGTTCAGAAATGTCGCTAAAATACCACCTATCTGGTCAGGGTCAGGACCCTCCCAGCCTAGGACTGTGGGGGGGGGGAGCATTGAGAGGCACTGTGCTCTCTGTGTCTTGACCTCTGCTGTGGTTTGTTTCCCGGAAATCACTTCAGAAATCTCTCAGTACAAGTCTCAGAGGATAACCTGATTGGTTCTGGAACAAGCGAACACTGGGTGGATGATGAAGGCCCCCAGCCCAAGAAAGCCAAGGTAAGCCGGCCTGAGTGGAGCCAAGTTGTCAGCTACCGTGTAGTCACACATCAGATCTGTGTTAGGGACTGGGGTGATAGGGGGAAGTGGTAGAATTGTGTGCATGGTGTTTAAAGGTGAACAGGAACCACATCTCAAAGTGGCGGGAAAGTCGAGGTTAAGGACATGAAGAGTTAGAGAGGGAAGAGAAAAAACTCTAGGAACAGGTTAAAAGAAGTGGTGGGGGAACACTGGTTCAGCTCCTTGCTAGCAGCTTCCGGTGGGTCAAGGGTGGTATGACTGGTTTCCTCGCCATCCAGGCTGAAGACGAGGCTTTGCTCTCAGAAGACGACCCCATTGACCGGCGGCCATGGACGCAGCAGCACCTGGAGGCCGCAGACATCCGTCGCACACCGTCCCTGGCTCTTACTCCTCCCCAGGCGGAGCAGGAGGTGGACGTGCTGGACGTGAATGTTCGGGGCCCAGGTCGGTGCCATGGACCCTCCTCTCTGCACTCGGTAGCACCTGCCTTGGTTTTGCATGGACACCTCTATGCTTCTCCATCTGGCCAGATTCCCCATCCAATACCGCAAGCCCTAAAAGGTTTGAGAGAATGTCCGTGAGGAATACAGACCTGCAGAAATGGTGAACTAGGAAGGAAGGGACGGTTTGCACGTTGCCTTGTGTGCAGAGGTGCTCGACATTGCAGCGCGATGCTGTGATCCATAGATGTGCTGGCCATATTCTTAGTGATCCTGGGACACGCCCCACAAGTCACAGGTTGGACACACCGGATGTCCAGCATGCTGATCATAGAGAGGCTGATGAAATGCATTGGACTTGAAGAGGATAGAGAAATAAGGTCCCAATGCAGCAGATGGAAAGTGAATATAGTTCATATAGTTTATATCTTATGCATGCAACTTCATTAACATCGTATATTTAAAATGCTGTCCTGTTTAAAATATCACTTTTGAACTTAAGCAGAAAATTTTGTGTAACTTAGCGACAAGTCCCCCAAGTTGAAAGGGTTTTCCTTTGCCATAACTGTTTATATCAATGATGTCTAAGGGAAAGGAGGTAGCACATGTAAAACTGGTCATAGTCACTCCAAGAAGCACTGGGAATCCACTTCCTGTAAGATGATTTACCAAGCTAGACCAGTTCTGGTAAAGGGGCTCATTTCCTTCATCTCTGAGTGCTTTGGAATATTTTTTTCTACAGATGGGTGCACCCCTCTGATGTTGGCTTCTCTCCGAGGAGGCAGCTCAGATCTGAGTGATGAAGATGAAGATGCAGAGGACTCTTCTGCCAACATCATCACAGACTTGGTCTACCAGGGCGCCAGTCTTCAGGCCCAGACAGACAGAACTGGTGAGATGGCACTGCACCTCGCGGCCCGCTACTCGAGGGCTGATGCTGCCAAACGCCTCCTGGATGCGGGTGCAGATGCCAATGCTCAGGACAACATGGGCCGCTGCCCTCTCCATGCCGCAGTGGCAGCAGATGCCCAAGGAGTCTTTCAGGTAAAGAACATGAGCGTTGGTTTGAATAAGAACTTTTTATTGGGCTGCAGGATTTAGCTTGGTTAAGCCACTTAGTATTTCACTGACCTCATTCAAAAATACTTTTGAGAAACTAGTTTTGCTTGGCAGGACAGAGAGGCAGGCAAGCCCACCAACCTGCTATTTCTAGTCAGATGATGACTCGGTCAGCAGCAACTTGGGTTTTGGTCAGCAATACTGTGATGTGCAAAGATGCCTCCCAAATACACACATCAGATGGGAGCCATGCCTGGCCCAAAACCTTGATTACTATTAACTCTCCCTAGGAATCCAGTCGATCATTGGCGTTTTCTTGAGCTGGCAGTGTAACTTCTTAGTACCTTTGTTTTAATCTGATAAGGAAGCTGGGAATATTCTAGATCACTTCAGCTGTGCACAGTTGAGATACTGCCCCCTCACCACCATCTCAGTTTCCTTAGAGAGGAGTAGTATATCACCTCACATGAACCATTTTAATCATCCATGTGTTGGTTCATGCTTTCCTTTAATTTTTAATAGTGAGACATGTTACAGTCTTAAGGTGCAAAGATAAGGTGTTTTCTGCCCTCTGGGAACACACAGTGTGGTCTCCTTCTGAATGTCCTCGTGTCTTCTTAGTTTCATTGTTTTCCTTACTCCAAAGGACCTTCTTTTGTGTGCTTCTCTCCTAGATTCTGATCCGCAACCGAGTAACTGATCTAGATGCCAGAATGAACGACGGCACCACACCCCTGATTCTGGCTGCCCGCCTGGCCGTGGAGGGAATGGTGGCTGAACTGATCAACTGCCAAGCAGATGTGAATGCGGTGGATGACCACGGTAGGAGGGAGGGGCAGATGGGGGCTAAGTGTGTTTCTAAGGAAGAAAATTGTTACATGATCCTGAAAGAGCTTTCTCAGATCTGAATCCAGTGGAGAGTCCCTCATACTTTTTTATACATTCATTAATTCACTCTTCCTTCAATTTGTTGAAGTCAGAGAACTGAGGTACTAGGGTCCTCAGATTAAAGTGAGAAGGAATTTTTAATGAGAATTTCTGGATCTCAAAGAAGACTCATGAAAAGTTTTTGTGGGTTCCTAGCCATACTGCTCTTGATATGGGAATTTATGAGGATGCATCCACTAGGGTTGGGAGATGTACACCTTCATGTACACCTGGCACATAGTAGATTGCCATCTTCCAGATGTGAAGAACAAAGTCGGTCATGTAACGCATACCAGTTACCTGTTTACCTAGCAGTCCATAGCCTTTATGGAAGTGTTCTAAGAGCACAGACAAAGGAAGCTACAACTCTGTTTTCCTATGGCCCCCACAGTCGACTGATTTCCTGCTGTTCTCTGGCAAGTTCAAGGTTTCCTTGTAGCGATGGTGCTTTCCTGATTCTAGGTAGAGTGCATCTGTTCTGCTCTCTGTCCACTTATGAAAATCTTCCCCTGCAGGAAAATCTGCTCTTCACTGGGCAGCTGCTGTCAACAATGTGGAGGCGACTCTTCTGCTGCTGAAGAATGGGGCGAACCGGGATATGCAGGACAACAAGGTACCGTCCTGAGCTCAGAGCCCACGTCCTCAGAGCAAGGCCCTTCCCAGTCTCCAAGTAGCCTCTCTTATGATGAGCACCGACAACTGTGGGAGGCAGCTGGGCAGGAGCAGGATTCAGAGAGCTTGAAGGAGGAGGCGGGGCTCATCTGGGGGTCTGGTGCAGTCTGGCCATTGTATGCTCAGTTATGACTTAGAGTGAACTTCCCTGTCTCTCCACCATTTCCTTATCTGGGGCTTTTTTCCTGTTCATATACTTCTGTTTCCTTTCCTTTTTTTTTTCTATCCTTGAATACCATGATGCTTCTCCAACAGAGTTGCCTGTCCTGCTTCCCTTCCCATGAGTCTTCTCTCATTTGTCTCTTTTCCCTGTTTCCATTCTTTCTTGTGGATTTCATTCCTTCCCTCTTTTCCTCTGTCTCTGATTTCCTGAATTCTTGCATACTTTTGTTTCTTCTCCTTCCCTTTTTGTAGCTCCTTTTCCCTTCAGTACCTCGTGTTTAAGTGGGTCTCTAGTTCAGGGCATGCTTTATTTCACAGATTCCCTATTAAGGAGATGGTGCTTTTAGGGGCAAAATTGTTTTTTGGGGGAGAGGTGAGATTTATATGAAAAATCACAGATTTGTCCCCTAAGTAGATATATCCCATATGTGTGTGGAATTAAAATGTCATAAGGGGAATCATTTAGGAAAAAAAATCTCTAGGGGGATTATTTTTTAAAAATTGAAAAGCACTGTTATTTTCTCCAGAATGTCACTAAGATGTGTTCTCTGGTCTCTGTAGGAAGAGACACCTCTGTTCCTTGCTGCCCGGGAGGGAAGTTACGAAGCGGCCAAAATCCTGTTGGACCATTTTGCCAATCGGGACATCACAGACCACATGGACCGCCTTCCCCGGGACGTGGCTCGCGATCGCATGCACCATGACATCGTGCGCCTTCTGGACGAGTACAACGTGACCCCGAGCCCCCCAGGCACCGTGCTGACTTCCGCTCTCTCCCCTGTCCTCTGTGGGCCCAACCGGTCTTTTCTCAGTCTGAAGCACACCCCCATGGGCAAGAAACCTAGACGGCCTAATGCCAAGAGCACGATGCCCACGAGCCTCCCTAATCTCGCCAAGGAGGCCAAGGATGCCAAGGGGAGTCGGAGGAAGAAGTCGCTGAGTGAGAAGGTCCAGCTGTCTGAGAGCTCAGTGACTTTATCCCCTGTCGATTCTCTCGAGTCTCCTCACACATACGTTTCTGACGCCACGTCCTCGCCCATGATCACATCTCCTGGAATCCTACAGGCCTCGCCCAACCCTCTGCTGGCCGCCGCTGCCCCTCCTGCCTCCGTGCACACCCAGCATGCGCTGTCCTTCTCTAACCTTCATGAGATGCAGCCTCTGGCTCCCGCAGGCAGCACCGTGCTGCCCTCGGTCAGCCAGCTGCTGTCCCACCACCACATTGTGCCCCCGAGCAGCAGCAGCGCGGGCAGCTTGGGCAGGCTGCATCCAGTCACAGTCCCGGCAGATTGGATGAACCGCATGGAGGTGAACGAGACCCAGTACAATGAGATGTTCGGCATGGTCCTGGCTCCTGCGGAGGGCTCCCACCCTGGCGTAGCTCCCCAGAACAGGCCCCCCGAAGGGAAGCATGTCACTACCCCACGGGAGCCTTTGCCTCCCATCGTGACTTTCCAGCTCATCCCAAAAGGCAGCATCGCCCAGGCGGCCGGAGCTCCCCAGCCTCAGTCAAACTGCCCCCCAGCTGTCACGGGCCCCTTGCCCCCTATGTACCAGATCCCAGAGATGGCCCGTCTGCCCAGTGTGGCTTTCCCCTCTACCATGATGCCCCAGCAGGACGGGCAAGTAGCTCAGACCATCGTCTCAGCCTACCATCCCTTCCCAGCCTCTGTGGGCAAGTATCCCACTCCTCCTTCCCAGCACAGTTACGCTTCCTCGAATGCTGCTGAGCGCACGCCCAGTCACAGCGGTCACCTCCAGGGTGAGCACCCCTACCTGACGCCATCCCCCGAGTCTCCCGACCAGTGGTCAAGCTCATCGCCCCACTCTGCTTCTGATTGGTCAGATGTGACTACCAGCCCAACCCCTGGGGGTGCTGGAGGAGGTCAGCGGGGACCTGGGACACACCTGTCTGAGCCGCCGCACAGCAACATGCAGGTTTACGCGTGAGGAGTCTGCCTGCCGTGTGGAGACGGAACCGCCAGTTGTAAATGCTGCTGAGAAACAAATGAAGGTCATTCGGAAGAGAAATGAAGAAACTTCTGTCGCCAGCTTTTGGAGGCAGGAGAGGGAAGATGCTCCTAACTGTCGTATGACGCACGAGAAGCGATTCATCAGCTTTGATGCAGTTTTTGGGGAGGACTCGGCTCCTATCTCTTGTTCATCAGGCCAAGTTGATGGAAGTGCAAGATGATTACAAGCCATGGGGCTCACTCTGGTCTGTTTGGAGACTAGGAAGGATGCCCTTTGTAGCCAAGATATTCTTGCAACTTGAACAGCATTTTAACTGCTGCTACATCCATAAGAAGATTCTGCCCCAGAGATGGAGTGGGAAATTGCGCCCTGGAATTCTGCCCAAGTTGACGTTTCTCCTTGTCTACATGCAAATTGTCTCGACTTCATTTGCCATTCCTTTTTGTACCATGGAACCAGGGTTGCAGTTCCATTGATGTATTATAGGCAAAACATTCATGTTTTTAATCATTCCTGCCTGGAAAAGCAACTTCAGCCTCCCATTCCTATTTTTCCAGCATCCCAAGGAGCCTCACAGGGTTTACTTTGGTTACGGTTCTCAGCATAACTTTGTGAAGCATGTTTATGCACAATGCGCATGTTCCAGTCTTCATGTATCATTCCTAGAAGGAAAGGGGGAGCTAAATAATCTCTTTGGAACCAGTCTTGAGGGCAAGAAAGCCCTTCAGAACCTGCACCTTAAGTTCCCTTTCCTGTTCATGGGGGCTTCCCAACCTCAGCAGGAAGGATACAACTTGTTCTGTTCGTGGACCTCGCCACTATGAAGTTCTGCCCTTGGCAGCCTAGGTACTATGATCTTACCCCCTTTTTGTAACCCAGAAAAAGTGGGCAAATGTTATCGGCATGACTATGAGATAAGCTAACTCAGTCAAGAAGCAGTTGCCTCTCCACAGGCCCCTCTGTTGACTGCCACTGTGAAGCTCAAGTGTCCCTCTTCCAGCAGATGAAGTGATTCATGCTGTTGAGAACTTCCTCTCAGACATCTCCACAGAAGAAAATGCTTCACAACATACGCTTGCCATCAGGACTTACTTGGGCTCAAGGGATCCAGTGACTGTTCTCTTCCTTTTGGACTCAGTTTCCTTTCAGATCAGAAGCTTGTTTACCATTGTCCCTTCGTAGTGTGTTCTGAGCTACCGGTGCACACCGTAGGTTCTCACTGAAGACAGGGATAGTCTGTGTTCACGTCCAGGAAATGGAAATCTGGGCCAGTTTCCTGGCACGGGTCGAAGGCAGACCCTATGTGACTGTCTCTTTTCCTGTCAAGTGCTCATGACATTCACCTTTCGACTAACATAGAGATTTACCTGGGAGCTTCTTCCTCCCTAGCATCGCCTTCAGATAATGATGGATTAGACTTGCGCATCATTGTCCTGTCTGTGTTCAGATTGGTTGTCCTTCATCTGAATCTGCTTCCTGGATTGTGGTCTCAGTGACTTCCTTGAGTGTTGAGAGCAGAAGCGATTTAGCCAACTTTAGAAAAAAGGAAAGTCAGTTGCGGTTGGTCCTGTTGGTCATGCCATCACCTCTGCCTGGTGCCCCTGATGTTTATCACACCAAAAACATTAGCTCTGTGGTGGAATTCATGTGTATTGGTAGATGGATTGCCAATTCTGTTTTCCTTCAACGGTAGTGTTCATTCCCATGGCGCCTGAGATACCTGTCCTGCACTCACATGATTGTGCATGTCCCCATGGAAACCCTGTGTGTCTGTTCACACGCTAGAAATGTGTTTTGTTTGTACGTTCCATCCAAGTTCATTGAACCAAACAAAAGTGTTTTGTTCTGCCTTCATACGGAACAGGTTATGTTTACTCTTTGTCTTCTTCACGCATCCTGCCAGCCCCTTGCATAGCACATAGTCATTTTGTCATTCCACATGATGTCTTCCATTGGTCCCACAAGTTGGTTTCAGATCGGGAGAACCTGTATGTGTAGACCTCACTGTCCTCCAGCTGTGGTACCTGAGAGTGTGGGCCTCTAATCCAGCACAGTGTCAGGAGCGCTCGCTCCTTTGTGGATCCTTTAACTTGGATCCTTTCGGCTTGGATGGCGGAAATATAAAAGCTTCTGCTAGAGACACAGGTTCCATTGATAAGGAAGATATCACTGACTGCCGGCCAAACATCTTACCTGTGCTGGCCATTTTAGAACTCTCTAGCTGTGTGGTGTCTAGTAAAGAGAGGGAGATGGGCCATCACTTTCTCACCTGAATTCCCAATCAGAGGCTTCTAGGTTTTTGTGAGATCCATCTTGTATGTCATGCATAGGTGCCCATTTCTGTTTTTATTTTTATAACTTATCCCTCCTCCCTTTTTGATTCCCACCTGTCTTTGAGGATGGGTTTTGTTTATTTGTTTCTTCTATTTTAAATATTGTTTTCTGAATTATGGGACGGTAGGGGTGGGTGGAAGAGAAGTTTGAAGGAAAGAGAGACCCAGTTAGAGATTTTAGTGAAAGCAATCAGCTCAAGTCCATGATACCATCTTATTAAGCTTGGTACTTTGTGAATCTTGCATGAAACAGAACCAAAGGTATAATGCCTCGTTGGCATGTGGTTTGGGAATTTGGTCCTTACCCAAGGCACAGAATGTATGGGACTATTTGGAAGGACTTCATTACTTGTCCCGAGGGCCCTCCAGTAAGCTGTTTGGTACTGTGCCTGTTTCCTTGCATACGTTTCTCCTAAAAGTGATATTATACCTGTTTGTATGAGAAACTCTGTAACCAGAAAAATGACTGCATATTCCTGACTTGACACAGTTAGGAAAGTGCACACTATTTTTTACTTTTAAAAATTTCATTCTACAAAGTAGTTTAAGATGAAATTTATATGAAAGCATTTTTATCACAAAATAAAAAAAGGTTACATGTCAAGTTTGGTGGATATGGAATTTTTTATTTTCCAACCCTTGCATCCTTGTTCTCATGGCAATTGCCTCATGATGTCATAGTGGGTAAGAGAAAAAGAATTCTCATTCTGAATCCTGCAAAGCTTGGCATAATGTTGCTTTTAGTTTTTCTTCTAGTCTTATCATAAACAGATGCCTTTGTGAAGTAAGAATGGGAATTGGGATAGAGAAAACTTACTCTTTTACCTGGACCATTGGTTTGTGAATTTTACACAGGACATAATTTACAGAATTATATACAGAAATATATATACAGAAAAATATACAGAAAATACAAATTTTCCTCTGAACTCCATCCCATGTATGAGCCATGTATGGCAGGCATCACACACACACACACAATAAATGTAAAAAAAATTATAAAAGTGGTGAGTGCTAACTATAAATTATACTCAAATGAGGATAATTCAAAGTGAGATTATTTACAGAGAATTAGTTAAGATGATAAGATGGGCTTGGTGATACTTGCCTATAATCTCAGCATTCAAGATTTGGAGTTAGGAGGACCAGAAGTTCAAGATTGTTTTTGGCTCCATAACCAATTTCAAGGCCAGCTTTGCCTACGTGAGACCCTGTCTCAGACAGTGTGTGTGTGTGTGTGTGTGTGTGTGTGTGTGTGTGTGTAGGGGTGTGGGAATTGGGAATATGTGTATGAGGGGTAGGAGAACTGCAATATGAAGTACAAACACCCCTGGGCAGTGTCAATGAAGTTACTACATCTAGGATGTACAAAGGAGCTTAGGTCGGGAGAAATTACTAGAAGCTAAAAGTAACACGTATAGAAGAGGTTTCCTTCTGTCAAGGCACACCATGACCCACAGGCCTCCCAGAAGGAGAACGTCAGGAAATGAACACCCTGATCTCGCTCCCCACGCCGCCCTCTAGTACCCTGCTAGGGGCAAGGGGCTCCAAGAGGAAGCTGAGAAGTGAGGAGTCCTGGGACTTGAGGGGGTTATAGAGAGGGGAAGAGTGTGCATCTGAGGGCCACACCCATCATTTCTCCAACCTTGTCTGACTACTGGTGTCACCACTAGTGACATGTTGCAAGGAAAGTAATAAAAGAATCATGTGTGAACAATGTCAAGGGAACTTCTTTGATTAGCTACAGCTTGACCATTTTATAAAGTCTCTGCTCTAGCTGGAATGTGGTGATTCCCTAAACAGACTATACGTTTTAATCCCTCCCCAGCCCCACTACCCTGGTTCTCCTAGCAGCTCCTTAGTAATGCCTGAAGGCCGTAACTCTCTCTCTCTCTCTCTCTCTCTCTCTCTCTCTCTCTCTCTCTCTTCTCTCTCCTCAAATATGTGCCATGGCATGCACGTGCACACAGCCCCCCTTCTCTCCCACCCCACCCAGACACTTTAGGCTTCCTCCTGCTATCTGGTTCATGCAGGATTTCTCCCTGTCTTCTCTGACTTCAAATTATTTCTTCTGTTCTAATGCTAGCCACCTAAAGGCTAAACTGTGCTTCCCTTGCCCTCAATTCTAACAAAATGGCATTCTTAAACCTTTCCCTCATGTTACCTTCTGTTTATTGAGCTGCTTCACTCCTGTCCCCTGCAAAGCTAACAACTTTTCCTGCCCTGCTAGAGGATTTCCTGACCAATTTTGTTTTGAATACCCAGCCCAGAGCACAGCAGCAGGACGGGTGGATCACTGTGGTGCATTCATTCATGCAAATCCTACACACACCAGAAACACTATTCAACAACATGAAGAACTAATTGCCAGAGATATATGTGAAGCAAAGTCAGTCAGATATAAAAGAATTCATTCTGTATGACTCCATGATGTGCACTAAGGGAAAACAAACCGCCAGTGAGTAGAATCCCAAAGAGCGGGTACCATTTGGGGAAAGGAGTTTGAGACAAGAGCAAGAAGAATCTGGCGTCTGAAGATCTCTTGACCTGAGCAGTGATGTTGCAGATGTTTCTTTCCTAGAACAGCATATAAAATTTTACTTAAGATCTGGACATTGGGCTGGGGAAGGTGGCTCAGGGTTGTTAAGGCCTTTGCCTCTCAATAAAAAAGGACATGAAAATGCGGGGTGTAAATGACCTTGGAAGCTAGAGCCCAGGAAACCTCAGAGCAAAACAATAAGGAGGTAGAGAAATCTAGGATGATTCCTGAAAGTCACCTTTGGGCCTCCACAGGCACACACTCAGGTATCCTCTGCTACATACATACACACACACACACACACATTTGTGTGTTTTACCTGTATAAGTTATATTTCCATGAAATGTGTTTGGGATAACTTACAGAAAGCCACAAACACCTAATATCAGAACTTACAAAATATCAGTATTTTTACCATATTTATTCCAGATGTTTGAAGAACAACCAAGCACTCCTGTGTTTCCTCCTGGTTTTACCCTCCATTTTTTTCTGCTTTCATCTATTCTCATCTTCTTAAAGGCATTGTAACTTGTAGTAGTCAATCTATGGAGAAAATACTTTCATAGTTAGGCACAGGTGTCAACTTGACAGTTAAAGGTTTGAGCTCTAGGCACATTTGTAGAGAATTAATGGTTGAGTTAAACCCAGAGCAAACCTGCAAGAGATTGTCTAGCTGATGGGGAGGGTCCAGCACATGGTGTGTAGGACTAGGCCCTGGAATAAATACTGAGAGCTGATTGAGAAAGTTGACATACTTGTTTAAACTTGATCAGACACGCTGGTCTGGCAAGTAAGGATAGTCCCTCTCTCAGCCATTACATAGAGATGGTGTGGCCAGTTCCCTCAGCCCTGGTTTTGGTACATGTTCTCCCATCAAGCTGGACAGACTGTAACAAGACTATCATAAGAAAATAAACCCCTTGTTCCCTTAAGCCATTTGATGGTCATTTATCAGCAGGCAGACTGCAACAAATATATTTCAAGTTCAGAAAGTTGAGTACAGAAGTTAAGTGAGTGAAGGGGGTTAGGTTGGTAAGCTAGCTGGGCAGGAGCTATGAATTTCTGAATGTTCTATTCTGTATAGGCTCTATTACTATGTAGAATTACCTGTGAAGACTTGATTATTTAGGCATACATACATTTGGGATTGATTTTAGATTTCATAACCTGGCTGGATTTTCACAAACATCATTAGAAATCATTGCATTTCTTGTATTTCTTCCCCCACCCAGACGCTGGGACAGGGTCTCACTAGAGAGCCAAACTGCCTTGGAATTGGCTATGTAATCAACAAGTTCTACACTCAAGTAATAGCCTCAATATACAAGGTGGAGGAATTCAAATCCCCACTCCCATGTAAAATCTTGCATATGTCCTTGTGTGCATATAAGCCCCGTGCTGTTGTTACTGGTGGCCATGTCTGTTAGGTGTTTCCAGCTTCTGGATGTGTAATTCAGAATTAAATGAGGGCATACATAGGTCGTGAAGTAGCAAGATTTTATTCAAAGCAAAATAACACTGTCAAGAGTCACAGTGGGCAACACGAGTGAGAATACTCAAGGGTCCCCAGGTTATTGCCAATAGCTTCTTTTCATGGGGCCTAAAAGCAGAAGATGTTAGTTATGAAGGGGCATAGTTTGAGTGGCTTATATGTTAATCAGTGGGCTTGTTGTTTACTGTGTATGTCTTTTTCCATTCTAATCACATGTGCCCAATTATGCATAAATATAAGATGATAAATAAGGAATTCTCCCTAAAACTTTATCCAGGAGCTTTCCTTATTGTGCATTCATCTAAAGCTACTTCAGGCTGGATTGCCTTCCAACCCTCATACCCATACATAACTGGAATATGATCAGATAGAATCAGTCTATGTTTGATGGATGTTAAGAGGAGGAGAGGCTTATGCATTATTAGAAGAGAGGTGTGCACAGCCCAAAAGTAAGTGAAGTCCTGGGTCACTAAGCTATTCCCTATGCTTCCCTCCCTGACTGTGGTGGAGCAGAAATAGGAAGATTACTGGAGCTTACTGGCTGCTACTCTAACTCCAGTGAGAGACCCTGTCTTAAGGAAATAAGTCAGAGAGTGATAGAACATCCTCGGTCTCTGGCCCATGCACACACATATGCACATATACTATATGAGAGAGAGAGAGAGAGAGAGAGAGAGAGAGAGAGAGAGAGAGAGAGAGAGAGAGAGACAGACAGAGAGACAGACAGACAGAGACAGAGACAGAGAGAGAGACAGAGAGAGAGAGAGAGAGAGAGAGAGAGAGAGAGAGAGAGAGAGAATCCTGGTATCTGGATTCACTCGGCAGTTGCCTGAAACAGTTTGCACTAACATGACCCTGGTGTCCTCTTGGTTGTACTTAGTTTTTCTGCATCTTCCATCAGTATTTCATCTTTATCCTTCTCTTCCCCATATCCACAGCGGCTCCTTGGTGGTTGTGCCTTCTCTTTCAGCCTGATCTTAAATCCTTGGGTTCCTGAGGGTTCCAAGCTGATCTTTCTACACAGCTCTATGAGGCAAGGAACATTCATGGCTTTAATCGGCTCCATGGTGTGGATGACTTGGGGTCAGGTCCAGACCCAGATATGCCAAAGTCGTAGTCTTCTCTTCCTGCCTCCTGTTTCTAACCATAAGCAATGAGTTGTGAACGTAGGGCAAGATGGGGTTATTAAGTAAAACAGAAAGCTTTAAGCAGCTGAAAGGTGACTCAAAAGTGGATTGCCAATGAGAAGGCTTGTCTAGGGTTTTTTTTTTAATAGCTTGAGGTGAGTTCTGATGGGCTTATATGTACACAAATTAAGAGACAGGTAAAGACCAATTAGAAAAGGACCCCCCTCCAAACTGGGCAGGGTTCTTGATTAGGTCTGAGATTCAAATTCTTCCTATTGAGTCATGCAAATATAGAGAATAACTTAGGAACTTGGTATACCCTTTTGGTTTAAACCGAGCACTAACCCCCTGTCCTAGTTAGATATATGTGTCAACTTGACAGTTGAGTGTTCTAGTTCTAGGTAAATATACAAACCTGCAGGAGATTGTCTGATTGATGAGGGAGGCCCAGCCCATGGTGGGACTAGGCCCTGGTTAGATGAAGAAGATGGAGGGAACTGGTTGGGGAGGTGGGCATCCTTCTGTACACTTGGCCAGACATGCTGGTCTGGCAAGTAAGGATTGTCCTTTCGGCAGTCCTGTGGATATATAGATATTGTGTGACCAGTTCTCTTAGCCCCGGTGTTGGTATGGCCTCCTCTGCTAAACTGGATTAAGAACTTTGAGAACTGGGATGCTCTAGGGATGGGGGGGGGGACTGGGAGAAAAGGAAGGGAGGAAAGGAAGGGGAAAAGGAGGAACAGAGCAAGGAGATCCAGGGAGGGGTAGAGGGAGGGAGGGGACTGGGGTACCTATTGTTTGTATGAGTGGAAAAAATAAATAATATATATATATATATATGAAAAGAAAAGGGCGGGAAATAGTTTCTTAGCAACCTTTTGAAATGAATTTGAAAGATACTAAAATGACATACTGAGACAATTAACTGCGACTCTCTTTTTAGAAGTCCATACCCATGCATTTTCTTTTTACTTAAAAATGTTATGCTAAAATATCTTTTAATAAATTTTGGGTTTTCTTTGAAAAATAAAGAACTTTAAGAACTGTAATTGGACTATTGTAAGAAAATAAAACACCTTACTTCCTTAAGCTATTTTGTCATGAATTTATCAGCAATGATACAGAGTAACTGATTTGAGAGTGATCAACATTTGCTAGTTATCAGCAACCATGTAGAGTATCTTTATACACACACACACACACACACACACACACCACATATATATATATATATATATATATATATATATATATATATAGTTGGTCGGGGTCATGAATATATATTCACCTTCATTTGATATGTCCGCCTCCCTCCCCCATGGCCACATGCATATACATGTTGACAATGCACTCAGGAGTTCAAGTTTTTGTCTACCAGCATATAAGCACTATGTCCATACACCCCTTTTCAAATGATGCAATCTCAGACCCCTACCTGCATGGCACTACAATACAACATTTCTAAATAATAGAATAGCTTTCTTCTCCATTAGTAACCACTAAATTTAGACAATTCAATTCAAATGCATTCCTAGCATATCTGGGTATGAAGAATAGAGGAACTAATCTGTTCTGAAATGTTTTGGCTGCATGCATAGTAAGACTAAAATATGCCCTGAAGTAACTCTTTAGGGAACATTCCCTATTTATCATATTATGCCTATGCATAGCTGGGTGTGCATAGCATTAAAATTGGAAGCTTTGTGGGAAAGTACATGCTCAGGTGGAAAAATAATTAGGTGACCTAATTTATTAATCAAAATATAGAACCATGCCCTTAGCAGCCAGTCCCTCCTTCTTTCAGACCCATCAAAAGAGACTCTAAGCAACAACCTGGGACCCTTGAATCTCATGAGGATCGCTGTCTCTTGGCAGTGTTTCCTAACCTTATTATTGTTTTTGCTCTGAATATAAATTTCTGCTCCTTTTGAAAATCTTCTATTTAATAAAAATCATTGTTAAATAAAAGTCCAGGAATCTGCAAATGCTGAGCCTAGACCTGAGTACTGGTAACACTCTTGATATATAGCTGACATCATACCTTTGGCTGTAAGGGGTCCTGAAAACACTTTATACTCTGCAGTTTCCCTTATAGAATGTTTCTGACTACTGAATTGGGATTGGGGGTGAGGTAAGTCTCATCTCTACCTGTTTTATTCCAACAATGTATCAGCCTACCTCTAGGTACCCTATACCTGACCACATGTAGAGATCGTGTCTTCAGTATGTCCACACCAACCAGGAGAAATCCAGTTTGCAAGGGAGATTCGTTACCTTTCCTCTCTCTTACCTATATCAACTTGTTCTGATCTCACCTTTCCCTGAGCAGCTGGAGTTATGACACATTTGCTGAAGCCAGAGACATGAGCATTCTTTTAAATGGCTGCCTCTTTCATGCAGGGAACACGATTCAAACACTGAATCCCAGAGAGCCTGCAAGTGCTTCCTGTCTTTGAGGCTGTCACTTTATTCTCTTGGCAGGAAGGTTTGGCTAAACTGAGCAGAGACCATATGATCTACCATTCATCATCAGTTTCTTCACATATGAAATGAAGGTGAATTCATTTCCCTGACCAACTATATATATATATATGTGGTGTGTGTGTGTGTGTGTGTGTGTGTGTGTGTGTGTGTGTGTGAAGATACTCTGCATGGTTGCTGATAACTAACAAATGTTGATCACTCTCAAATGACTTAAGGGAATAAAGGATTTATTTCTCTTATGATTCCTGGCTACAGTTGTTTGTCCAGCTTGGCAGCTCACACCAAACCAGGGCCAAGGGAACTGGCCATACCATCTCCACAAAATGGCCGAGAGAGGGACCAGACCAGCATACTGGCCAAGTGGACAGAAGGATGCCAACGTCCTCAGCCAGCTTTCAATTGTCCAGGGGCTGGACCTTCCCCATCAACTAGACAATCTCCTGCAGGTTCCCTCTGGGCTTGACTCAGCTACCAATTATCTACAAATGTGCCCAGAGCTTGAACCATGAATCTCAAATTGACACACACACACACAGACACACAGACACACACACACACACACACACACACACACACACTCACACTCACACGTCATGTATCACCTGTAAATCACAGATGGCATAAATATCTATGATATGTAGAGCATGTACATATATAATGTATACATTGTATACATTATATATGTTACCTTTGGTAATATTTATTCAATAAAGTTGTAGCAGGGAACCATTGTGAAAACTAAATGGGCTGATTCATGTAAAGATAACAGAGCCCCTCTCACTGAAGTTTTCATAAATGCTCCCTATTTATTAGATCCAGGGTCTTCTGCCCACAGGCATCTTTGGTTACCTTGAATTTTTTCAGACTTGAATTGAATTCCCTAAAATATTTCCTAAGAGAAATGAAAGGTCTTTCTTTGCTGTCAGTCACCTGATGACCGTGAGATTTGCCTTGTCTGTTAGTGTTGGGCGCCCCTGTCCTCTGACCCGGGGGGCCTCTTACCTTCATAGCCTCGTTTCTTTCATGCTTCATGCTCTACACACAACTGTTGGCCTTTCCCAAAAATATCCTGGTCTCCCCATTCTAACAAGTGTGCATCATGCGCAGCCGCGACAGTGTGGATTCCTGATACTCAGCAGAAAGAGCCGCGGGGTCTTCAGAATGAATACGGGCTGCTTCTCTTGGCAGGGCAGGCAACAGATGATAGGGTCTTCTCTGAAAAGCTGGGGTCTTGGGGGCTGCGGAAGCAGTGAGCGGGGCGGGGAGTCTGAACAGTTATGCAGGGCAGTTCAAACTCTTGCAGGGGAACAGCACATCTGCTACTGCTGCTGCAAAGGACCCTAGCAGGAACCAAAGAACCCCCAAACAGGGGGCATATATATGTATTTCTTTTAGTGCTGTAAGACGCACCTGATAAAATGAGGCAAATAAATCCCTTCTCTGTTTCCGCATCTGCTCTGTGCACCCCACGTGTCAATACACGCTCTTTTCCTCTACTGTTCTCACGTACCTTTCCCTCCATTCTTACGTGCGCGCAACGTATTTCCCAGCGACCCAAGCGTGTGAGGATGCATTGAGTGCCCTAGGGCGTCTTGGGGAAATCAGTTGGACCAGGTGCTGGGACGGTGAGGTCCTAGGGGGAGGCAAGGAAAAAAAAAAGGAACAACCCAATACAGAAGCTTCCAGTGGCCACCGGTGCAAGACGGACCCACAAGACTGGAGTTTCCCCCGCTGGGTCCTGAAGAGGGAACACTCCATGGTGTCAGTGTGGCTCGTCCTCCCGCAAGAACACTGGCTTGCAGGGCTAGTTCTGGCGATGCTCTTTCTTGAGTCTGCAGGAGAAGACATACTGCTTGACCCAGACTGGGGATTCGACTCCTATGAAATCGCTATCCCCAAGGAGCTGATGAGCTTCAGAAAGATGAAACAGGGTGAGATCAGCCCGTTGTCCTACCTCCTGCAATTAGAAGGCAAGAATCACATAGTTCGCTTGTGGCCCAAGAAATCTCTCTTGTCCAGACATCTGCCCGTTTTCTCCTTCACGAATGAGGGGCAGCTGTTGGAGGATAATCCTTACGTTCCCAGCGACTGCAACTACATGGGCTTGGTGGAAGGCTTTCAGGACTCCGAAGCTACTTTGAGTACATGCGCTGGGGGTCTCCGAGGCATTTTGAACGTTGACTTCAGGTATTACCAAATCGAACCCCTTAAGACCTCTTCCAGTTTTGAACATGTCATATATCACCTAAAGAAAGAGCCATTTAGCAATCAGAGCTGTGGCTTGTCTGATGAAAATGTTGGCTGGCTAACAGATCAACAAGAGGAAATGGCTAGAATAAGAGATTTTCATCTGTCTTACAAGCACCAAAGGTACTTGGAGTTGATCATGGTTTTTGATGTTTTTAGATTCATATATGTGAAAAAGAACATGTCTCAGATCCTCAATGAGGCCATTCTTTTGACCTCGATCGTTGACACCTACTATCAAGGCATCAGTGTAAGGATACAACTAAGTGCCATTGAAGTATGGTCAGATGGTAATCGGATAATTGTTGAGTTTAAGGAATTATCTGAGGTTTTAGCTCAATTCATACACTATAGAAAGGCAGCAATAAATCCTCGTATTTTCACAGACTGGGCACATTTATATGTTACGAAAAAATACATCGATGCCCTAGCATGGTCATGGGGAAGAGTGTGTGAAGTATTCCACGCTGGATCGATAAGCAGCTTTCTCGATATGAATGTCCTGGGCCCTGCCACATGGACGGCTCATGAAGTGGGCCACTCCTTGGGCATGCGCCATGATACCGAATACTGTCAGTGCAGGGGCAGAAAGAATTGCATCATGGGCTCAGGACGCACAGGGTTTAGCAACTGTAGTTACGAATATTATTTTAGGTTTCTGCATCTCGATGCAGAATGTTTGGCCAGTTCCTCAGAGATAACCTTTGTGATTCGGAGATGTGGAAATAAAATTGTAGAAAAAAATGAAGAATGCGACTGTGGTTCATTGGAGGAATGCAAAAAAGACCCGTGCTGTGAGCCGGGCTGCAAGTTGAAGAAAGCAATCAACTGTTCTACTGGACTTTGCTGTCATGAATGTAGCTTTCTACCATCAGGATATATGTGTAGGCAGGAGGAAAATGAGTGTGATCTTGCCGAATATTGCAATGGAACTTCTGGTTTCTGTCCCGAGGACACTTACAAGCATGATGGTACCCTGTGTGAGTATGAAGGGCTTTGTTTCAATAAGACCTGCAGATCTAGGCACATGCAGTGCCAGAGCATTTTTGGGCCTGATGCCAGAGAGGGTCCTCAGCTATGCTATGATGCTGTCAATGTGATAGGTGATCAGTTTGGTAACTGTGAGATTAAAGGCATGTCGAGTTATAAAGAATGTGCTCTGGAAAATACAATATGTGGTAGGCTGCAGTGTATTAATGTGAAGACTATCCCCAGCATGCCAGACCACACTATTCTCATTGCCACCTATCTGCAGGAATACAATCTCATGTGCTGGGGCACAGGCTACCATTTAGGCATGAAACCCCTGGGGATTCCCGACTCAGGGAGGATCAGCAACGGCACCTCCTGTGGTGAGAACCTGGTGTGTTTCAACAGTACTTGCATGGATATCTCAGTCCTGAAGTTTGACTGCTTGTCTAAGAAGTGCAATGGGCGGGGTATTTGCAACAACAAAGATAACTGTCACTGCATGTATGGCTGGGCACCCCCGTTCTGTGAAGAGGCAGGTTTTGGTGGCAGCTCCGACAGTGGGCCTCCAGGACCCATGACAGAGGAGTCGCATACCTCCTTCCATGTCGTGTTTCTCTTGCTGTTGCGCCTGATTTTATTCATCATCTCCGTGGTGGTTGTCATTTTCAGGCAAGTGATAGTGAATATTGTAAAACCGAGAAAGTCAAAGTCACCCAGCCCAAATAATGACACAAAACCAATGGAGTAACCAGACACTTCTCAGCCATGCAGCAACATGGCCTTGGGTTATCAGCCAAGCACATCATGGATTCAAATGACCCTTCCTTTCTTCCTGAATTGAATGCAAAGTCCTTATCCATTTTAGATCAGCAAATAAATGATATTCTTGCTTTGGAAGCAAATCACTGCATTTTATTTCCCTAGAAATATTTATTTCCCTAGAATTCATTTTTCCTTCACTTTGGGCTCAAATTTTGGATAACGGAGTTTAGAAGGGGATGCTCCAAAAGGCATCTCTACACACTAAATCTTGCAATGTGGTCCCAGTGGAATAACTGTGGTTTTTGAGGTACAGCCCTGTCCTGGAATGATGGCAAAAACAAAGTTATGTGTCTATCTCCTTCAGTTTGTTCAAGCCCCAGAGCTTCCCTCCCACCCTTGTGTTCCTTTGATATGAATATGAGCTACAAGGGTCGTCCCTTTGGTGAGAGTTCTCGCTATCCTGGTCTCTCTCCGTGCTGCAGTTTCACAGCCATCTGGTTTCTTGCTTGGGACCTGGGGTGACCTCAGATGTGTCTATCACGCTTTAGTCTATAGGAGACGACCACCCTTAGCAGTATCAGGAGCTGGACCCTGAGCAAAATGTTAAGTTGGACACATCTGCTTGCATGGGCACATTTGTTTGTATGGCTGTTATGTGTGTGCTAAGAGACACCTGGCTCTGGTTTGTCACACTTTCAAGTACCATAGAAGACAGGGAACAGTTCCTTTCACACCAAGGACCTCTAAGTCTCACTTGCAAATTTCTACTCTGTGCCAACTGCTGTGCATGGGAGGAGAAGACAGCTGCTATTAAACTTGCCCATGGCTATGAAATGTCCTGAAATATTAAGGACATTAAGTTATGACTATGTAGTGATAATGGTGGATGGTATTACTGAGAGCTCACTATGTGTCAAGCAATGGATCAAAGACTTTCATGTGTATGATTTAGGCATTGCTGAAAAAATTATGTGATAGATGTTAACTTTCTAAAATTGAGTCACAGTTTATTATTGACTGGCTTTGCTTAGCCCAAAGTCTTTGGGGTTCATCTGTGTTGTATCATGTTGTTATGGTTACATTTTAGTGTCAGCCCGACAATTGTACACTGTTTGGGGCACAGCTGTGGAGAGTTAATGGTTGGAATGGCCCCTGAACAAGTCTGAAGGTATTTGCTCAATTGATGTGGAAAACCCAACCCACAGTGGATGGTGGTGCAATAGGAGGTGCAAGGAGGACGGACTTGCTCTTCCCTTATCCTGTGTCAACTTGCTGTTGAGTTCACTCTTGGAGCATTATTGATTTCTTAGAGAGCATCGTTGCCTTCTTTGTTGCTGCTGCCCTGCTGCTGCCTCTGTCTATGGCTGACACAGAGATCCACCAGAGATCAACCTTGCCGCTGTTCCTGCTGCCTTTGGAGCCTGGTCCCAAGGCCTTGCTGCTGTTCACTGTTCATCGCTGACGTCGGAGCCCAGCTATTTACTGACATCAGAGCCCAGCGTCTTGGACCCTCCAGCAAGGTAGATTCTCAGGATCTTTCAGCTTTGTGAGACATTCCGGTCAAGAACAAAGAAGCTACAGGGTGACTACTTTGAAGGACACTATTTTTATTGTGAGTTAATTTAATAAACTTATTTATATATATATTACATTCAGAGATTCTGTGGCTGGCAGGTGTCATTTCATCTTGTTTACAGCCCTAATCAAGACAAATTAATGCAAGTTTCTTTTTCCTCCTTGTAGACTGCCCTCCTTTCCCCAAACTTGCCCTGACTGTTTATTCTTTTTTTATTTCATTTTTATTTTTTTGGCTGTGTAGGTGTGGGCATGTATGTGTGTGTGGGTGTGTGTAGGTATGTGTAAGGCCCAAGGGATACTTGGGAAATCATCCTGAATTGTGCTAACTCCTTTGCTTTGCTTCTGGAGTTTCACAGGCTCTGCCTTCCAGGGCCAGTACAATCCACCACCATTTCCACTGGAGTTTTAACGTGGGATCTGAGACCCAAGCTCAGATCCTTTTGTTTGCAAGGCAAAACCTTAACACCTGAGCCATCTCTCCAGCCCCTTGGCTATTATTGTTGTTTATATGTGTATTTGGGGTATGTGTTTGTAAGTGAGTTGGTGCAAATGTGTGTGGGGGTGTGCATGCATTGTAAGTGTGCACGTGTATGGAGGCCCGAGGTTGACATTGGCCCTTCCATATTATTATTTTGGGACTGGGTCTCTAATTAAACTCAGAGCTTGACCATAGGGTTAGCTTGGTTAACCAGCTTGCTTAGTCTAGGCTCCGCCTTCTGGGGTGCTGGAATTACAGGTGGGCTGCCACACCCATCCTGTGTTTTATGTAGGATCTGGAGATCCACTCTGGTTCTTTTGCTTGCAGTGTCAAGTATTTGAGCCTTTGAGCCAGCTTCCCAAACCCCCTGCCCTCCTTATCTATACATAGCATAACTTCGATGCAAACAACTTATGCCTTCATTTCCCCAATACTATAAAAATAGTTTTGTTCAGGAGGAGGAGCTAACTCTGTGGGCCACATCTGTGAAAAGACCTGAAAGTAGGAGGGAGACTAACTGAAAAGGACTAAGTATGGAATGGGACAGGAAGGGTAATGGATTGGGTAGTGAGTGGTGAAAAAAATCACTGAAACTCATTGTATTCATGTATAAAAATGTCAAAGAATAAAAATAAATTTAAAAAATGGAAGAACTTTCCCCCTAGTGCTATCTAGCATCTCTACTGGAAATTACAGAATGTTATCGCTGGACCTGGCTCTCTTTTGACTGGTATCTTTAATGGCTCTATAAGCCCCTTTGTTTCAGAGGTGCCCTCTGTTTCAAGAGTTTTGCTTTAACTATGTGTTAGAAATTCTTCTATGTAGGTATTATTTCAGTGAAGGTAGATAATTTATTTTAACTGTTCACTTGTATTGATGTTTCCAACTTTATTCTGAGTGCTAGGAACATGTGTATAGAGATATCTGTCTGTATTCCTGCTTTCGAGTTTCTGGGGTATATATTGGATGGTGGGTTTGTAAGATCTTCTGGTGATTTATTTTTAACTCTATTCAGAGCTGCCTCATTGTTTGCACAGTGTCTGGGTACCCTTTCATATTCTGGCCAGCAGTGTACCAGGGTTCCAGCTTCCCCAGCATTAGAACTTTCTGATTCTTAGATAACAGCTGTGTGTGAGGTATTTGGTTAAAGCTTTTACATTTGTTTATCTGGTGTGTGTGTGTGTGGTTATGCATGCATCATATGTATAGGTCAGAGGATAACTTGAAGGAGTTGGTTCTCTCCTTCCACCCTGTGAGTTCCAGGGATCGAACACAAAATATCAAATCTGGCAGCAAGCCTTTAATCACTGAGCCATCTTCCTGGTTTTCTTCACAGTTTTGATTCACCTCTGATTTCCAAATGATCTCTTTATATGCTTATTGGTTATTGGCGCTTTTCTTTATTTTTATTTTTAAGGTATTTGCAGAGAGAGAGAGAGAGAGAGAGAGAGAGATACATGTCATGATGGAGGTAGAGAACTGCTTTCAGAAATTGGTCATCTCCTTCTCCCAGGTTGACTTCCAGCATCTAACTCAGGTCTGTGAGTAGGTGCTTTGTCCCCTGAGCTATCTCAAAATTGATGTTGGTACAGTTTCACTGGATAAAGGTTCAAATCCCCTTCCCATTATTTAATTGGATGGTTTTGAGATTGATATTTTCTAAGAACTGGACCATGATGTAATTGATCCTTGTTATTGCTTTGCTAATTCCCCAACTCACTTATCTCTGGTCTGGTCTTTATTATGTCCACTCATGTACTACCATTGATTTAATTTGTTCTTTTTTCTACTACTTTAAGATGTTATTTGAGACTTTTCTTTTATTTAATTAAATACTATTTGTGATGCCTTCCATAAATTTTGATAGATGTTATTTACATTCTCGATTGCTTTAAGTTACTCTCTAATCTTCCTTGTTGTTCATTCCAGCAAACTGGTTGTTTAAGAATGTGCTGTTAAGTATCTTCAACAAATGGTGCTGGCAAAACTGGATCTTCAGGGGCTGGACAGGTGGCTCAGAGCTTGAGCCTCTGCCTTGCAGGCGGAAGGTCCTGTGTTCAGATCCTAGACCCCACATATAGATGCCGGGCGGAAGCAGGGGCGGCCTGCGTTTCTGGTCCTGGTAGGGCGGAGCCTGTAAATCCCAGGGCAAAGTAAACAAGGAGGAGGTAGAGGTGGTCCATGGAGGTTCCCGAATTCGTCCATGGTTCTACACACACACACACACACATACATACACACATGCACACACACATACATGCACAATTGAATAAAATTATAAAATAAAAAAACCTGGATCTTCACATGTAGAAGATTAAAACTGGACCCGTACTTGTCACCATGTACAAGATTTAATTCCAAATGGATCAAGGACCTTGATATAAGGCCAGAGACTATAAAAACCATAGTTGAAAGGGTAGGCCAACAGTTCCTAAACAGACATCCAATGGCACAGTCACTGCTACCAACTCTCAACAGTTGGGATCTTATGAAATTAAAGAGCTTCTGTTCAGATAAAGAGATTATCACACGAGCTCAAAGGCAACCCACAGAATGGGAGAGAATCTTCACTAACCATATATCTGATAGAGCTCTATTATCCAGAGTGCACAAAGAACTTAGAAAACTAAACACCAAGGAAACAAATGGCCCAATTAAAAAATGAGCCCTGGAACTAAAAGAAACTTTACCAGGGATGAAATAAAAATATCTAAAAAATATCTTAAAAAATGCTCCACATCCTTAGCCATCAGGGAAATGCAAATCAAAACTTCCCTGAGTTATCATCTCACCCCGGTCAGGATGGCAAAAATCCACAATACAAACAACAACAAATGTTGGAGAGAATGTGGAGAGAGGGGAACTCTTCTACATTGCTGGTGGGAATGCAGGCTTATATAACCACTCTGGCGAGCCGTCTGGAGATTAAAAAAATTAAAGATTGAAATGCCATATGACCCTGCTATTCCACTTTTGGGAATAACTCCATATACAGCAAAAATTCACCTCGATAGCACGAGCACGACCATGTTCATAGCAGCATTGTTTACAATAGAAAAGTCATGGAATCAGCCCAAATGTCCAACAGTTGACGAGTGGATAAGGAAAAGGTGGTACATCTATACAATGGAGTATTACTCAGCCATCAAAAATGATGAATTACTGGAATTTGCCGGGAAATGGATGGGATTAGAAACAATTATATTGAGTGAAGTATCCCAGACACAGAAAATTAAATGCCGTATGTACTCCCTAATAGGTGGCTCCTAGTACCAAACCCACTTAGAGACACTCAAAGATAAATCTCAGTAATACCTACAGTAATTGCAAAGATTATGAACAGGAGGGATGGGGAAAAAGGGACACAACAGGGACCATGTCACAGCAGAGAAAATAGGCCACCATCAAGGACTGCAAGTAAGTAATGAGATATCTGGTTAAGTTCACAGACTTTCCTTCCTGATCACTTACAACTGATGGGGTATGATCTTACTAGAAGGGGAGGGCATATAGTCTGGCAGATAGAAAGTAACCATATCACAAATGGGTGATTTACCTCTCCCCCACCGCGGTTTTGTAATTTTATTACATTTACCTTTGAATATACTCTTATAACAAGACTCTAGTTTAACAGCTTTTTATCTCTGGCCAGGGAGTGATATTCAATACCCATCAGGATAGAGTGAAGGGCATTGCAGGAGCAGCAAAACTGAAAAATATAAATCAACGAACCATAATCCAGAACATCAGAGACTCTATATCAACCACCTGGAACTAGGCCAGCTTGATCTCTCCCCATCCTGAAGCTCAGGGAAATTTGCGGTAGAGGGGGACGGTAAGATTGCAAGAGCACAAGGATGGGAGGAGTAACGATATGCAAGATTCTCCACACAAGTTAGGGCCGAAGCAATCATAATTGGACTTTGCATGCCCTGCGCAATGTTTAACACACTATTGACTCCACAAAGTCTAGCGTTTGCTAAAGGCACTAGGATCCTTGGAGGCAAGGGATTGACAGCCAAAATAGTGTTCCTATGCTTAAAGAGAACACAGGAAATGGTTCTGGGAAATGCCACTGGGTCCTTGCACCTCATTGGAGAGGAGGACCCAGAGGAGAGTTTGGCATGCACATTAAAGGATGCTCCAGGGATGGGAGGGGGAGGCACTGGGGGATGGGGAGGGAAGGGGGGGTGGGGGCCATAAGGGTATAGGGGGTTGAAGGAAGGGGGGGATCGGTATACCTGTTAAGTTTGTATGAGTGGAAATAAAAAAAAAGAATGTGCTGTTAAACTTTGAGGATATCTGTGGACTTCCAGCTTTCATTCTCTCCCAAATTTCTAGTTTCACTCATTGTGATTGGAAAAGACAGGATATGAGATTTTAGTCTTTTAAAAATTATTGGACTGGAGAGATGCCTCAGGGATTAAGACTCTGCCTTGCGAGTAGAAGGTCCTGAGTTCTGTTCCCAAATCCCATGTAAAAACACTAAGCAGAAACAGCAGCAGCCTACATTTCTAGCAGAAATGGTGGGCAGAGCCTGGGGAATTCCCAGAGCGAAACAAAAAGGAAGTAAAAGCAATTCAGGATGATTTCTGAAGCCACCCTTGGCCCTCTGATACATACACACACATGCACGCGCAAAATAAATAAATAAAAAAGAAAGATAGATTATAACTTTATTTTTTTGTTTTTCTCCCACATTTTCCCATTTCCTAATCATACAGGCTCAGTAGGTACCCCTGTCCTCTCCCTCCTCCTTCCCCTCCTCAGTTGTCCCCCATTGCACATGCTCCCCTTCCCCCCTTCCTTTCACCCCCCTCCCTCCTTCGCCTTCCTCTCTTCTATCCCCTGAAGCATCCTTTTGTGTGAATGCCAAACTTCCCTCTGATTCTTCCACCCAGCGAGGGTTCAGGACTCAGTGGCATAGCCCGAGCCTCTTCTTGGGAACTTCCCCTTAGTAGGGGAACTCTATAATGACTGTTTAATCTCTTGCCTCTGAGGATCCTACTGGCTTGCTTGTGATCCATGCTAGACTTTGGTGGGAGGGGGTGTTCATTGACATGTCAGCCATTGTGAAGGTCAGGCAAAGTCTAATTCTACTGCTGCAGCCCAACTTTTGTGGAGTATCTTGCATACTGTTGCTCTGCCCATCTTTAGGCTCTTACAATCTTGCTGCCTCCTCTTCTGCAAGGTTCCCTGAGCTTTAGGATGGGGAGAGATTTGGCTGGTTTGGTTCCAGGTGAATAATGTAGCATCTTTGATATTCTGAATTTGCTTTATTGTTTTCAGTTTTGCTTTTCCTGCACTGCCCTTGACTGCATCTAGATTGGTATCCAAGGTCACCTCCTAACCAAAGAAAAAAGACCGTTTAGATGAAGATCTTAATATAAGGGAAGACTCAAAGGTAGATGGAAGAATAGGAGTAGGACACAGCTGTGTGTGCCAGTGTCCCATTTGCCAGATGGTTACCATCTATCTGCCAGTCCCTATATCTTCCCTGACTGGTGAGATCAAACCTGTTCAGTCCCAAGTGACCAGGACAGGGACATGAGAGTGAGCTGCACAGATGGCTCTCTACCTACATGCAATATTGACAGTGACGTATTTTCTCTACTGAAGCGTGATCCCCTCTCTCCTCTCTTTTGAGGTCCTCCTTCCCTTCCCTCCTGTTTATAATCCTTTGCAATTACAGTGGGTATTACAGAGATTTAAGAAAGAAAGAAAAATTATTAAGACTTGTTTTGTGGCCTAATATACGGCTGGTCTGAGAAGATTCCATTTGCACTTAAGAAAAAATTAGTTTTCTCATCTTGTTGCATGGAGAACTCTGTCCATGTTTGTGGAGACCAAGTAGTCTAGGGAGACACTGAAGTCCTGTGTTTTATTCTGATATTCTGCCTGGTTGCTAGAGCCATCACTGAAGTAGTGGATGGAAGCTCATTACTATTACTACAAAGTTGCCTGTTTCTACCTGGAACTCTGCCAATGCTTGCTTTGTATATTTTGGAGCTCTGTTGGTGGTTGCATATATTATTGCTACATCTTTTTTATGAATTAACTATTTAATCAGCACATAAAATCCTCTATTTCTTGTGGAAATTTTGCTTTGAGGCTGTTTTGTCAAAGATGGTTAGCTATTTGTGCTTTCTTTGATTGCTATTTTCATGGAATAATTTTTCCCATTCTTTTTCTTTCAATCCATGTCTGTTTTAAGATCTTAATATGAGTTGTTTTTTTGTAGAAAGCATCTGTTTGACTCCTGTTTTTTTTCCCATTCAGCAAATTTTTGTCTGTTGATCATATGATTTGATCTTTTAAATAAGTTACTATGGAGGAATACCTACTATTGTTAACTTGCTTATCACTTTCTGTGCACTACACAGTTTTAAATTTTACTTTCCTTCTAACTGCTTGCCTTTTTGTTCAGTTCATTTTTTTTTTTAATTCTGTACTCTTGGCTTATTTCCATCTGTCTCTGAATGGTTACTATAGTAATTGCATAAAGCATCTTAACATTATAATAAGCAATGCTAAACTGAACCTAACTTCAACATGGTAAAAATAGCAACACCAAATTACTTTTAAGGAATTCAATTGCATATAAATATTCTATATCTCTCTGACTACTTCCCATTTCTTTCATGTTTATTCTTTGGACTTGGCAATTCCTAATGTCCTTGAAGTTTAGTGATGTTTCCTATTGTCTGTTGCTTAGCCCTTTACTATAGTTTGGATATGGCTTGTTCCCCAAGAATTTAAGATTTGTGAGCTTTATCTTCTGAAAGACAAAATGAGGAGTAGGACCTTCAGGTGGCAGGGTATACTGTGAAGTCATTGCTGGTCCCTCCCATCTCATGATGTGATCTTACCACATCAGAATGTTCTCTTTATTAGTTAGTACCCTGTCTCAAATGCTTCCTTGTGGAAAAAGAAAATGAGTTCTTAAAGAAAGTTGGTAACCAAGAGTGGAATTGTCACTATACCTGAGAAATTCACAATTGGTTTTTGCTATAGTTTGCCTGTGTGTTGTCAATAAATTCATGACCAAGGAACTTAGGAGATGAAGGGGACTTTAATTTTTTTTTTATGATTCTCAGTTACAGTTCTTAATCCAGATGGGTGGGAGAGCTCATTTCAACACCAGGAGTAGAGGGAAGTGGTCACATATCTACAAGGGATTCTGAGAGAAGAACTGCAAATTTGTCCACATTATGCTGAAGTAAGCCAATGTGCTGAACCAGCTTCTTCCATCTTAGCCACTTGCCCAGGGCGTGGTCCCACCCACCCGGGGTAGGTTTTCCCACGTGGACCAGACCTTCTCCTCAAGCTTGCCCAAGGCTTGCTCTAACTCTTCATTCTGCACAAACACACCCAAGAATTCAGCCTTCAATTGTCAAGTTTGCACCTTTTATCTGACTGCACAGCTTGGTAGATAGTTACTAGGACACGTTGTAAGAAGATGGTGGAACAGATTAGAGGGAAAAATGCACCTGAGCACAGGGCACTGAGGCCATTCTGGGGAGGACTTAGAAGCTGAGAAGACGGAACTAATCTCTGAAATGCAAATTGATTGGAAATTGGAGAAAAGGACAATCTTGTTACACCATTGCAAAGAGCATATGCCTGTGCCCTTGCACTCCATAAAAGGCTAAATTTAAAAGTGACAGGGTCATTTTCCTTTTTTATTATTTTTTCCACTCATACAAACTTATTAGGTATCTCGGTCCCCTCCCCCCCTTCTACACCTTCCTGGACCTTCTTGCTCCCTCCCCCTTTTCCCCTTCCTTTCACCCCCTCCCTCCCTTTCTCCCAGTATCTCTCTCTTCCCCCCCAATCCCTGGAGCATCCTTTAGTGTTACTGTCAAACTTCCCTCTGGGTCCTCCACTCTAATAAGGTGTAAGGACTCAGTAGCATTACCTAGAGCGACAAGGTCATTTTTCTGTTCGAAGACATTGCCAAACAAATTATACAAGAAGCCATGTGGATGGTTTGGGCTGTGTTAGGCATGATTAGAGAGCAAAAGGAAACAGGACAAGACAAAAAAAAAAAAAACTTGGAAAATTCACAGCTTGACCAAGGAGAGAGTGAAGAAGTTGTCTTCTAGGAAAGAAAGCAAGATGGCTGAGTGACCTCTTGCTAAAGAGATGGACCATGAATAAAGGGAGCCAGTTGCTCTGCACTAGGACAGCAGAAGGGAGGGCTGAGAATATCTCAAAAATCTCTGAGGCCTCCTTTCCTATCACGTGCCCGGAGACTGGGTAAGACAGAATTATTTCAAAGAAGGCCCTAGAACCCTCTTCTCAGAGCTGCCTTAGAATTCATCTCCTTGGGCTGGGGAAATGGCTCAGTGGTTAAAGCTTTTGTTTTGAAAGCAAAAGAAGCTAAGTTCAGACCCCCAGATTCCATGCAAGAATGCTGAGCAGAACACATGCATTTTTTTAAAAAAGAATTCATCTCCCTATTTTCAACTGAAAAGGACTCCGTGACTGCTGCAGCCCAGATAGGCTCATGGCAGCTAACATGCATGCATCGCAGGCTCTGCAGGCGTCCAGGCTGTGAGCTATGGGGTCATGGTGGCATCCACTGAGGTTTCAAAGTAGAGAGTGGCAGGTCAGGCAGCAGTGGGACACAAGGTCAAAACCCCTGTATTGACCTTACAATGGCACAGAGCCTACTGGGTCTAAGGAATGGGCCTTCATTAGATTTCTCGGTGGCACAGTGTCTACTGGATCTGCAAGAATGGATCTCCATCCGGTGCCTCCCAAAATAGACTGACCTGTAACACACAACCAGGAAAGTCCCACTATTATCATGAAGCCAAGAAAACAATGTTATGACCAGGAAAACTTTAGGAATGGGGTTACTTGAAGCCTTAGGTCCCCACCTGATCACCATATACAACTAATAAACCCATATGCTGGACTTAAAGCTATAATTAATGTCTTCCCTCCTAGGTCTTGGTCAATTTTTACTTTTTGCTTCCCTAGTTCTCCATTTCGAAACAGGATCGATAGCTCTCTCACTGCATCTCTGAAGTAGGCAATGCATTATGTGCGTGTGTGAGAAAACTTGAGTGTGTGTGCCAAGAGTGACTTTGAAAATCATTCTGAATTGCTCTTCTACCTTATTACTTTAGGGTTCACCTTCCAGGGCCAGAATTGCAGGAAGCTGCCATATTCACCCAGGAATTTTTAAAGGGGTCCTGGGGATCCAAATTCAGATCCTTTTGCTTGTGAAGCAAAGGTTTTAACCATTGAACCATCTTCCTAGCGCCGGCAATGAGTTAAATTTTTTTTCTAACTACTCATAGTTAAAAGAATTTGTGCTGAGTTTTAGGCAAGACTGGCGGGGTGTGTGTGTGGGGGGATGTGGGGGGTGGGGTGGGGGAAGCGCTCTCCATATCGCCCTTAGGCACAACATTCCTTGCTTTTGTACATGGGCCTATAATCGCCGATGATATCTATAAACACTAGATGTCGCTCTCAGCCCAGGTTTGCGTTAATTCTGTTGTGGCGCTGCAATGAGGGGAAATGGGTTTTCTAGGAATGATATGGATCCGTTCTGCATTGCAAGTTGGATCTGAAACCAAAGGGCCAGGGGAAGCATGGTCTGGGCGTGGCTTGTCGTTCGAAGGGCTAACAAGTAGGGAACTCAAGTCTTGGTGTGTTACATAAGAGGTGGTGGGACCCATAGAGATTAGATACTGTATGAAGACATCACAGGCCCTTCTTTGCACTCTTTCCCCCTTGTCGATAATCACACTATGATGCCATCTGCTGTGTATGACGCAGTCAGGGGTTCCTTCCCTGGAGACTGCTCCTTGTTGTTTGTACGTGCAGCTTCTAAAACTGTGAGCTCAGCAAGTTCTTCTTTTGTTAAGGACCCAGCTTCCGGCAATGTACATTCGGGCAATTGTACTACAACAATCTAAACTAGATGCAACATGTCTAGTTAATGTTTCAATTCAGTATTTTTTACCCAGCTCGAAAATGTGCGTTTTGTCTTCTTTTCATATTTGCCTGTATTGGTGTAAATCAGCTTTGTGTTACAATGAAACACCCCAAGTACATTAGTAAAAGGAAAGGTTTGTTTTTCTTCCATGACCCTGTAGGTAGGTTCAGTCCAGAGTGAGGAAACACCATCAGGTAGCATCTCTTTTTAAAAAAATTTTTTAAATTTATTATTTATTCAATTGTACATGATGCGTGTGTGTGCGTGTGTGTATGTATGTGTGGAACCATGAGCGAATTCGGGAACCATCATGGACGCCTCCACCTCCTCCTTGTTTACTCTGCCCCCGGGATTTACAGGCTCCGTCCTTCCAGGACCAGAAATACAGGCTGCCCCCGCTTCTGCCCGGTGTCTATACGTGGGATCTAGGATCCGAACTCAGGACCTTCCACCTGTCAGGCAGAGGCTTAACCCCTGAGCCACTTCTCCATCCCCAGGTAGCATCTCTTGTGAAGATGCCAGACAGCACTGGAAGAGAACACACATCAGCAAATGTGCTGAGTCTGGTCCTAATCCTAGCCACTTTACAACAAGCTGCTACTGCATTGTTCCACCATTTGTGGAACTGCAGCAAGAATAAGGCTTTCTTTCATGGTCTGCCAGCGTTTGTGGAGACCAGCACCCCCCCCCCAAAGAGCCAAAACATAACTGTCTGAGTCCCATTTTTGTTAGTGTCTTTTATGCACCTACGATCATTGATGTTATAGAAACACTAGATGGTGCTCTCAGTCCAGGTCGTAGGCAGAGCCTTATTAAATGTGTTTAGCAGGCAGGGGCTTATTAATTTGTGTCAGACGTTTCATTGTTAACACAAACATGATTAATATACTGACATAGGCAAATATTACGAATGAAGGATAAAATGTAAAGATATGGAGTATGGTAAACATCATTTTCCTCTCTCTGTGTGTGTGTGTGTGTGTGTGTGTGTATGTGTGTGTGTGTGCGCGTGCAGCGCCTAAGATTGAAATAAGGAATTATCCTTGAGCATTCATTTCATTTGCTTTATTTTTTTTTTTTTGAGACAGTCTTTAATCAAACCTAGAACTCACTGTTAAGGTGGTCGGTTTGCTCTGGGGATTCCCAAACTCTGCCTTATGAGGCCAAATTATAGATGTCCTACAAAGTCTACCTGCATTTTACCTGGGATATGAGAATTGGAATTCAGATCATTTTGTTTGAATAGCGAATGCTTTAACAGCTTAGCTATCTCCCCTGTCTAAAAGGGAGAAATGGGGAAGTAAAAAGGAAAAATTAACTCAAAGCAGTACTGAAATCTTTGCTCAGATGGTAGGTGAATGCAGCTGACTTTATCAGATTTCTACTTTGTAGAAATAGTGACCTAATAAATTCATTTACGCATCCCAAACACTCACTAGACTTATCCAAGTCATGTTTTATGCTGTTGTTGACAGTTCAGAGGAAGATGATTTCTTTCTTCTTTACCAGAAAACTCACACATAGAAAACTACTCATATCACTAGTCACAAGTAGACAGAAGACTTCAATCACATGTCTCTTCAAAGACACAATTTTGGGCTCAGTGACTAAAATCTTTGCTCCTTGAACAAAAGGACCTGAGTTTGGATCTTTAGGTCCCACATAAAAGATACCAGGCAGATATGGCCGGGGCCTGGAAGATGGAGCCTGAGAAACTCCAAAGAAAAATAATATAGAGAGGTAGAACAATCCAGATGTTATTCTTGGGTCTCCACAGCATACACACACTCACACACTCAAGTGTCCTCTAGTATACATTCCTGTATACACATGTGCACCCACCTGCATGCAGCACACACACACACACACACACACACACACACACACACACACACACACACACGCATAAACAGGGACACATAAACATATGCATAGCAAAACAAAGCTAAAGATAAAGTTTCTAGTGGTCTAAGAATGAACCTTCCAACTTGACCCCACATCTCAGAGGTTCTGCCACTTTCCTTTAGCATCACTCTGGGGAGTAAGCCTCCCGCCCATAGACTTTGGGAAGGTCACTACCAATATTTTAAGCCATAGAACAAGTTTTTTTCTACTTTTGTTCACATGTCATTTTCCTGAATTGTTGGTATCTTTAATTAGTTAAGCATATTTAAAAATACTTGCTTTACAGTCTTTGATAAGTTGAAGACAAATTCTGTGTTCCCCCAGTGTCAATTTTGACAGATTTATTTTGTTTCCTTGAATGGGCCAGTTTTTCCTATGTCTTTGCATGCCTTGTGGTATTTTGTTGAAAACAGAGTAGCTGCATAAACAGGTACCTGTCCTGTCTTTGGGGAACTGGTTCCATGGACAGTAAAAATTTACTAATCAGCCTGTCATAAGAGCTTATGGGGCTTTCAAAACTTTTCTGATTGTAAGAGGACATATTACTTCCCCACCATGTTCCTTAGAAACATTGACACCTTGTCCATCACTTAACAGAGTTCCTTAGACTTTCACTGGCTGGATAATGAAGGGATGAGATGCTCACCTTCCTCCTCATCTGTGATTCTAAGGATCCTGGCATTTCCCAGTCTTGGAAAAAAGCCAACTGCCTCCTATCTGCATGATAGGGAATCCTTGTAAGCCCTGCTTTGTGTTTTGCACTGCATCCTGTGTGTATGATGTCTATAATTCCTGACAAAAGCAATGATGACAGCTGTGTAGACACTTCACAGTGGTGAATATCTGAAGTCCTCTGGTGATCGTTAAACTCATATTGGATCTCCACATTGGTCACCCATGTATCAGGCAGTTACAAGTGGTGCAGCAGACAGACAGACAGAATCATAGCACAGTCTACTGGGATCACTCGAGAGATATGAAGGAAGTTCCAGGCATGTGCACATGGAGCTCCAGGATGCCAGTTATGGGGCAAACCAACCCACAGAATGATGCCTAAGACATCTGGAGTAAAAGAGAGAAGGGCTTTTATTTGCTGTCTATATCGATAGATGTCACTGCTGGTTGCCTCCTCAAGGCACGCTGAACATGCAACAATGGAAAGATAAACTATGATCTTTTTAAAAAGCATGCAGAAGGGGCGAAATCATTTCCTTAAATGTCTGGTCATCATGCAACTTTATTGCTTTAGCTATGTAGACCTTATAGACACCTGCCTGTCAGAGACAAATGATTAAAAAAGTCTTTCAGAAAATAAAGAATGATAACAAGGAAGCTTTTTAAAAATTTTTTTAACATTTTTTATTATTATTTCTGCTCATACAAACTTAATAGGTAGACCAGTTCCCTCCCCCCTCCTCCCCCCAAACCCCCGCTCCCCCTCCCTCCCTCCCCATCTCCCAGTGCCTCCCCCCAATTCCCAGAGAGCCCTTTATTGTGTATGCCTAACTCTCCTCTTGGTCCTCCTCTCCGATGACGTACAAGGACCCAGTGGCATTTCCCTGAACCCTTTCCCGTGCTCCCCTTAAGCATAGGAACACTACTGTGGCTGTCAATCCCTTGCCTCCAAGGATCTTGGTGCCTATAGCAGATGCTAGACTTTGTAAGGTCAATAGTGTGTTGGACATTGTGCAGGGCATGCAAAGTCATATTATGATTGCTTCAGCCCTAACTAGTGTGGAGAATCTTCAAATCATTGCTCCTCCCATCCTTTTACTCTTACAATCTTACCGCCCTCTCTTCCGCAAATGGCCCTGAGCTTCAGGATGGGGGGAGATTAGGCTGGCTTAGTTCTATGTGGTTGATATAGAGTCTCTGAAGTTCTGGATTGTGGTTTGTTGATTTTCTTTTGCAGTTTTGTTGCTCCTGCAATGCCCTTCACTCCATCCTGATGGGCACTGTATGTCACCCCCTGGTCAGAGACAAAAAAACTGTTAAACTGGAGTCTTGTTATAATAGCACACCCTTGGATAACAAGGAAGCTTATTCCAAAGAGGCTGCTCTGTTGTCGGCTTTACCTCATCCTCCATCTTCAGGCAAAACTTAATCATTCAGCCTTTTTCTAAGGTAGGATGTAGGCTCAGAACAGACAAACTCCATCTTTTTTTAAAAATTATTAATACATTTTTTATTATTATTTCAGCTCATACAAACTTAATAGGTACACCAGTTCCCTCCCTCCCTCCTCCTCCCCCATACCCCTACTCCCCCTCCCCACCCCCTCCCTCCCCATCCCCCAGTGCCTCCCACCCCAATTCCCAGAGAGTCCTTTCTTGTGCATGCCTGATTTTCCTCTGGGCCCTCCTCTCCGATGACGTACAAGGACCCAGTGGCCTTTCCCTGAACCCTTTCCCATGTTCCCCTTAGGTATAGGAACACTGCTGTGGCTGCCAATCCTTTGCCTCCAAGGATCTTGGTGCCTTTAGCAGATGCTAGACTTTGTGAGGTCAACAGTGTGTTGGACAATGCGCAGGGCATGCAAAGTTCAATTATGATTGCTTCAGCTCTAACTAGTATAGAGTATCTTACATATCATTGCTCCTCCCATCCTTTTGCTCTTACACTCTTACCGCCCCCTCTTCCGCAAATTTCCCTGAGCTTCAAGATGGGGAGAGATTAAGCTGGCTTAGTTCTAGGTGGTTGATATAGAGTCTCTGAAGTTCTGGATTGTGGGACAAACTCCATCTTTAACATTAGTAACACAGTGCGTCTATTAGCTTGTAGCATCTTAAACGTTGGTGGAGCTATTTTTAATACATACCGCTCCTTCAGAAAAGCTATAAGGCCACTCATAATTTAGATTCCTGAGGTGGGGGCCACATATCTGCTTTAAGATTGCTTTCTTTTCTGGGTTAAATTTTTAAATTTCCCCTTAGGAAGTCATAAATTACCAAATTACAGGCTCTCACAACCTGTCCAAGTTCATAAACCGAAGCTATCCCAAACTAAGCAGACAAACAGACAAATGAGTCCATTATAAACTTCCACTCTGGCTCCGACTCCTCTTTGCGGCAGCATGGGGTTTCCTCCAGGATTGTTCTGACGGTTGACACAAGCGTCAATTTCATGGAGTGATGGAGGGGATGACAGGCAGACAGACTGGACTCTGGCTAGGATGGACTGGGCTATGGCCCTCTGGCTACTCTCCAAGCTTGGCGCTCTGAGGCTGCAACAGGTGGGTGGAGGAGAACTGGCCCCAAAGGGTAATGACTTGCCACTGTGCTCCCTGTTCTGTTTTTTCCTGCGTTGAATTTCATGCTGACAGTGGGCTTTTCCCCCACAAAAACATATCCTAAAAGTTACAGATGTAGCCAAAAATGTTGTTTCTCTAGGATGTGATTTTTCCCTCCAACAGAGAACAATTAGCACCTCTGCTTTCAGCACTAAAACAAAAGTCCTCTCCTGTTGCAGCAAGGCTGGTTTATTTTCTCTTAGTCTCTGATACATGCTGAGTCAATGTTTTATGCGTTTGTAATACATGTTCTCATCATGTGCTGGCTAGCTGTCATATATGTCTCATTTGATCTGTTATGTGTTAACTAAAAGATATAAACAATAATATAAAATAGTATATACCAGATTCTTAATATATATACATGGACATGAATACATAAATGAATATAAATTTTTTTAACTACAGCTAACTGTGATTTCTCTTTAATAATATTTCCTGTGCTTTCAAAGCCAACTTCCTGAGTCTTCATTTAAATATAAGAGCTTTACAAAAAACTGGCTTGAAGATTCTAACAGCTATTTCCCCCCCTAACAGCTATTTTTTATAGAATTATTATATGACTAATAATTACAATAGATATATATTGATTATATGATATAACTAATAACTGGATAAGTATGTGTTAATTATATATTGCTGATATCATTAATAATTGATATTAATAATTGGATAAAATGCTATGTTAGATTTGAACTATTATTGGAGTTATTTATTAACTATATCAACAATAATTTTAAAACTCTAAATCCTAATAGTTTTTTTATTAAAAAAATGCAGGGACATTTTAAAACTCATAAATACTATAGTTTATTGATTTACAAAAATAATCTTTCCAGGATACCCAAATTATGTAATATATCTTAATTTTCTAAATTTTTATTTGTTTATTAAGGGGTATTTCAACAGGTGTTACTAATAATCCAAGTTTATCCAAATTCAAATTCTTAAAGTCTAAATTCTGCCCTACAAAACAACTGATACTACATTCTCTTTTAATAATAAGATTTCTTAAATATTGATCTGTTTTTGGTAATGTTTACACAAATGTATTCCTAAATTTAATTAATTATATAGAATTTTATTAATTTAAAAGCTGTTGCTAATAAGTTATGTCTTTCTCCACAGGAAACTCCTACAAGCTAAAGACAAGCAGAAAAATTCATTGATTGGAGATAAACTGTATGCATGATTCTAGATTTAACCCTCTCACAAGATATTTAGTAAAAATTCTATGTGGCCATATATAGAATAACATATATCATATACATATAAATACAATTTAGAGATAATATCTTACAGTCAAAATCTCTAAGTTGATTCAGATTATACAAGACAACTAAAACTTTAATTAAAAGTTCTAAAATATATATTAAAATTCATTCTTCAACAAAAATAACACCATTAATATTATTTCCTGCTGTTTACGGTAACAGGTTTCTTTCACAGGAGACATATGGAAATAAAGGTCTGATCCTCTAATCATGCTTACTAGGTTCAGAGAATAACTAAACAAAGTCCTAAGTGACTGTTTGGTTAAGTAAAAAAATATTTAAAGGCCTGTTAGCTACTAACACAGATATTCCAGTTTATTGCCCAGAGATATTGGCCTCAATTGTGACCTGTTAAGCCTTCAGTGGCTGATCTCCAGGATGTTAGGCACATGTTCATGTCTCTACACAATGCTGCTACTATTATTGGAAGAAACAATTAAAACCAAATCTCTTCTTATCCTGAAGCTCAGGGAATCTTGTGGAAGAGGGAGTGGTAAGATTATAAGACCCTAAAGGTAGGGAGGTTCATTGCCCGCCAGGACGTTCCACTAAAGACAGGGCTGCTGCTTGCAGGAACTTACTGCAGTGAAACTTAATCTCACCAGACCTGCATTATGACTGGCATATCAGCATTCCACACTAGACTAGCGAAGAACTCAGGAGAAATAATTTAATGAAGGTTGAACCTTAGAGGCCAGGGGTAGATAGGTTAAGGAGAGTGCCCACTGATAAGTGTGTCTACCCAAGGAAGGGTCACAAAATCTACAATAGACACCTGAGCCCATACAAATGCAGACAACCCGAAGAAAACCCTGGGGCCTACAAAAGAAGAACAGGCAGGAGGGTGGGAGGGAAAAATATAGATTGATAAATAGAGGGAGGGTGGGAGAGAAAAGGGGGAGGGAGGGAAGGAAAGAAGGAAGGTGGTAGAGACAACCACTGATCATGTTTGTAAAACTAGAAAAACAAAAAATAAAATATGTACAAAACCATTCTAGAGCATTACTCTTATGTATGACAAGATTTGCCTGTTAATTTATAGGGAAGAAGTGGGAGGGAATGGGAAAAAGAAGGAAGGGGGAGGGAGGGCAGCTGGGATTAATACCCAATATGCTAGTAAAAGGAGAAAAATAAATTAAAAAAATTATGGTGAAGAGACAGCCTCACTCAAATGGAGTATTACTATATAGTTGCAAATTCAGTTGTAACTCATCAGATGCTAACTTAAGGTTTTAATTCAAAAGAAAAAAATCATCAAAGCCAATTAATCCTTTACTACCTGATGAAAATAAAGAAAAATATTTAAGGCTTCATTCATCATCTCTTTCTTAGTGACCTTAATCAAAGAATATAAGCTCCTCCCTCAAAAAATAAAAAAAAAACTATTTCCCAAATAGGCTGGCTATAAAATGTACTCATCTTGGTAGACTAATGACCTCTGACAGGGGAGAAACTGGCTACTGCTACAGTTCTGGTAAAAGAACAGCTTAATTAATATAATAGAAAACCTTCTCATAGTCCCCATTATACCCCAAAATTCGTTTTTAAGAAAAAAATACAAGACCTTAGGACACTAAATAATTTGATATAAACTATAGGATTTGTGCAGCCAGAGTCTCCCTTGCCATCTATCACTCCTGATATCACCTAAATTCACAATAGATTTAAGATATTACTTCTTTACCATCCCTCTTGGTCCATCTGGTAAAATTTTCCTTCTTCCCTGTTACTAATAGAATTAAACCTTCTAGTCATTTGCATTGAAAGGTTTTGCCCAGGTTTCACGAAACAGTCCTATCCATAAAACACCTTTGGAGGTCAATTTGAAGGTTCCTAAGACGGTTAAAAATTGAAACTCCATATGACCCAGCTAAAGCACTCCTTGGGATATTTCCAAAGAACACCGCATTCTGCAGCAGAGTCACGCGTGCAACCATGTTCACAGCAGCTCTTTTCACAGTAGCGAAAAGATGGAACCAACCTAGATGTCCCCCAGTTTACAATGGCTAATGAAAATGTGGTACATACATATACAATGGAATACTATTCAGCTGTCAGGAAAGATAAACTAATGAAATTTACTAGCAAATGGTTGAAACTGGAAGAAATCATACTGAGTGATATCCCAGCTGCAGAAAGACAGACGCTGTATGCTCTCCCTTATAAGCAGATCCTAACATTAAACATTCAGTTTGATGTAATCAAATATAAACTTTTACAACACCCACAAACAAAACACAGCCTATTGGAACAGAAGAGCAGTGAAACAGACAATAACAACTAAGCAGAGTGTAGAGCAGTGGCAATCCTAAACTGCCCAGTTGGAATCAGGCCAACCAAACCTCTCCCCATCCTAAGGCTTGGGGAATCTTGTGGAAGAGAGGCAGTAAGATTATAAGAGCCTAAAGGTGGGGAGGCCCATGGCTGGCCAACTCATTCCACTAAAGATAGAGTTTCAGCATCCAGGAACTTACCACAATGAGACATCCTCACCTGACCTGCACTATGACTGACATAGCAACATCCCCCCACAGACTAGTGATGAACTCAAGAGAAATAATTACATGCACGTGGAATCTTAGGGGCTAGGGCTAGACAGGTGAAGGAGACCTCTTATCAGTGGGTCTACCCAAGGAAGGACACTTAATCTGCCACAGAGACCTGAGTCCATACCAATACAGACAACCCAAAGGGAACCCTATGGTTCATACAAGCAGACAGACAGGAGGGTGGGTGCGAGAGGGATGGATTGGTGAAAGAGGAGAAGGGTGGTAAAGGAAGGGTGAAGGGAGGGAGAAGGTCAGGGACAACTACCCATTACGTTTGTAATTAAGAAGACTAAATGTTAATAAAAAAGAAATATTTCTATCATGTGCCAAGAACTTGAACCACTTTGTAAAAGACATAGAAAAACATACATTATTCATTTTTTATTTCCACTCATACAAAATTAACAGGTACACCGGTCCCCTGTGCCCCCATCCCCTCCCTCTCCCTCCCTATCTCCCAGTGCCTCCCCTTCCCATCCCCAGAGCATCCTTTAATGTGCATGCTAAACTTTGGGTCCTCCTCTCCGATGAGGTGCAAGGACCCAGTGGCATTTCCCAGAACCCTTTCCTGTGTTCCCCTTAAGCATAGGAACACTACTGTGGCTGTCAATCCCTTGCCTCCAAGGATCCTAGTGCTTTTAGCCCATGCTAGATTTTGTGGGGTCAATAATGTGTTGGACATTGCACAGGGCATGCAAAGTCCAATTATGATTGCTTTAGCCCTAACTTGTGTGGAGTATCTTGCATAGCATTACTCCTCCCATCCTTGTGTTCTTACAATCTTACTACCCCCTCTTCTGCAAATTTCCCTGAGCTTCAGGATGGGGAGAGATTAGGCTGGCCTAGTTCCGGGTGGTACATTATTCATTATATAGATGATATTTTAGTTAATAATGCTAAACTAAACAAAATTTAATATAGATATTTATCACTATTAGAAAACAGCTTTCCATGTGGGCTTACAAATCATTCTAAAAAGTTTCAAAGAAGTGAAATTTTCTAATATTTAAAAAAATTATTGTTAGACATAACACTAAACCTCAAAAAAGTAAATATTCAAAGAGGTCCTAATCCTAGTTCCCCCCAAAGTACTCTAAAAACCATAAAAGCCCAACCCCTTAAGGCCAAACAACCTTCAAGGCCAGACTATTATAAAGCACAAAAATCATATTCCTGAATTATATCCGTCTAAATAAAAAGAGGGAACTTATGGTACACCTAAAAACAATTGGCTATCTCTCTTTATGCCACTAATTATGAAATTTTGGACAAGCAGGGGTGCTCTGCTACATCATGATAATTGAACTAAAATCACCCCAGTTTTAAATTCACACCTATTTGATGAAAGATCTAATCTCTAATGAGTGGAAGCCAGGCCATGTTAAAGTATGTGGTTAAGGTTATGCTGTATATATCCATAGATTGTGGTGAGAACCTTTGGGTGTTAGCACGAAGACTAAAATCATGATGCTTTGACTCTAAAGAACCTTGCAGGTCACAGGGGCCTCTGGGCTGAGAGAACAGTTAGACGTTGGGATTTTTACTAGCGACCTGTTGGTCTGGGATGTTGGGCCTAGGAGATGCCTGGGTGGTTCTGGTATGGCAGGAGCTCCAAGCAGAGGCACATCTTTTAGTGGGGAGCATTGTTAGACTGTCGGAGGTCCTGGTTCTGACTTGTATTGATGGATTCAAGGGCAGCAACCATGACAGAAGAGAATAAATCCTGCTCGTCCGCCATTTTTCTCTGAATGGCAGAGTTCAGTTAGGAGAAGCCAAACATAAAGTAAACCAGCCAAAGAGTAACACGGTGTACCAAATTTCAGTCCTAGAAACACAGACAGAGAAGAGAAGGTGAGATTTGGAGCTTAATTACAATTTCTTTTTTATACTTTTATTTTTTATTCTTTGATACTTTGATACATAACGAATTTATGTGTTTTTCACACCTTAAATACCTAGTCCCATCCACAACCCCTCATATTGCACTTCATACTTTCTCCTTTACAACCAGTCTCCCCCCTACTTTCACGTCTTTTTGCATGTGTGGTCCACTGGGTTTCATTTGATATGCCTGTACTGTCAAGTGCCTGGGTACTTACTTGGGTACAGATGACTTATCAGTGGATAAATCACTGTGTAAAGAAGCTCTTCTTCCCATCTGGTATCAGTATTAAGGAATCTCTCAGGGACGGGCAGTGTTCTTGAGATCTTCCCTATCCATGGTAAAATGTGGATTGGTCACCTTTTCTGCAGTTCTTGTGGAAATTAACATCAATGCAGTGAGTTCTTGAGTAGCAGCCTTGTCATGACCATATGATCCTGTCTGGCAGTACAACTCCCCGCCTCAGACTCTTACATTCTTACCACCCCCTCCCTCTTCCACCAGTTTCCCTGAGCTTTGGGGTGGGGGTGGTGATTTCAGTGTCCTGTTCAGAGCCCATCAGTCTATAATCACTTATTCTCTGCATTGAGACCAGTTGCGTTTCTCTGCATTAGACGTCTTCTATTGCAAAAGAATGTTTCTTGGTTGAATGCTGACAACTTCTCTAATCTGTGGGTATAATGGTAAGTGTTTAGATGGCACGAACTACAATTTCTTAAAAAGGCCTGTTTTAAGCAGAAAAGAGTCCTATAGTGGAAGACTGGAAGCAGGAAGAACTGACTGATATTAACATGGTATTCATTTAGAGCAGGGTGTAAGAAGGGCCAGAGGCGCGATATAGGCAGGGGTGGAGGTAGCAAAAGACTGAATTACATGGGGCTTTGGCATATGATATTAAAGATTTACAGTTTGGCTACATTCATACCAGCATCGACAGCTGAGGACTCCCAGATGCACCCTATCCATTCTTTCATGGTCAGCATTCTGTCGAAAATCCAAAATACTGAACTAGCTCTCTGTGTCCTATCTGCCTGCCCGAGGAGTAGGCTCACCTCCATGGGATAGGTCCTCATGCATCATAATCTCCCGCAGGCTTGCTCAGGGCCTGCTTTAATTAAATTACTCTTCACAGATGTGACCAAAGGTTAATTGTCACTTGGCATCTGTAACTAAGTGCCACACACCATGACAGAACTGGACGACGAGTCTGACATAGGGTAGAAGGAGAAAAAGGAAGGTATGAAAGAATGGCTCATGCGTTTCTATTTTACATCTCTGGATAAACATTAACAACATCTTGGGATAGCCAACTCTGACAAAAAAATTAAGTAGGTTGGGGAAAGGAGGGAAGGGTTCTTGTGTGCACACAGAGTCTCAGGGGTCTTACAGACTTCTGTGCAGGGAAATGGTGGTCTGAAGCTCCAAGGGCCTGAGTCATAATATGGGATTTATTGTTAGCTAGGTGCTCACTGATCTCAAGTTAAGCGAGGGTGAAGGAGAATGTACTGGAAAAAGAGAATGAGGTTTGTCTTTTTTTTTTATTATCTTCTCATAAAACGAACTTTCCAAACTCTCCAGCTTGGTAGGTGAACCATTGATGATTTGGTAATCACTGGTGTGTGGAGAATAATTCCTCTGCATGTTGTGTGGAAAGGCAAGTGGTAGCTGTTTTAACCCCTCTCCCCCAACTCCCACTAGCTGAACTTGGGTTCTAGACAGTGTCTAACTACCCTTCCATGACAGAAAATAAAAGGGAGCTGATGTGTCATTGTGTGCCTTTCACTTCGTGGGTGGTCTAACGTTTAGTGTCCTCCAGAGGGTTAGGAGGTCCTCACACAACAGCCTTGTTTATACTGGCTCTCACCTTTATGGCTCATGTCTGATTCGGCTTAGTTTCTGTCTACCTGACCTTTGCTCTGGTGCTGGGACCCTGTGCCTATGTTCTCCCAGGTAACCTGGGGAAAACCAGCTTGCAGCTTTTGAGATGATGAAAGGCACAATTGATATTCTATCCTGAATGGGAGATAAGGTTTAAGATTCATTATGTATAATCAGAGAGGGAGAGAGAGAGAGAGAGAGAGAGAGAGAGAGAGAGAGAGAACATTAGCAGTAAGGGAATAAGGGACATGGACAAATGTCGAACAATCATTTAAAAAGAGTAGCACAAAAGTGGGGAACATCCAGTCTGACAGGCAAGAGAGAGTCTTTAAGTATTTAATCTCTGGCTTCTGGTTGAGCCATCTGGACAAGGTGTTGAGTCAGTGTTGCAGGTACTCATCTGTTGCTGTGATAAAATATCCTGAACCAAGCAACTTAAAGGAGAGAAGGGCTTATTATATGGCTTACCAGTCAGAGGGGATAAAGCCCATTATGGCAGGCAATACATGGTAGAGGACATGGTGGCAGAAGCAAGAGGCTGGCTCATGTTACTCTAGCCATCAGGTGGGTGGGGGAGAAAGAGAGAGAGAGAGAGAGAGAGAGAGAGAGAGAGAGAGAGAGAGAGAGAGAGAGAGAGAGAGAGAGAGAGAGAGAGAGCGCACACCAGAGAAACAGAGAAACAGAGAAACAGAAACAGAGAGCCAGAGAAAGACAGAAAGAGAGAGAGAGAGAGACAGACAGAGGCAGAAAAAGACATATATAGACAGAAAGAAACAGAGAGAGCCAGAGAGAGAGAGAGAGAGAGAGAGAGAGAGGAACCAGGTTATCAAACCTCAAGGTCCACCTTGGCACACCTCCTCCAGCAAGGCTCCACATCCTAAAAGTTCCATAACTTTCCCAAACAGCACTTCCAGCTGGACACCAAGTATCAAGCACACAGCCCAGTGGAGGACATTTCACATTCAACCACAGCAGTTGGAAGCTATGTCAAGGATGACTAATTTGTGATTCTTCCAGAAGCAAGTGAAACTGAATTCTGTGGGCAACATGGACTAAGGAACTAGCAAATAACATTGAGTCTGAAGATTCAGAAATATTTTAAAAATGTTCACTATCATCAGTCTCTACCCCAACCCCAGAAAGTTTTAGTTTGCATACAAGGGAAAGAAGAGGCAGGGGAATTTTTACTAGGCGAAGTGGAGTCTGAAATCCCAACTCGCAGGGCTCCGATGAGCTGAACTGGAGCCAATGGCTCATGGTCATGTTTTGTGTTCAAGTCCAGTGGGGTGTTGGCATTTTCTAGCTGACTAGATGGGAGTATGGGAGAAGGAGAAGCAAATTCAAGAGTTCTGATTGCTCATTTCTGTCCCCAAGAGTCAGGTAGTGCTGCGCTTGCTGGGAAATTCACAGCAAAATGGCTTAGGGGTAGGAATGAGTTTTAGTCTCACCATGATTGGCTAGCACATTTCTTAGTTCAGCTTGGCAGGACAGCGCATAACTGAAGCCATGGGAATTAAACATACCATAGCTATAGGATTGCTGAAAGAGGGACAACTCTCACCAAACCAGCATGATTGGCCAAGTATACTGAAGATTGCCAATTTCCTTAACCAGTCCCCTCCATCTTAGTCACTTGTCCAGTGGACTGTCTCTCTCACTATCTCTGGGTCTTCTCTCTTCAGATCTCCTGCAGGCCTGTTCAGGACTGAATTCAACTACTGTTTCTTCACAAATGTGTCCAGAGTTGGAGCCTTCCATTGTCACATTGACATCTGTATCTAACTATGTCACTGAGATACTATTGCATTGAAGAGAGAAAGAAAGAGAGAGAAAGAGAGCAAGCAGAGAGTTTCTGTATTGCCTCTCACAGGAAATTGGCTCTAGCCTTCAGCATGAAGTGGAAGAGCTAGAAGCAGGCCAATATGCATCTTTTATTAAAATGAGAAGTGATTCATTTTGGTTCACAGTTTCAGAGGGCCCAGTCCACTGCTGCTTGACCCTGTGTGCTTGGGCAGAACATGATGTAGGCAGAGGAGAGCTACTCACACCCATAGCCAGTAGAGCAGAGAAGAGCTTTTATCTTTTAACATGAGATTATAAATCTTAGCAAACTTGTCCATTAGAAGAACTGAATCTTAATCATTTGCAAGTTCTCTTTGTGAATAAAGAGGAAAAGAACACGAACCAAGAGCTCAGAGCCTCTTTCCTTTCATATTTCTTCAGTCTCTTTTTCTTTCTTTCTTTTTTTGATTTTGTTGTCTTTTTTAATTTTATTTTTACCTAGTTAAATACGCTCAATGTGTAGGTATTCTTATCCCTCGCCTTCTTCCTTCCCCTCCTTCATCCCCTTTTCCTTTTATTCCCCCATCCTTTTCTCTCCCATATATCCCTCTTTTCCTCCCCCTTTATTCCCTCCTTCCACTCTCTTGAACTTCAGCTTATATGGGCCCTAAAGTTCCCTCTGAGTCATCTACACTAGTGAGGGTTCAGGACTCTGTGGCATACCTTGGGGCCCTTTTTGGGCTGCCCATGAATGTAGGAACTAATGTGGAGTTATATCTGTCTAACCCCTAGCCTCTAAGGACCCTACTGCCTGAAGCCATTTCCCCTGGGATCCGCACTAGTCTATGGGAGCTTGCTGACATGACAGTCATTGTGCACGTCAAGTAAGGTCTAGTCACACTACAGTGAGGTCCTGGATGCATCTCATCTGTTGGTGGACCTCCCCATCTTTAGGCTCTTACAATCATGCCAGCTCCTCTTCTGCAGGGTTCCCTGAGCTTTAGGATGGGGAGAGATTTGGCTGGTTTGGTTCTGGGTGATCATTGTGGGGTCTTTGGTGTTTTGAATTAAGGTCAGGTGTTGTTTTCAGTTTTGTGATACCTGAACTGTGCTTGGCTGCATCCTGTTTGAGTATTGAGGTCATCTCCTAATCTTCTTAATATAAGAAGAGGCTTAAAGGTAGAGGGAAGAATAAGAGTAGGGCACAGTAGTGATTGGGGTCAGTCACCCCATTACCAGTTGGCTACATCTGACTGCCAGCCCTTATCCCCTCCATGACTGTGGAGATATGCCCAGCTCAAACCTGTCTAATCCCAAGTGACAGGAAGAGAAGTGACAGTGAGTTGTAATAGATGTCCTGCTGTACTGACTGTACCTGACCATGGCCTAGTTTCTCTATTGAACTATGTTCTTTTGTCCCCTTTCTCTTGAGATCTTCTTTACCCTTCCTTCCTAGTTGTAATCCTTTGTGATTATAATGGGTGTTACAGAGATTTGTTTTTAAGTATATCATTAAGAGGATTTGAACTCGGATCCATATATATGGAAGAATATGTGGCATCTAACTTTCTGTGCCTGGGATACTTCACCCAGTATAATTTCTTCTACTTCCATCTATTTACTAGCAAATTTCATTAATTCATTTTTTGATGGCTGAGCAGTATTCTATAGTATAAATGTGCTACATTTTCATTATCTATGTCAACTGTTGGGCATTTGGGTTTATTCCATGACTTTGCTATTATAGATGGTGCTTCAATGAACATGAATGTTCTTGTGTCACTATAGTGAAATGATACATTTTTAGGGATTATTCCTAGTAGTGGCATAGCATGATCATATGGCATTTCAATCCTTAACATTTTTAGAAATCACCATACCAATCTCCGGAGTGGTTATACTAGCCTGCATTGCCACCAGAAATGTATGAGTGTTCGCTTCTCTCCACATCCTCTCCAACATTTGTCGTTGTTTGTATTTTTGATTTTCACCAACCTTACTGGGGTAAGATGATATCTCAGGATAGTTTTGATTTGCATTTCCCTGATGGCTACAGAGGTGGAATATTTTTTTAAGATATTTGTTTTCCATTTCAATTTTGTGCCTAGAAAAGTTTCTTTTACGCTCTGTGCCCATTTTCTAGTTGGGCTATTTATCTCCTTAGTGTTTAACTTTTTAAAAAAATTTATTTATTTTTCTGCTCATACACACGTAATAGGTACCCCTGTCCCCTCCCTTCCTCCACTCCTCCCTGAACCTCACTGCTCCCTCGAGGCCCCCTTTTCCTCTTCCTTTCCCCCCTCCCTCCTTTTCTCCCAGTGCCCTCTCCCCCCATCTCTGAAGCATTCTTTAATGTGTATATCAAACTTTCCTCTGGGTCCTCCTCTCTGATGAGGTGTAAGGACTCAGTGGCATTTCCTAGAACTCTTTCTTGTGTTCCCCTTCAGTATAGGAACACTACTGTGACTGTTAATCCCTTGCTTCTAAGGATCCTAGTGCCTTTAGTCCATGCTAGACTTTGAGGGGTCAATGATAAGTTGGTCATTGCGCAGATCATGCAGAGTCCTATTACAATTGCTTTGGCCCTAACTTGTGTGGAGAATCTTGCATATCTTGACTCCTCCCATCCTTGTGCTCTTACAATCTTACTGACCCCTTCTTCCGCAAATTTCCCTGAGTTTCAGGATGGGGAGAGATTAGGCAGGCCTGATTCCAGTGGTTGATATAGAGTCTCTGATGTTCTGAATTATGGTTTGTTGATTTTTTTTTCAGTTTTGCTGCTCCTGCAATGCCCTTGGCTCCATTCTGATGGATATTGGATGTCACCCCTGGCCAGAGATAAAAAGCTGTTAAAATAGAGTCTTATTGTAAGGATAGATTCAAAGGTAGATGGAATAAGAGTAGGAGACTGTGGTGAGGGATGGGTCAGTCTCCCATTGCAAAATGGTTACCTTCTATCTGGTAAGATCATACCCCATCAGTTGCAAGTGACCAGGAAGGAAAGTCTGTGAGCTTAACCAGATGTCTCATTACTTACTTGCAGTCCTTGATGGTGACCTATTATCTCTGCTGTAGCATGATCCCCTCTCTCCTTGTTTCTGGTGGGGCCCTCCTTCCCCTTCTCTCCTGTTTATAATCTTTGCAATTACTGTAGGTATTACAGAGATTTATCTTTCAGTGTGTCACTAAGTGGGTTTGGTACTAGGATCCACCTATTAGGGAGTACATATTAGGGAGTGTGGGATACTTCACTCAATATAATTGTTTCTAATTCCATCCATTTCCCAGCAAATTGCATTAACTCATCATTTTTGATGGTTGAGTAGTATTCCATTGTATAAATGTACCACATTTTCTTTATCCACTCGTCAACTGTGGAACATTTGGGTTGATTTCATGACTTTACTATTGTGAACAGTGCTGCTGTGAATATGGTAGTGCTTGTTCCATCGAGGTGAATATTTGCTGTATGGAGGGTTATTCCCAAAAGTGGAATAGCTGGGTCATATGGCATTTCAATCTTTAAATTCTCTAAGAATTGCCAGATGGCTTGCCAGAGTGGTTATATGAGCCTGCATTCCCACCAGCAATGTAGGAGAGTTCCTCTCTCTCCACATCCTCTCCAGCATTTGCTGTTGTTCATATTGTGGATTTTTGCCATCCTGACCTGGGTGAAATGATATCTCAGGGAGGTTTTCATTTGCATTTCCGTGATGGCTAAGGATGTGGAGCATTTTTTAAGATGTTTGTTATTTTAATTTTAATTTCGTCCCTGGTAAAGTTTCTTTTCAGTTCCAAGGCCCATTTTTTAATTGGGCCATTTGTTTCCTTGGTGTTTAGTTTTCTAAGTTCTTTGTGCACTCTGGACAATAGAGCTCCATCAGATGTATGGTGAAGCTCTTAAATTTCATAAGACCCCATCTGTTGAGTGTTGGTTGTATTGACTGTGCTATTGGATTTCTGATTGGGAACTGTTGGCTTAGTCCAATCAGCTCCAGGGAGTTCCCTACCTTTTCAACTAAGGTTTTTATAGTCTCTGGCCTTATACTGAGGTCCTTGATTCATCTGGAATTAAGTCTTGTACATGGTGACAAGTATGGGTCCAGCTTGAATCTTCTGCATGTGGATAACCAGTTTTGCCAGCACCATTTGTTGAAGATGCTGTTTTTTTCCATTGGATTCTTTGGGCCCCTTTGTCAAAGATCAAATGGCTGTAATTGTGTGGGCTTATATTTGGGTCTTCAACCCTTATCCATTGATCTCTGTGCTTATTTTGAAGCCAGTACCAGGCTGTTTTTATAACTATGGATTTGTAGTATAGACTAAGTTTTGGTATGGAGATACCTCCAGCAGTGTTTTTGTTACTCAGGATTGTCTTTGCTCTCCTGGGTCTTTTGTGCCTCCATATGAATGTTGAGATTGTTTGGTCAACTTCTTTAAAGAATTGCTTTGGGATTTTAATTGGTATAACATTGAGTCTGTATATTGCCTTTGGTAGGATGGTCATTTTTATGATGTTGATTCTGCCAATCCAGGAACATGGGAGGTCTTTCCACCTTCTGGTATCTTCTATAATTTCTTTCTTAAGGGTTTTAAAGTTTTCATTGTGAAGGTCACTTACCTCCTTGGTTAGGTTTATACCAAGGTATTTCATTTTTTTAGGGGCTATAGTAAATGGGATTGTTTCTCTCAAGATTTTTTCACTTCTTTCATTCTGTGCATATAGGAAGGCCACTGATTTTTGTATGTTTATTTTGTATCCTGCCACCCTGCTGAAATTCTGTATTAGTTCCAGGAGCTTCCTGGTGGAGTTTTTGGGATCACTCAGGTATAAAATCATGTCATCAGCAAATAGAGATAACTTGACTTCTTCCTTGCTGATTTGAATCCTTTTTATCTCCCCTTTCTTGTCTTATGGCTTCGGCTAACACTTCAAGTACAATATTGAATAGAAGTGGTGAGAGTGGACAGCCTTGTCTAGTTCCTGATCGAAGTGGGAATGCTTCGAGCTTTTCCCCATTGAGTATAATCCTTGCTGAGGGCTTGTTGTATACAGCTTTTATTATATTGACAAAGGTTCCTTCCATTCCAACTGTCTCTAGGGTTTTGATCATAAAAGGCTGTTGGATCTTACCAAAAGCTTTTTCTGCATCTATTGAGAGTATCATGTGGTCTTGGATTTTAGACTGGTTTATGTGGTGGATTACATTTATTGATTTGCGTATGTTGAACCAACATTGTGTGCCTGGGATAAAGCCTACTTGTTCCCTGTGGATGATCTTTTTGATATGTTTTTGAATCTGATTTGCTAAGACTTTGTTGAGAATCTTTGCATCTGTGTTCATCAAAGAGATTGGCCTATAGTTTTATTTTTTTCAATGTATCTTTATTAGGTTTTGGGATTAAGACGATATTAGCTTCAGAGAAAAATCTGGTAGTGTTCCTTCCTTTGCTATTTGATGGAACAGTTTAAGGAGTATTTGTGTTATTAGCTCCTTAAATGTCTGGTAGAACTCTGTGCTGAATCCATCTGGTCCAGGACATTTTTTGGTGGGAAGATTTGATATTACTTCATCAATTATTTCATATATTATAGGACTGTTTAAATAATTCGCAACTTCCTGATTCAATTTTGGTAAGTTGTGCTTATCATGCATTTCGTTTGTGTTGTCAAATTTCACAAAGTATCAGCTTTTGAAATATGATGTATAATATTCTGAATTTCTTGGGTATCCATATTGATAACTCCATGTTCATTTCTAATTTTGTTAATTTGGGTTTTCTCTCTCTTGCTTTTGGTTAATTTGTCTAGGGGTGTATCAATCTTATTGTTTTTTTCAAAGAACCAGCTTTTTGACTGGTTGATTCTCTGTATCATTTTCCTAACTCAATTTGGGATATTTCTCCCCTGATTTTGCTAATCTCCTCTCTTCTACTGCTTTTGGAATCAGATTGCTCTAGTGTCTCTAAACCTTTAAGTTCCATTGTTAAGTTACTTATTTTTGTTTCCATTTTTTGATGTAGTCATTAAGAGCTATGAACTAACCTCTTAAGACAGCTTTCATTGTGTCCCAGAGATTTTGACAAGTTGTATTTTCATTAACGTTCAATTTCAGGAAATCTTGAATTTCCTTTTTAGTTTCTTCCTGAATCCAATTCTCATTCAGCATCATAAGTGTTAAGTTTCCAGTAGTTAGTGCATTTTCTGTTGTTTATTGTGTTATAGATATCAAGCTTTAGACCATAGTGGTCTGATAGGGTACAGGCTAGAATTTCAACTTTCCTGTATATGTGAAGATTCGTTTTGTGGCTGAATATGTGATCTGTTTTGGAGAAAGTTCTGGGTGCTGCTGAGAAAAATGTGTATTCTTTGGTGCGTGGATGAAAAGTTCGATAGAGATCTGTAAGGTCCATTTCTTTAAGGGTTTGTTTGAGTTCCAGAGTGTCTCTGTTTTGGTCTGTTGATCTATCCCATGTTGAGAGGGTAGTGCTGAATCCCTAAGAATTATTGTTTGGGGGTTGATTTCTCGCCTTAGACGCTGTAGAGTTTGCTTAATGAACGTGGAAGGGCCCGTATTAGGTGCATATATTTCAGTATTGTGAAGTCTTCCTGGTGAATTATACCTGTGACTAAAATGTAGTATTCATCTGTGTCTCTTATGTTTTTTTTGGTTTGAAGTCTGCTTTGACCGAAAGCATAATGGCTACCCCTGCCTGTTTCCTGGTTCCATTAGCTTGCAGAATTTTAGACCAGCCTTTTGTTTTTAGGATGTGCCTATCTTTTGTGGTGAGATGAGTTTCCTGAAGGCAGCAGATTGATGGGTTGTGGTTTTTAATCCAAGTTTGTAATCTGTGTCTCTTGATTGGTAAGTTAATACCATTGACATTTAATGTTATAATGGAGAAATTATTTTTAATTCTGGACATTTTTTATGTTTAGTGGCTTTTGTAACTGTATTATTTGACATTTAGGTTTTGTTGGTATTATACTTCCTTTCTGTCCTCTGTATACGCTTGTTTTTTCTTCAAGCCTGAGTATCATTTCTAGCATTTTTTGAAGGCCTGGTTTGGTAGACATGTATCCCTTCAAGTTGTCTTTGTGCTGGAAAACTTTTCTTTCTCCCTCGATAATGACAGATAGCTTTGCCAGGTATATCATTCTGGGTTGATATTTTTGCTCATTTCATACTTTAAGTATGTCTCTCCAAACTCTTCTTGCTTTTACTGTTTCCATTGAGAAGTCATTTGTTATTTTAATAGGTTTACCTTTAAAAGTGACTTGATTTTTTTCCCTTGAAGCTCTCAGCACCTTTTCTTTGTCTTGAATGTGGAGTGTTTTGACTATTATTTGCTGTGGCGATTTTCTGTTTTGGTCATATCTGTTTGGTGTGCGGAATGCCTCTTGTATTAGGATGGGCCTTTCATTCTTTAGTTGAGGAAGTTTTCATTTATGATAATTTGAAAAATTTCCTCAGGTGTGGTATTTTGGGATTCTTGCTCTGATATTCCATGAATGTACATGTTAGGCTTCTTCAGGGTGTCCCATAGCTCTTGAATGTTCCTCTCAAGTATCTTTTTGGCTTTAACAGCCTCTTCTATTGAGCTGGTTAGTACTGCCACTTTGTCTTCAAGATCTGAAATTATATTTTCTGCTTTGTTAGTTCTGTTGATAAGACTCTCTGTTGAGTTCTGGGTTGAAGATAACTTGTCTTTTGGTTCAATTTTAAACCCTTCCTGAGACTGTTTTACCTGCTCTATGCCTATTTTTGTTTCTTGAAGTGGTTTTCTCAACTTCTCCAAGTGTCTGTTGTGTTCGTCTTCAAAGTGGTTGATGTAGTTATTTAACTCTTCCCGGATTTCCTCTTTCATAGTATTGATCATGATAATGATCATACTTTGAAAGTCATTATCTTGGGTCTGGCTTTCTTGGCTATTATCTGTGAATTTGTTCTGGTTGTAATCCATCATTACGGGGTTAATTCTTTTGGTGGGAGATTTGTCTTCCTGTGTTTTGTTTCTCATGGATCTGCACCTTGACTTGGGCATTGTCATTTTGTCTCTTACGACTTTTCAGTTGCTGTGTGTTTTTGACTGAACTGATTTAGTTGATATTACTACTCTCAGGCAGTTATTACTAGTGCTTGGCTTATAGTTGGGTTCGTTTGTCTGCTGTTAGTATTATCTCCTAGATGAGGCTATTAGGCTGTTAATGCATCAGTTAAGTCAGGTTAAGTAGACAGGGGGTGAATATTAGTATGGTAATGCACTCTTTTGATTTAGTATCTTGGTGATATGTGAGGGTGAGTGATATAATCCCTGGAGTTGTATATATTTTTGTGGTGGCTGTATGGAAAAGTTAAACTACAGTGATTAATACTTAAAAGGAGCAGTATAGTAAAAGAAAGAGATTTACTTATCTTTGGGCTGGATGTGAAGAATCTCTCCCATGTGGTAGGATGATTTTAGAGGACTTCAGATGTATGGCTTTTATCCCTTAGAACTTTGCTTGGGTTTTCTTTGGATTCTGTTGAATTCTGAGTAGCAGTGTGTCCTCCATGGAGCACGAGCAAGGGTCCCCAGTGGGTCAGAGGGGGAGAGAGGCTGATGGTGATGGCAGAACTCTTCACCTGGGACCTGGGACTTGGCTTAATGGCCCACCCAGGCTCCAAGGATGGAAGAACCAGAGAAAGTCCTGTCCCAGTCCAGTGGGCAGGTGGGCGGGAGGAACACAGGGGCTAGGGCAAACCGGAGGCAGCCTGGGTGTTGCCTGGGCTGGCTGGTGGGAGAAGCTGAGACAAGGGGCGACCTGGGGGCTGGGGAACTCACCTGGGATGGAGGACCGACCGACTGGGAGCGAGTCCTGTCTTGGGCGAGCAGGCGGGCCAGGTGTTTAACTTTTTAAGTTCTTTGTGTACTCTGGATATTATACCTCTATCAGATGTGTGGCTAGTGAAGATTTTCTCCCATTCTGTGGGTTGTCTTTTTGTTAGGTTTGCAATCTTTTTAGCTGAACAGAAGCTGTTTAATATCATAAGATTCCATTTGTTTGAGTGTTAGTTCTAGTGCTTGTTTAGAAAACATTGACCTAGCCCAATTTGTTTGAGAGAATTCCCTACTTTTTCTATTAAGGTTCCTATAGCCTCTGAGCAATATTTTTTTTAAATTTTAATACATTTTTTATTATTATTTCAGCTCATACAAACTTAATAGGTACAGCAGTTCCCTCTCTCCCTCCTCCTCCCCCTGAACCCCCTGCTCTCCCTCCCCTCACCCCTCCCGCCCCATCCCCCTGTGCCTCCCGCCCCAATTCCCAGAGTCCTTTCTTGTGCATGCCTGACTCTCCTCTGGGCCTCCTCTCCGATGACGTACAAGGACCCAGTGGCATTTCCCTGAACTCTTTCCTGTGTTCCCTTTAAGGATAGGAACACTACTGTGGCTGTCTGACCAATATTTTTAATTACATTTTTATTACCTTTTTTGCCTAATTATACAAGCTCAATAAGTACCTCCTTCTTCTTCTTCCCTCTTCCTTCTTTGATTGTCCCCCATTGCAACCTCCCCCCTTCCCACCTCCCCTCCCTCTCATCCCTTTTCCTTTCCTCCTCTTCCCTCAGTGCTGCCTGATTTCTCCCTTCTATCCTCCAGAGCATCTCTTTATGTGGATGCTGAATTTCCCTCTGAGTCGTCTACATTAGTGAGGGTTCAGGACTCAGTGTCATAGCTTGGGGCCCCTTATTGGGCTTCTGGCTAGTATAGGAACTTTATTATGACTGTTTAATCCTTTGCTTCTAAGGATCCTCTGCTTGAAGCCTTCTCCCCTGCGATCTGTGCTAGACTCTAGGGGTTGTTGTGCAGGTCAGGCAAGGTCCAATCATACTGTGGCTATATCCTGGCTGTTGCAGTCCTAACTTGTTTGGAGTATCTTGCGTATCGTCGGTCCTCCCCATCTTTAGACTCTTATGATCTCTTTTCTTGCAAGATTCCCTGAGCTTTGCCTTCTCACCTTCCAAATCCCAGGAGCAGATGGACTCTGGGAACCCTGGAAGTCCAGAGGTGGCCTGGAGGTTCCTCCTGGAGAAGGTGAAGTAACTGCTGAGTGTGTTCAAGGTGCGGATCTACTCAACACCACTGTATAGCCGCAGCAGAATCCCAGGATGCACAGCTCTGAGCTCTCCAGGCTCTTGAGAGTGTGATGGAAGAAGTCAAGGGGCCAAGTTGAGAAGTGACTCTTTAAAGGCTGGGGAACAAGGAACGCCCGTGATAATACATGCTTGAGTGTCCCCCAGAGCTTTGTGGCTGGATTGGGATTCATTGTTTCAGGTCCAGAATGTGCGCCTGGAGTAGGGCAGCAGCCTCTCTCCTGCCATCACTCCTCCAGTTTCTGCCTCTTTCTCCTGGGCCTCTGTAGTTTTGGACCCTCTGAGGTCTGAGAGGAGGAGGAGCAAATAGATGATGGGTTGCTTGACGTTTGCTTGGAAGAGATGCCGTGACAGGTCAAAGCACTCCTCCTTCCTTGGAGGAAAGATTTGGAGCAGAGTGAGAGAAGGAGAGGAGATTGGTGTAGAAGTGGCAAGGTCAGGACTGGTATCCTCAAGGTTTATCAAACTCCTGCGAATATTTGCATTTTCAAATGAAATAAAAAGATCCATACAATTAATCTGGAGGGAAAAGTATAGGATGCTATTATCCACATCCTCGCTAACAGTTATTTTATTTACAAGACAGTGGGTGGAACTGGATATTGTCATATTGGGTGAAATAAGCCAAACTCAGGACACATATCCTGAGTTCTCTTATGTACAATGTAGGTTTCAATTAAAACCTGAAAGTGAAAGAGAGGGCTGGGGAGATGGTTCAGGGAATGTCTTGGCCTCATAAGCAAAAGGATGTGAGTTTGGATCCCCTGATTCTACTTAAAAATATCAGGGGAATATGGTGGGAGACTGTAATTCTGGCCTTGGGAGGTGGAGCCTGGGAACTCTAGAGCAAAGCAATAAGGTGGAAAAGCAATCTAGCATGATTCCCAATGTTGCTTTTGGCATCCTCAAGGTTTATCAAATTCCTGTGAATATTTGCATTTTTCAAATGAAATACTTCACATCCTGAAGTAGTCTCTGGTATGTACACACACACACACACACACACACACACACACACACACACACATACAGAGAGAGAGAGAGAGAGAGAGAGAGAGAGAGAGAGAGAGAGAGAGAGAGAGAATAAAAGATGATTTGAGAAGAGGAAGGGGACCAATGGGGGCTGACCAGGGAGAAGAACCCAGGCTTACTGAATGGGCAGGGGAGCTTACTTGTTTCTTTTTATTTCTTTGGTTTCTACCTTTTATTGCATACAATGTGTTCTCTGTTTCTCTAATCTTTCTGGGTTGAGGTTAATCTCCTTTTCCTAACTCTGAAAAACCATTATGAACAGAAGCAAATCAACAGAGTAAGAAACGTGCTCTTTTGTAGGCAGGTCCTCTTATCTTCCCTTCAGGGACACAGTAGCTGCTTTACCAGACACTTCCTCCCCAAAGGAGAGCAGCCAGCCAGGCAAACAGTGGCAGGTAATTCAATAACTGCAGACAGTCCATGCTTGCACTTCTCAAGCCAATGGTTAACTCATGATCATGATTCTGACTCACTCCCTGATAGCATGTACCAAGAAATCACAACAGACACACATCCCATATGTGCCAAACCTTGCAATCTAGTATCTATCAGAAACTCGTGGTTCTGTGTCCAGGACAGACAAGCTTCCTTGTGCAAAGGAGTAGAAATTAGCATGATTGGCATATCGTGGACGATGCAGGTATTGATGCTCTACAATTTGCTATCTAAAATATTTTCAGTCAAACACATTGGATAGCCACTGCTGGATCTGCAGTTTCCAAATAATTATTGCACTAATGTAGAACATCTGTGCCATCCTCGACGAAATAACACTTTGGCACTGCCTTTTATTAGCAAAAGGAACCACTTTCACAAGAAGTTTCATCCTTTTTACATTATTATCTAGGCAAAGACTTGAACTCCCATGGTAATACACTGTGAGGTGTCATTAATTACCTCCTGCCTATGCACACGCCCAAATGTCTATAAATGAACATAATGACAGTGGAGTTCAGTACCACACTGGTGGCACATTCACATTTGTGGCTGACAACATTTGTCATTTTCGTAGTCTTCCTGAATCATCTGAGAGGCTATGCCCCCATCTCTGAAAGTGAAAATCACAAAAGTCATTGACGATGCCATCCTTGTCATATCATTTAGATTAGAGTCATCTTCCACAATACCAAAAAAATGGATAAAACTAGCTGTTGCAGTTACTCTGCATATTACCAATAAGTTCATAGCTGAAGAATTTAGGGGAACAAGGGAGTTTTATTGTTTCATATGATTCTCAGTTACAGTTCTTAGTTAGCTTGGAGAGTTCATACCAATACCAGAAGCTGAGAGAACTGGTCAAACCATATCAACATGATTGCTGAGAGAGGGAGGCAAACCTCACTCCCCCAAAACTGCCAAAATATGCTGAAGAATTTCAACTTCCTGAACCAGCTCCCTTCATTTTACCTCCCTGCCCAGGGAATGGACTACCCACCATGAACTTGATCAGATTAGTTATATACTCTGCTACAGGCTTTGTCATGAGATTACCTTAACTACTAGTTCTTCACAAATGGACCCAGAAGTCAGCCTTCAATTGTCATGTTGACATATCTAACTAGCACACTGTTTAAATCCATTACATGGAGACAAGATGTCTCAGTTATATCAACTAGAACTGCCGTTCCTACTCTGACAGAGTCACACATTACTTCTACACCTGTCCTTCTGTGTAGACACATAAGTAGAAGAAATCAGATTTTCAGTCCTAAGACTACTACTTTACTCACTTCTAATTCAATTTCCCCTACATGCACTACAAAAGAATCTTTAATATAAAGCATGACTGATCAATGTGAGTTTAGATGATAATGAATGTCTCTTTCCTTCTTTGAAGGGTTATTTTCCAATAACATCTAATGCACCACTCAATACAGATTTCAATAGCTGTTGGATATATTTAGAGACTCAGCATCCCTAAATTTAGAGTCCATAAAATGTGCCAGGAGGTTTTCTTACAAATGCAAAAATGTGTCAGATTGTGCTCTTTAACTCTAAATCTGTTGCAGCCAAGTACAAGGGAACAATTCACATGACCTCCTGTGGATGCAGATGTGAACATGTTCCAGACTCTTTCTATGTCTGGTTATCTGACGGTCTATTTTTTCATATATTAGTTACTGACCTTAATTCTAAACTCCTTGTCTTTTAGGATGCAAAAGAAGTGCTCGAAGTCAGAGGCAGATTTGAAGCTTAGTTTGGCAAACTCAGGCATTTCCTCTTAGCATGTCTCTGAGACCCCGCCTGTCACAGATGACTTCTGTATCTTCTGCACCATTCTGTATGAAGAAAGTCACTCACTACTGCAGAGGCACCAGAGGCTGTTGTAAGTTTTTCAGGTCCTGGAAGCAGGACACCTTCTGTGGCTCATCCCTTTTCCTTTCTGGGGTTCAGCTTCCTAGGGATGATTACGTTATAGAAGTTGAAGTCCTACTCTGAGTGGAAATCATAACTGTGAGCCAGCTTGGACTGATAGCATAGCTTGTAGAGTGAGTTGTCTAAGGTATAGAATGCTCTTCTAAACCCTCCAACTTAAGCCTAGGATCAGACTATCCTTTTGAGCTTGAAAGGAATTGAGGGAAAGTTTGTAAGGCAAAAAGAGGGCAGAAAAAAAAACCATCAAGGATGCCAGAAGAGATGGTAGATGTGCAGAATGGAAAGTCAGGAACTTGGCAGCCAGTAGGAGTCATAAAGAGCAGTAACAAGGTTGGTTCTCCTGTCTACCTTCTGCATTGTTAGACACCTCATTGGTATTGCTTTATAAGAAAAAGTCAACATTGAGATTGTATCTGGAGTTTGGGGACCTGTATGTTGTCACTTCTTAAGGAGGGCTGTTTCAGTTTCTTTTCCTAATGCTGTTCTCCAGTTCCCTGGCAAAAGTGACTTAGGGGAGAAAGAGCTTTAATTTTTTTTAAAATCACAGTTCAAGGTATAGACCATCAGGGCAGAGAAGTCAAGGCAGCTGGAACCTGAAGCAGCAGGTCCCATTTCATCCACAGTCAAGAGGCAGAGTGCAATGAATGCTAGTGATCAACACACTTTATTTATATGTCCTGGATCCTCCTTCTCATTTCAGTTAGCCTAGTCTCTTCTCCTCATGGCCCAAACTTGAAAGAACCAAAGTCTCATGTATGTGTATGTGTATGTTTGTGTGTGGTATGCGTGTGTGCGTGTGTGTGTGCGTACATGTGTGTGTGTGTGCATGCACATGCCTATGGAGACCAAGGAAGACTTTTGGAAGGCATTGTGAATGACCATGCCTCCTTATTGCTTTGCTGTGGGGTTTTCCAGGCTCTGCCTTCCAAAGCCAGAACTACAGGCTGACTAGCCATATCTGCCCAACATTTTTACGCAGGATCTGGGGATCTGAACTTAGGGTCTTTGATTTGTGAGGCCAATGGCTTAACCCCTGATACATTCCCCAGTCCAGAAAACAAGGATCTTAATACTCACTGCAAGGGCGTGTCACCAGTGACCATAAAATGGTCCTTTACACTTCATCTCTTAAAGGGGTCCCTCCCCACCAACAGAGCCATAGGCTGGGAACAAAGTCTTTAACAGATGAGCCTTCATCCAAACCACAGTACTCTGTGAGCAAGCACTTTCACTTGGTGGCTTCCTGCAAGAGCCTTCTTCAGCTAGCTAGTCCTTTCCTGGCACTCATGGAAGGTATGGGTCTGTGGTTCACAAACACTGGACGCCCCAGTTCAGGTCTACATGTGTTGTTGAGAAGTGTGTTGTATCCAGCAAGTGTATTTCTGCTTTTAACAAGTGCCAGACAGTGTTAGGAAGTACTCATGTGATATTATAAAATGTATATTTGGCTTCCATCCTAAAAGCCTTTGAATCTCTAGAGTGATAGGACGATTGATAGCTAGGTCCTGAGTAACTTCAGGATAGGCTCTCTCCAAAAAGATCATGGCAGGAATGGAGGACTTTCTGCCTCACCCACAGCACAGATATCTGACAAAGGATATATGATTGTGCCATAAGTATCTGAAGGCCAGGGCTGAAGAGATGGCTCAGGGGTTAAGACTCTGCCTCCTGGCAAGCAGAAGGTCCTGGGTTCTGTTCCCAGGTGCCATTTAAAAACAACAGGTCAGAATGGTGGGGTCCTGCCCTTCTGACTCTGATAGGCAAAGCCTGGGAAATTCCAGAGTGAAGCAAAAAAGAAGTAGAAACAATTCAGGATGATTCTTGAAGTTACTGTTAGTCCTCCACAGGGACACACAGTGCCCTCTGATATACACATACACACACACGCACACATTTAAAAAAAAAGAGTCTGAAGGCTGAGTGGATCACTGATAGCTAGTTATTTAACTACATGACTACTTAATAAAGCCCCCATAAAAACCTCCTGAACTTCTGCACAGTGGACACGTGGAAGCTCTGGGAGGTGGTGCCCCTCCTCTATGCCTTGCCCTCTGCCCTCTTTCATCTGCCTGTTCATCTGTTTCCTTTGCAATATCCTTTATTAATAAGCCAATAAACTAATAAAGTGTTTTCCTGAGTTCTGCTTTGGCAAATTCCTCAGAGCGAAGGAGTGATGGGATGAAGGGTAGCTGGCTCCTAAGCAAGGAGAGGTGTTAAGATTTTGATGGAAGGCAACAGGTGAGAAGCAGAAGCCAGGGCCTGTGTTTGCAGCTGGCCAATGACGCAGAGGCAGCTTGGCCAGGCCAAGTTCTCAAATTGTGGAACCTGATGATATCGCTAAGCAATGTCAGAACTGAGCCAAATCAGGGAACGCCAGCTTGTCTCCTGGAGAATTGTTTGGCTGTGGGCAGAAGTCCCCACACATGTTTTGGTGACTCAAGATAAAACATTGTGTTGACTATGAGATAAAGAAGAATGCTGGCTTATATATATCTATATAGTTCTCTTTCCATATTTTACTTATTTATTTTAAATATTTTATTTATTTTGTGTGTGTGTGTGTGTGTGTGTGTGTGTGTGTGTGTGTGTGTGTACATATGTGTGTCCATATTGGGGGCACTGTGTGCCCTTATGGAAGACCAAGGGTGACCTCAGAAATCATCCTGGATTGCTTCTACCTCCTGTTTTCTTCGCTCTGGGATTTAATCTGAATGTCTGGCTTTACACATCTCACACACAACTATGCACATACACCTTTTTACACACACATCAACACATGCATATACCATGCACATGTGCACACACAATTTGTACGCACAATACATCTATGAAGAACATATCTGATAATCACAGCTAGTAATAGAATGCTAGCAAAAAAACCAAGATGAAGATGTCTGCCCTTGCCATATTTGTTTAATACTATTCCATAAGTAATAACCAATACAGTAAGGACAAAGAAATACAAACAGGGATAAAGCATATGAAAAGAAGTTTAAAAATAGACTTTCAAACAAACATGTCCATAGAAAAATCTCAAGAAATCTAAACATTATTGACTTTCATTTATAATTTTGTCAAATACAGGATTCTAAGTAAAACTAAAATTCTGAGAAAAACCAAAAATGTCTTGATAAAGAAAAACATGTGTATAATGTAGGAAACCTTTGTCTAACTTAAGGTTAAATATTTCCTTTTTGCTCCCTTCTAAAATGATATCTCCTTAGAGCTTTAGATTTATATTTAGTACAGAAAAGAAAGTAAGATTTAAAATTAGTATAATTACCATTTTGATAGACATTTGAGAGATGATTATTTTAACCCAACAAGAACAGGATATTATGAAAAACAGGTAATCAAACAGCCAAGTATTATACTCTCAATACTTGACAATTATTCATATATTTTTGTTTTGTTATGATTTAGTGTGTGTGCATGTGTGTGTGTGTGTGTGTGTGTGTGTGTGTGTGTGTGTGTGCGTGCATGCATATGCTCATGCATACATGTTTGCACATACCACAGCTCACATATGAAGACAGAGGATAACTTTTGGGGGTTGGTTCTTGCCTTCTGTCTGGTTGAGACAGGGTCTCTCTTGTTTCTGCTGTAGTGTACTTCAGGTTCACTGGTCCCTGACCTTGTGGCTGACTTTTCCGTCTCCACCTCCCATCTGACCTTAGGAGTGCTAGGATCACAGGTGCGTATCATGGAATCTGAATTTTTACATGGGTTCCAGGGATCAAGCTCCAGTTGTCCGGTTTTCTCAGCAAGTGCTTTTACCCACCAAGCCATCATCCCCACCTCTAATGATACTCTTTTTGAAAGAGTATTATTATTGTCTCCATTTGACTGATGGTGAATTGAGGCGTGGAGACGTTAAGTGACTTGGTGAGATCACACCACTGCAGTGTAAGAACTGAATGGAAATGGACTCGAACAGACAATGAAGCAGTAAGCTGGGAGCTCAAACGATGCTCTTAAACACAGTAGTAAAAGAGAATAGCTTCTATGAATAGATTAAGAGATGGTAGAAAACCAGCTTAAGGTAACGTGTCTTACTGTGAGTTCTAGAAGAAAAATGTAGTGGAATTGCACAGATAATTTAAAAAGTAACATAAATTTCCTGGCTTGTTTACATTTCTGTTACTATTAACTAGAACAAGAACCTAAAGAACAGACGGAAATAGATCAATAAGGAAAAACAGCCAATGAACCTATATATAGGAAGACAGTACACCAAAATACTTTGTAAATAGTTGCTATTATGCCCATAGATTTGAAGAATACTTAGCATGCAGCCTAGAAGTCTTCTACAACAGAGGTAGAGGATCTCAACAGTGTAAGGCAGTAAAAGAACAGTGAAGTGGACGACAATAGTCAGCCATAATGCAGAATACCAGCGGCTCAGAATCAGGCCAACCTAATCTTTCCCCATCCTAAGGCTTAGGGAACCTCATAGAAGAGGGGACAGTGAGAGTGTAAGAACTTAAAGATGGGAAGATCCACCGTTGGACAAGACATTCCATTCAAGGAAGGACTGTTACAACCAGGACCTCACACAGTGACTTGTCCTTACTAGACTGCATAATGACTGACATACCAACATGACCCCACAGAGTATCAAGGAACTCAATAGAGATAAGAACATGCGGTGGAAACTTTGGGGACTAAAGCTGGATAAGTGAAGGGAAATGCCCCTAACAGTGGGATGGCTCCAAGAGGAGCAACTTAGTACACCACAAGAGGCTTGAACCCCTATAAGAGTAGACAAGTCAGAGGGAACTCTGAGATACATAGAAGTAGACAAGCAAGAGGGTGGGAGAGAGTGGGATGGATTGGTTAAGTGAAAGGAAGGTATAGGAGGCAGAATGGAGAGAAGCAGGGATAAGTATTGAATATGCTTGTAAAACTAGAAAAAATAAATAAATGAATGAATGAATGAATAAAAATAAATAAATAAATAAATAAATAAAACATACTAGGAAAAGATAACAGCTTCTACGAGTAGATTAAGGGATGGCAGAAAGAAGACTTAAGATAAATGTGTCTAATTAACTATCTTGCACATGACTTCCCTCTTCTCCCATAAATGAATAAAAAATAAATAAAATACTTGGGCTAGAGAGATGGCTCAGGGGTTACGACTCTGTCTCAAAAGCAGAAGATCCTGAGTTTGGATCCCAGGTCCCATGTAGAAACGATGGTGGCCTGTACTTTCAACTCTGGTGGACAAAGCCTGGGAAATCCCAGAGTGAAGCAAGGAGGAGATAGAAACAATCCAGGATGATTCCCAAGGTCACCCTTGGTCCTCCACAGACTTCCTCTACTACTCTTACTTCTTGAGACAGGGTATCTCTCTTAATCTGAAGCGCTTTGATTGGACAATACAAACTGGCCAGCAACCTCCAGCCATCCTCCTGTCTTTACAACCCCAACACTAGGATTATAGCTATGTGCAACCCCACCTGACTTTTAAAATGAGGATGGTGAAGATCAAAACTCAAGTTTTCACACTTGCTTAGTGAAAGTCTAACTACTGAGCCATCTCCCTAGCTTTCTTACATGCAATTTTTTTTCAGGGTAAAGCAAGTTCTTTTTATTCTTGTCCTTCCCAAAACCTTTTAAAAGATTGTAAGTGAGCTTCAATCTCTTACTCATTCTGCTAACAGAATGAGCTACATTAATTAAATTGTAAATTATCGAACAAATTTACAGCCCTAGGTTAAGCTATTTCTGGTCAGGATACATATATACATATGTGATTTGATTACTTACTATTTTTAGAGGGTTTTATGCATTTGCTTTGATAAATAGATGGCATAGTTATTTCTTAGAGGAAATCTTTTGGCACTAAGATCCTGCCTGATTTGATTCACGTGTAGCGCTCACCTCAGGCATTTACTCAAGGAATGTGTCCAGCAATGTATCACATCTTCCTTAAAGAAGTAAGACACTCAACCTGACATCATCTATATTTAAAATAATTTTTTACATTTATTCATGTACACACACACACACATATGTGCACAAAAATGACAGAGGATAAATTTGTGGAGTTGGTTCTCTCCTTTGACCATATGGGTCCCAGGAATAAAACTTAGATACTTAAACTGGACAGCAAGCACCTTTTTCATTCTGAGTCATCTTGTTGGCCTTCAGTTGGGTTTAAATTTTTACTTTGTGTTGGGTTTTTAAATTTTGAACCCAATTCTTTCATAGAAAGAGGCATTCTTGCCATCGGTTTCTTTTCGTTAATATTTGTGAGCTGAGCTTTTCATGAGAGTTGGTCATTCCAGCTAAGTCATCTTACTGAAGGACACAAAGCTATTTCTTAGTCTTTCATTATCAAATTTTTGATGTCTGCACGTGGGGTGCCATCTTCAATTTTTATTAAGAAGATTTGCACTTTCTATCATTCTTCCCAACTATTTTGCCAGATATATATCTATTTTATAATTCTTTTAGAATTTATGTTATTCTTTGACAGTTCATACACAAATACAAGAGACATTTTATAGCACATCATACATTGCTTTTCTTGATAGACATTCTATGTATTTGCAGAGGATATAGAGTTCTTATCAGTATGTCTTAAATATCTGTAAATATCAGTTATACCCATTTTGCATGTCATTGATTTTACTATTCTATAATTGTCAGTTGAGCTAATTGATGGTGCAGTGGATTTTGTGAACCAATTTTGCTCCAATGAATGGGTAAGTGGGTTAAGTTGTTGTATGAAATTTGACTTATGTGGATTGATTTATGCTTTGTTAGAGTAGATCAATGAAAAAGCTACAGCATTCCCCAAGACCCTATTCATTCAAGACCTGGTCACAGCCGAGTTTCCCTAGGATTTGTCAGGGATGGTATCGAGATTTGCTAGGCTGGTCTAGCACAGATCTCACTTTGAAGCCTGACACTTATTTCCAACACATGATCTCTGTTGTCTCATCTTGATGCCTTGGTGCTAATGAGACATCCCTTGAAGCTTCCCAACTTGGATGGACAGGAACTTTATCATCTATTCTACAGCTCAAATATATCTGGCTCATACCCAACTCTTTAGTATAATTCTCTACTCAAATTATTAGTCCTTTCTTTGTTCAGATACAACCCTTGATTAGGTACAAAGACACCTGCAAGGAATTTTGGGGCCACCCCTCTTTGTTGAGGCTCTGAAGATCCCAGTTGCTAAATGGGTCTGATTTCAAATCCCTGCTTTCTCTGCTAAGTGAGACAGCCATGCTTAACTTGAACTCCAGTTCTGTTCTAGTCTAGCCATTGTCGAGAAGCTGACTCCAGGAAAGACGTAGGACAATTATTCAGCCTTCCCTCTTAAGTTCCTTATCTCTCAGAAAACAGGCCTCTTGCATTATTTTTCATGTATCAACTGCAAATATGTTATGATTGTGTATGGAAGGATGACTAGTTTTGTAGCATTTATTCTCAGGGACCTGTCATTCATCTTTAGTTGCTGTATTTTTTTTAGCATTCTGGCAGGCAGAACCCTAAGGTAATGCCTAAATATCCTTGACTTTGTATCATCTCTTTCTGTTAAATGTGGGCAAACCAATGAGGACACATAACTCCTGTGGTTATCCTACATTTTGCAGCACAAAACATTTCATGGAGGTGATCAAGATCCCAGTAGGCATGTTATAGAAGAGTGAGCAGACAGAGACACCAAGGATCTCAAGAATTCAAGTTTATTTGACCACCTGGGACTCAGGGTCACTCCTGTCCAAAGCTCCAAGTCCCCTATTTGGCTATGTCTTAGATTTTATATCCTTTAGTAACAAGATGGGTTATGGAGCATTTTGGCAATATGTGATTGATCATAGGATTACAGAGAATCACTGGTTAAGAGGGGTCAGGAAGGAAGACTCCCATACAGCCAGTAACCACAGAAGCAGATAGTGGAGCAAGATGGGAAGTCCTGAGCAAGGGCTCCCCCAGCCCTTTCCACAATGACTGAGGGACTAGATAGCCAGGGTTAGGTTTCTTTTCATTTTAAACCAGACCTTTAACCTGAATGGAAATTGCTGCTAGTCTTTAGAGGATAAAAGGCCTAATTAAACCCAAAGCATGCAACTAGGCACATAGTCAGGCTGGTCAGTTCACTCTGAGGATTCCCATTCTTTGCTTTCCAGGGCTAGAATTACAGGCAGGTGGATCTGGGAACTTGTGCTCGGGTCCTTTTGCTTGTAAGGCAAGGACTTTAATTACTGAGCCATTTCCCCAGCCCTGAATAGTCATTGTTTCAAGCCTCTACTTTGTGGCAATTTATTTTTCAGGAACAGGAAACTTACACAGATATGTAAAAGAGATGACTCAGGAATGGTAACTGAAGGGGGCTTCACAAGCAAAGACCACAGGCAGCTCAGATTTTTACCCTGTAAGAGAAAAGTCCAGTTATCTGAAGAGTGCACGGGGGAGCTGCAGCCTGCCAGGGAGAACATGTACAGGAGAGAGAAGCCTGGGGGGCCGCGCCATCTGGGGTAGAGAGAAGAGCACATATGTGCCCGGAGGCACCTTTTTATGAAATGGGTCCATTTTGTGCAGGAGGGAAGAGTCACTACATGGTGCAGTAGCCCAACATTCCTCCCTTTTCGTTTCTTTAGATGAAGGGTGATTGGGAAGAGGGGCAATGTAATGTTAGAACCACTTCCTGTGGAGGGTGGTCGAGGTGTCCTGTGTACCTGTGAGGTAAAGGTTAAGAGCACAAGAGGTTACAGCATATGCTGAGGAAAAGCCCACCGACAAAGTGTAGGTCAGGGAGGCTGACATCTTGGCTTCTTTGTCTGGAGCCACCATCAGGAGACCAGTCAGGAGGAGCATGAACAGGATGCTGCACAGGGATAGGGAGAGTGGGTCACAGCACATGGTGAGGTATTTCTCTGGGAGGCCTCGGATTGAAGATGATTCGTGGTCTGGTGGGGGCTGTCAAGGGAGGAGAATGGACATAGACAGTAGTCTATAGGCACATCGGTGAATTGCAGGTGTTCATATATGGAGTATAGATGAGGAAGAAAAGATTGAAAGTAAAAAAAAAATATCAAATCAGGATTTAGTGAGAGAAAAGTTGATGGTGTTTAGGAAGTCGGCTAGAGTCCACAGCCATTTTGGGAGTAGCAGAGAGTAAGGAATTGGGAGTCACATTTAAGGAGATTGCTGCCAAAAAAGGGTGCTGAAGGGAAGCACAAAGGAGGCAATGGGAGATATTTAGAGAGGGATTAGTATGATTTAGGAAAATAATAGTTTATTGTATGAGCTGTAGCCGAGAGGGGGGGGGGTGTTCTGGTCTGAGGGCAGTGTTTTAGTCTTATCAGCATGCAGGCTTCTTGTCAGTCCTCTGGCCAAATGACATTCCAGAGGGGAATTCTGGAGAATGATTGGGAGTGGGCATTTTTAGGTGAACTTGGGGAAGTTAGTAAAAGGCTGTGTTCCTTCAAGGTAATCCCAGCAGTGGGGGATGACCTTCCAAGATCTTCAGAGATGGTCCCAGCATGGCTGCTCTAGACCTGACTACTTTACCCTTTAACCTTCTGACAACTCAGACTGCTCAAGGGATGAGGGGCGACAACTGTTCTGGCTACTTCCTGCTGAAATGGGGCAAAGGAAGTGTGAGCAGTCAATGATCCTCATCCATGAGATGCTGGGATGGTCCAGAGGTCCCCATATTTGAAGCTTTATAGATATTAGTATGGAAGAGACAAAGCAGATAAATTAAACCTGTAAGATCTAAATAAAAGGATTAAACCATTGTAATTAGGAAGGCAGATAGAATAAACAAAGGGGCTTAGCAGTCTTATTGTGAGTACAGGCAAGAGTTAGTAAAGAAAACCTGTTATCTTGTCTGGAATAGTTATTATTTTTGTCTGGATGAAAGCAAAGAGGAATCTACATATTGGAGGAGATCTTTTTCCACTGGCAGCTGTAAATTTGTAAGGTCATATTTTAATGTCTGTCCAAAATTATGGGGACTGTTTCTAAATCCTTGGGCAGAACAGTCTGAGTTAGTTCTCTTTTCCTTCCTGGGTTCTTGAAAGCAAGGAGATATCTTGGACCAAAGACATGTATGTTGCCATTGAGTATATAAGGAATGTCAATAGTTACTTTGCTAACCCTGTCATTCTCCTGATCTCAACAGTTTTAGTTAAATTGAAGGTTGAGAGAGGCCTAGGAAAAAAGTTGAGCACCAAAATTTGTGCTCCCTTCTCTATTATCAGAGGAACAAAACGGCTTCCCATTTGCATGTTAAACCCAAGGTTCTCATGAGATGCTATTATTAACCTGACTTTTTTGGGGGGAGGGTGCTTTCTTTTGCTGGATATCAGTGGCAAACCCATTTTCCCATTGGAGGGAAGTTAACAGCCCCAGGTTACTTCATTTGTCCTGAGCAAAGGGGCTTTAAACATCTGGGCCCTGGGGTTCAGGGGATAATCTTTCCTCCAAGGGAGAATCCCACAGTCAGGACATAGGCCACATGGAGACTTTTTGTGCTCATGTCAGTTTCTTTCAAGATGTTCAATCGTATTTAATGTATCTTTTTCCTCTTTTCCCCTGTTGAAGGGGGTCCCTAGTTGGTCTCTTTGGGCATGCTTGCTAGTATTCTATTTATCCCCTTTGGGCAAACGTCAAGTTTTGATTTCTTAGTGTTCTTGTTCTTTCTCTTTCCTTCCTTTCTGTTTGAGAAATGAATTTATCTGGACCCTCAGAGAAACTCCTTAAGTTACTTAGGCCAAAATCTTGTAAGGAAAAGGAAACATGAATCTGAGTTGATTCAAATGCACTCAGAATCTCTTGAAGAGAGACTAATGTTGGGTCTGGATTACATTGATACTGTTTAGTTCATTTACATATTCACACAGAGTTTGAACATTTTTCCCCCATTTCAAAAGTGCCCTTCTCCTCCCCCTCCCTGAAATTAAGTTGAGTCTAATTTTTTTATACATTTTTTATTATTATTTCATCTCATACAAACTTAATAGGTATACCAGTTCCCTCCCTCCCTCCTCCTCCCCCCGAACCCCCTGCTCCCCCTCCCCTCCCCCCTCCCTCCCCATCCCCCAGTGCCTCCCACCCCAATTCCCAGAGAGTCCTTTCCCAGTTGAGTCTAATCTTGAAAGAAAAGTTAATATGAACTTCTAAGTGGACATCAAGACAATAGGTACGTGGCTCTTAGAACTCTGTAGCCACAGTATATAATTAGGCACATGGCAATAGAAACATTTACAAATCATTATATTTGAATTAAGCTAGCAAGGTTGTAGCAGAACACGGGAGTACACATGGGAACATGGAATTAGAAGGCAGATTTGTCTCCAAGAAAGGGAGCACATACATACCAGGAGAATTAAGAAATTTCAATGAATTATTCAGAAATCAGTTACATTTTTTTCTTTCTGGCCCCTAGATATGTTGGCATGAGATTCCATAAAAGAAGTTGGAAGAATAAGTAAGTTTATAGTGTCTTTGTGTGCTGGGAACACATGGGAAAAAAATCTTTAAAGGAATCATGTAAGTGATGTTATCAGATCCTCAGTAAGAATACAATATCACCTTTTGTGAAGCTTCCTCAAAATCAAGATCAAACAAGATAGAGTATTTAAGTCAGTTAGGTCTTTTGATGTTATCAAAATGGTTCGTTTTAAATGTGCACATTTTTTTTTAATTAAGCATGCCAAATAAAAAACAGAGTCAAAAACTAAAATAAGAATATAAGCATGCAATAAGATGAAAAAAAATTGAAGTGGCCGCAATTTTGTCATTTTGAAACACAAAACACACATATTACATGAAATCCAGGTAACCAAGCAAAACTAAACACTTTTTTAAAAATAACTTTTAAAATGAGGTCATCGCAGACAAAACACAAAGAACAACAGACAGTTCTTCATGGGGGACTGAGGCTTTCTTTTCCTTGGTTATTTCAGAAACTAGAATAGAGGTGTTTGGGGAAATTAAATAAGAGAGAGGTTGAAAGACACTTTTGCTGGCCAGTTTACCTTAAATAGGTGGTAATGTCCTGAAAGATCTCCATTGGCCGGGAGGCATCTCAGACAGGACAAGCAAGTTTCAACCAAATGCATATAAATCTTAAAGGAACCCAAGCATTTTTTTGATATGAGAAAGATCAGGGAGTGAAAAAGAATGTGAACACTGAATACTCCCTCCACCCCCCACCTCTCTCAGGCGAGCAATTATCTGAGCATGGGGGTGTGTGTTGGAGGGCTGGGCAGAGAAAAAGATAGAGAGTAGTGGGAGGCATGGGCGAGCTTTCCAATGCTGGTAGGAGAGGACAGCAATAAATGGGGGGGGGGCTTGGCACCAAAAAAGGGGAGCTTGTCAGCTGGATTGAAGTCCAAATTGGAGGAGGGGTGGGGTAGAGATGCAGATGGCTGGAGGGTGAGAAATACATTTTTTAGAATTATAAGAGAAGCATAGATCAGGTTTGCAACATAGATAAGAGAATGCTTGGATATAGGGAATCTCTTTCCATTTGCCCTTATGCTCACAGAAGTTATATAGCTCTTGAATAGCATTCAAGTCTAAAGAGCCATTAATAAGCTACTGAGTTTGGTTATCTAAGGGATATTGGGGCCAATCTTGATTGCAATATTGAATCAATTTTTTTAATTTTGAGGCCGGGTATTAAATGTAGTGCCTTCAGATTGCCTAGGAGGCAACCGAGTGGGCTATTGGTTGGGATTCAGAGACTCACACCCATGATCTGCCTGGATGAGGTTTTGAATAGATGGAAGAGGAGTCCCTCAACCACTATCAAAACCAACTGAGGACTGGATTCAATAATCCTGTGTCCGTTTTGTCTAGGAGGGAAGGGTCACTACATGATGCAGTAGCCCAACAGTAATGAGCTGGGAAAAGTTGAGGAAGAGTTGGTTTATACTGACTAGAATAAGCTGAGTATGCTATTCTCTCATTTTGTTAATTATGGTCTATGAAGGCACTTGGCTGTATGTACATAGTGATGGATCCTAGGAAAGAAGGAATTTCCTACTGTGGCATAGGCAATTAACATGCTTTAAATTTGGGGGGGTCAGTGTATATATTGCAGGATTCAGTGGAAGGTGGAGATTCACGGGACTACAAGGTCTTATAAATACAGTAAATAAAATACAGTAAATAAAATACAGTAATAAGCAGAAGCAGGAGAAAGAAAAGACGGGGTTGCAATAAAAAAAATGGCTTCTTCATTCTCATAATCCATCATGGTGTCCTGTGAGGGGAAAGTGATCCCAAGATTCCTTCATGGGCTAACAGAGACCTAGGCATGTGTCAGATTGGAGGTTTTGTGCTGTTTGTTTCCTTTTAACTTTCCTTACATTTTTGGGGTGGAAGTCAGTCCTTTCATATGCTAAGCAGGTGACATACCAGCAAGCTATCTCCTAGGCACTTGGAAAAAGCATCAAGAAATGTTGAGTCCACAACAGATCAGTTGGGACCCTTGGCCAGTTGGGTTTCCTGCAGCTGGACATGGCAGTCATATGTTCCCATGGCTACCAGATGTCCCCTCATATGTTAGATTTTCTCACAGCCAGAAAGAACCTCACAAGCCCCAGAAAGTTTAGATATTTCCTGGTGTTGCAGTTCGCCTGCATGGTTGCTGGTAAATGACCATCAAACGGCTTAAGGGAACAAGGGTTTATTCTCTCTTAAGATTCCTGGTTACAGTTCTCAGTCCAGCTTGATGGGAGAGCACACATCAACACCAGGGTCAAGGGAACTGGCCATACCATCACCATATAATGGCTGACAGATGGACACTCCTTATTTTCTAGACCAGCATGTCTGGCCAAGTGAACAGAAGGATGCTGACTCTCTTAACCAGCTCTCCGTGATGTATTCCAGGGCCTAATCCCACCCACCATAGGCTGGATCTTCCCCATCAGCTGGACAATCTCCTTCAGGTTTGCTCTGGGCTTAACTAATTCTCTACAAATGTGCCCAAAGCTCAAACCCTCAACTGTCAAGTTGACACCTGTGCCTAACCATGACACTTGGTTTCCTGGTAAATGGCTCTAAATTTCTCTTCAGAGAGACCTATGGGGTTACATCGGACAACTTTGCTCCTTTTTCTCAGAATCCAGTCTTGAATGTTGGGGAGCTCTTGGTCCGGAAACTAGAGGAAATGTCACAGATTCAACCCGTGACTCACTCAGGACTCCATTCTCAGAACTGAAGCCTTTCTATTCATTATGCGAGATCAGTCTTTGTGAATGTCCCTCCTATTTCGTTCCTAGTGACCCTTTGATCAGCCACCTGTCTGTTTCTCAAGGTAATTGATGACTCCCACCTCTGTCTAAAAAGACGATTGCAATTGACTATCCTCTTCCCAGAAGTCTGTCATCCTCGATGCCATCAAGGAAGACAAATCCATGAAGACAACTTTTATCTTTACCTCTGGCCTTGCAAGCACAGGACAGGCAGGCATGCCACTGTGTCCCTTGGCTGCTCATTTCTTGATGACATGCTGAAGAGAATGTCTCTCGACCTTCTTGAGTAGGATCCAAAGACACAAAGACAGAAATGGTGCGATGGGGAACCTCTGTGGTAGAAGAGCAACCAAAGTAAGGTAAAGGTGAGTCACTTCCAGATAGTGCTGGGGCAAAGGAAGAGAAGGAAGTATGGGGATGGATCCAGGGGATGTGTTAGACATGTGCTGGGTGATGTTAGGGCCAGAGCAGTTAGGTTCAAGTGTGTGCTAAAAACCTACCAAATGCTGAGCTGAGAGAAGAATAGTAGGCAGAGGAGTCTGGATGAAACCACAGACTTGTGGCCCAGACTTGGCCAGTGGCTGCATCAGGCACACATGACTTCTCATTTCCCCAGCCATGACCCACAATCTCCAGCCATGCCTGATTTCCACAAGAAGCCTCTTTTCCACAAGAAAACTCTTCAACCTGCTCCTATTAACTTACTCTAATTTGTGATGGCTCCCTCAGCATAAACTAAATTCCTTGCTTCAATAACATGCCAGACACTGGGGGTCTCAGTGGTCACACCTATCACAGCTTCTACTCTACCATGTCCCTTGTGAGAGGAGGAAGAGGTGACACTGGGTCATCTCCACATTTGCCTCTGGCTCAGGCATTTTGTAACCCTGGTTCCTTTTGGATTGCTTTGCTTTCAGGAGAATATGTTCTAAAAAGGTCAGCTAACAACCTTTGCTATCTCTGTACATCCCTAGGGTTATTTTAGATAAGAAACTCTTAGGTTGCTGTGCTCACAAACATTGAGCCAACTCTAAGACCATCTGTTTCCTGCCAAATGTTTATCCATGAGGTATGTACATAAAGGAGGAGACAGGCGGCAAACTTGGTTGTTATAAATTATGTAATCATCAAGAGGATACAAAGACAAGACTTTGTAATAATGCCATAAGCCATATCAACTTTGAGCCTAACCCTGTGAAAGAAGCCCATAAAACTCTTATCAAAAGATTGTTTTGAAGCTGGGCCTGGTGACACATGCCTGTAGTCAGGAGACTGAGGCAGGGGAATCACGTGAACCCAGGAGTTTGAGACCAACTTGGGCAATAAAGTGAAATTAATGAGATCCTATTGAAAGAAGAAAGAAAAGAAAGAAAGAGGGAAATAAATAAGGGATGGAAACACAGAGAAACACAAGGAAAGAAAGAAAGAAAGAAAGAAAGAAAGAAAGAAAGAAAGAAAGAAAGAAAGAAAGAAAGAAAGAAAAGACGGAAGGGAAAGAGGGACAGAAGGAAGGAAAGAAAGAAAGAAAAAAGAAAGGAAGGAAAGAAGGAATAAAGGAAGGAAGAAAAGGAGGAAAGAAAGGAAGGAAGACAGGAAGGAAAAAATGAAAAAAGAATGCTTCAGGAATTGGTGAATCAAAGAGATAATGTGGGTACCTTCTTAACTAAGCATATGGGATAGTTCAGTCAGAAAAATAAATGAAGATTCATCTTTGCCTTAGACAAACTACTGGTAATACCCTCCAAAATCTTCTTGTATATGATTCCATGACAGTTTTCTGTCTAGTGGCATAAGCCCTGTATTTCCAACTATTAAATCTTATTCAGACAGGTTACTCTAGATATGCTATTTTGTTTGACCATTCTTATTTTCAAGGGATACCAAGAAAGGGCAAAGAATCTATTCATATGCTCCCTAAGCAAAAACATCAGACATGCCCCTACCAGTTACCTTAAGGTCTACTGAGGCCTTGGTCACTTGAGTACCCTGTATATTCTGATAGTATCTTGTTCTATCCTGTGTTTCTTTTTCAAGTAGCGTGTTTTCTGAAGCCCAAAGCAGCAATGGTGGATATAAGGAGACATGTCCACACTCCTAATTTCTTCAGCTACATCTTTAGCTACAGTTATAAACTATGCACACATGTGCAGAGATTCCCCTTGGAAGTACCAAAGCTTTTTTCTCCCTTGTATATTCATCGTGGATTTGTACAATGGTAGGAATACTTTGGGAAAAATGTAGATTTTTATAAAACAAAACCACTATTTACCATGTGACTCTTGAATTTTAAATATTAATCCAACAGAAATGAAAACATATCTACAAAATGATTTGTGTAAGAATGCTTTACTCAGAATAGTAAAAGCTGGAAGCATTCAAGTATCAGTGGATGAATGGGTTAATTGCTCATGAAATAGCTATCTAATGGAGTTGTGAAAAGCAACGCCTAGTTAGTGTACAAAATGACATGTTGGTTTGTGTTGGAGGGACCTCAAAAACATTACGCTGATGTAAAGAACCATTCATACTTTTTAATTACATTGATAGAAAATCTGGAACATACAAAATTAAGTTATGGAGAAAAATACTAGAAAACAATTGCTTTGGATATCAAGTAGGAAAACCCAGGGAATGGTCACCAGAAACCTTTCATAGTAATAGAGATGCCATATCTTCATAGGGTCTGGTTCATAGGTACTTATGTTAATGAATATGAATGATCTGGGTTTTTCCTTATACATAAATTTTACCTCAAAACTCTGTAAATATTGCAATTTAGCAATGGACAGGAATGCTGATGTGTTTGGCGACAAAATTATCGATGTCTGGAACTTACTTTGAAATGCACCTAGAAACCAAATTGGATGCCCTGACAGATGGTTAGCTGCAGACTATGAGCAAACAAAGATGCTAAATGTTAAAGCTGAAATCTGAGTGAGAGGTACCTAGGTAAAACTGTCCACTTATTTTTTCCATTTTTCATTGTCATGTGTATGTGTATGTGATACATGCATGTATATGATGCATGTGTGATATATGCATGTGCGTTTGCATGTGCATGGGCACATATATATGTGCAGTACACATGCAGATGTGTATGTGTATGTGTGGAGGTCTAAGGTGGACATGAGGAATTGATCCTCCATTGTTCTTCCACCTTATGTTTTGAGGCTGGGTGTCTAATTAAGCCCCAAATCTGGCTAGTAAAGCTAGTTTGGTGAGCCAGCTTGCTCTGGGCATTCCCAGGCTCTGTTTTTCGGAATCAGATCTGGGGATCTGATCTCTGGTCCTTTTGCTTGTACAGCAAGTGCTCTAATCAATGAACCATTTCCCTAGTTCCATCATACTTTTATAAATCCTCCAGTTTTATTTTATGCTGGAATATACTTGCAGTGACCACATATCTGGTCCTCCAGGGAGAAAAATTGCCATCTGTACCATCTGTCAATCACACTGAGAACTGTGTATGCTCATTAGAGCTTCTTGTCTAGAGTAAAAAACATCTTTTGTCATCCATTTCTAAAGTCACTGCCTGAACTGATGGAGAAGTAAGAAGTCTTGAGGCCACAGGAGATCCCTGCTGTGCTTGGTCTCCTGGCATTAGGATGGGGCTGGATGGCATATGCATTGCTGTTCCTCTTCTCACCAGAGCCACACAGATCATATGCATGAAATTGGACTACCACATATGGTCTGTTATCTTCAAAGATGGACCTGGGTTGGGAATGTAACTCAATGATAGAGTGCTTGTCCTGCATGTGTAAGGTCCTGTGTTCAATCCCCATTGCCACCAAAATTAAATTAAATTAAAGAAAAAAAGATGGTTTTTCATTTGGTCTTCTTAAGAACACTGGATTTATAGTCCTGTGGGCCAGGCTGACCACTGTTGAATAAACTGTTCATCCAAATGATTTCTATGGTGTCACATGCCTTTAATCCCAGCTCTCAAGAGGTTGAGACATGAGTATTGAGAGTCTGGATCTATAGATTAAGATCTAGACTTGGAAAAGAAAGAAAAAGAGAGAAAGAAAGAATGCACGTGCAGGGGAGGTAGCCCTAAGAGCAATTCTAGTCAAGTTAATTTATAAACATATAATCCCTACCACCTTCCTCTGGAGTATTCTGTAAGCACAGGTGAAGCCAGGTGCTGACACTGAGCAAGGATCTTCCAAGTCACTGAGCTCACAATGTACCTCACTGTTAATCCTTCCTGCCATAGTCCCACAATGAACTTTCCTTATCCTTCACCTTCTGTCTGGTTCTTCCAGGAAAGCTTGCTGACACAGCCAGGCCTATGAGAAATAAGTCATCTGACAGGTACCTGGGACCCTCAACAAAATCCTGCACTTATGTTGCCTCAAACGGCAGACCACATTCCTTGTTCCCTTGAGGTCATATACCACACAAGATTTACCCTTTAACAGCCATTGCAGCATGGTACGAAATCTCACTCATGGGCCTGGCCATCTCCTTCCCTGTTTTCAAGTCTTCCTAAGACAAAAAGCAGAATCTGGGATTGGGAATATAGCTCAGTTGGTAGAGCAATTGCCTAATGAGCTCCAAGTCCTAGGTTTGATTCCCAGCACCACAGAGACCAGGTGTGGTCTTGTAACCCTAGCATCTGGGATATAGATACAAGAGGATCAGAATTCAAGGTCATCATCATTCAAATATAATGAGTTCAAGCCCAGCCTGGGATATTTGAGAGCTGTTTCAAAAAAATAAATGGTCCACTTGGTCTGACTTCTTAAAAATGTTTAGAATGTTTGAAAGCAAAGCAAAAAATAATCACAAATCATCTCTCAAAATAGTTAACGTTGGGGGCTGGAGAGGTGGCTCAGGGGTTAAGCCTCCGCCTTGCAGGTCCTGAGTTCAGATCCCAGATCCCACGTATAGACGCCAGGTGGAAGCGGGGGCGGCCTGCGCTTCTGGTCCTGGTAGGGCGGAGCCTGTGAATCCCGGGGCAGAAGGAGGTGGAGGCGTTCATGGTGGTTCGTGAATTCGTCCGTGGTTCTACACATACACAGACACACACACACACACGCGTGCACATACACACGCACATGAACACAGTTGAATAAATAATAAAAAAATCCAAAAAAAAGTTAACGTTCATTTCTCATTTTGAAGAATTTCATTTTTTGTTTATTCAAGAAATAAGACACCTTCTGAAATTCAAAATTAGAAGGTACATCTAGATCACCGAAGGCAAAGACAAAGGATAATTATATCTTTTCTATCATTCTTTTTTGTCTTGATGAAGTTAGAAAAAAGAAAAAAAACCTGGGTGCATCAGTAGAGAGAAGGACTTGCTCATATCGAAGGAGGGTGGAGGTGCTGATAGCATCCAGCTTGCCCCAGACCTTCACTGAGCTATATCTGTGTGTTCTGGAATAATTAAGTGTGAAAATTCCCTACAGGGCCCACCTAACAGGGATTTGACTGTGGAAGTTTATCATGGTCCACTTCTTAATCCCAGCTTGTTCAGGAAGAACCAGGATGCTTCAGAATAGGTCTTTGTTTAAAAATCACATATTATTTAGATTGGTGAAATGGATTGGCAGGTAAAACACCTGAGTTCACAAACTTGGTGACCTGAATTTGATTACAGGTGGAAGGAGAGAACTGACTTTTGAATGTTGTCTTCTGACCTTTACCTGTGTGCTATGGGCTTTTTCTCTATTTCTGTTTCTCTGATAAATAAGTGAAATTTTTTTTAAAAAATCTGACATTTAGATAGTCATAAAGAAAGCAAATAGTAACAAAATAATCATAGTAATAATAGTAAAAAAATGTTGCAGAGGATGTAGACAAAGGGTATACTGCAACTGAGAATGCAAACTTGCTCAGTTACTGTGAAAGTCAGCATGGAGGTTCTTCAACAACGTAGAAATAGATCTTCCACATGACCTAGCCACATCCTCCTAGCATTCGCCTGAAGGACAGCACATCAGGGCATCACAGAAACATCCATGCATATTGTAGCACTGATCATAGAGCTAATTTATGGAACCAACTGAGATGTTCAACAACAAAAGCACGGATAAGGAAAAATGTGGTGCATAAAATCTAAGAAAAAGCAAAATAAATTTTTTTTTCTCATGAGTGGTTCCTAGATTATGTATAGATGTATAAAACCATGTGTGTATGTATGGGATGAAAGTAGAGTAAAACCATCTAGGAAAACATTAGTCCTAGAAATTAGTCTAGGAGACTAATTAGAGGGGGGATATGTGCAATGTAAAATATGCACTGATATGAAAATGTCCCTGTGTAACATAGTACTATGTATAAATAGTACACGCAATTAAAGCATTGTTTTACCTGTGTGTATGTGTGTTTGTATGTGGTGGGTGTACATATGTATGTGGGTTGTACACAAGAGGTAACTGGAATATATGTGCCTGTAGAGGACCAATTATCCTGGGCTGTTTTTCCAGTTTTGCTCTGGGTTTCCTAGGCTCTGTCTTCCAGGGCCAGAATTACAGGATGCTTCCATATCTGTTGCTCTACATTTTTTACGTGGGATCTGGGGATCTGGACTCAGGTCCTTTTGCTTGTGAGGTAAAGGCTTTAGCCACTGAGCCATCTTTCCAGCCTGAAAATTTGTTTTAGAACATACAGACACTCCAATTTAACAAATTCTTGTTTCATACCAAACACTATGCTGAAGTCACCATTCATTAATCTCCTTGAACTGCTTATGAAATGGAAACTTCATATTTTAACTTAAATTTTCCTCCTCACTTTCCTAACCATTTCAAACGATTGATTTTATAGTCTATTTCTGAATTTTAACACTTGAAGTACCTCATCTAAATGAAATTATGGAGTTTGGTCCCCCTTTTTTGATTATCATAGTTTCCTTACCATAGTGTCTTCCACACTTCTCTATGCTGGTGCATATCATGGAGTATTTTCCTTCAAAGAATGAGTATCAATGAATATCAGTGAGGAATAATCTAACTAGTTGATTAGTCATTCATCTATTGGTAGACACGAGATAACTTTCACATTTTTGGCTATGGTGAATAATACTGCTATGAGCATGAGTGTACAGACATCTCTCTAAGATCCTGCTTTCAATTTTTGATTGTTTGTGTTTGAGGCAGAGTCTTGTTACATAGTTCTGTCTATCTTGGGCCTCACTGTGTTGCCCAAGCTGGCCTCAAATTAGAGGTAATCCGTCTGCCTCAGCCTCCCAATTACTAGGATAATAGGCATAGGAGGCTGTAATAGTTACTCTTAATTTGTCGCTGTGAGAGAGCATCCAAAGCCAAGCAACTTAAGAGAGAAAGGGAGATTTATTCAGGTTATGGTCCCAGAAGGGAGAAACAGTCTTTCATGGAGGGAGCAACATGGCTGGTGGCTGAAGCTGGAGGCAGACTAAGTCACTGCAGACATCCTGGAGTCTCTCTTCTTCTTCTGTTCTATGGTTCTTTTATCTGGTCTGCTACTGGGAGGTTCCAATCAGATCTAGGGCTAGTCTTTATATTATAATGTATTGATCTGGACAATCTCTTCAGGTAGTCTGACAGCTGATTTTAGTGTGGTCAAGTTGACATCCAAGATTAACTATCATAAATTCACCCCTTGTCAACTTGACACCAGATTACATTTCCTTAGGTCACTCTTAATCTCTATATAAAAAAGTAAGATTCATAATTCCACCTAACATAACGATCCCCATACCATCTCACACTCATTATTTTTCCCAAGACAAGTGAAAAATTCCCTAGAGGAATGCTTAGTATTTGGTGTCCCATAACACAATATCATAGTGTAGATTACATTTTATCACATAACTACAGGTTAACATTATATTACATAGCATAAATATCTTCTTAGTGCAAATCATATTTAGTCCAACTGCAAAAGTCTCAGTACAGATTGCATCAGTAGTCCCACCACAGTCCCTAAATCCAAAGTCCAAAGCCCCCAGTAAAATCAAAAGACAAGTTACATAATTCCAACTTAACAAGATTAAAAAACAGTAGGAAAAACTCCAAATCCTGCAGCTCCAAGTCCAACAGGTGAGCCTCTCCTTGAAATCATCTCAGTTCCAAAGAGTTTTGGTTCCACCCCTCCAATGCAACTGACAATAGAACACATGACCTTCTTGAATGGGCTGGCTCCTCCCAGCATATACAGCTTTCCTTGGCAGAGTCCATGTTGTCACTATTATTTATAACATCTTCATTTCTCCATGGCAAACCAGGCTTTAACTCCACAGCACAAACTGCCCTTTTGGGGCCTGTAAACTGCAGGTTTTCTACCACATGCTGCCTGGATTCTACCATTCTCTGAAACCTTGGAGAGAGGATCCATGACCTCCTCCCTCTTCCATCTTTAATGCTTCTGAAGTGAGGAATACATGGATGACTTTGCCAACTTTTGTGGTTGCATTAGGTTAAAGATAGGCCCCCTCAAATCACAGCTGATTCAGTTTCTCTGTGCTGACTGTAGGAAAAATCTCGTCGTTTTCATGGGTAGTTGCTTTAGGGAAGAAACAGACTCTTACTTTGGAACTTTACCCTTTAGCTCATTCCTTTCCAAAGGATTTGCATTCTTATGGGTAGGAGAAGAATTTTCCCTCAGGGGACAGCATCTCCTATTACCCAAATTGAGAGCTGGCTTTGATTTACTAATGGAAATAATCTCTTTAACAAACAGCTGACATTTTTTTCTCTGCTTCTTCCTGTTTCAACTCTTAAAGTTTGCCCTTGTACTTTCCTTCATCAGGCCTCACAGTTTTTTTATTAATTCCTTGCTCTTTTTCATAACTCTGAAGACAACTAAAAAGTAGCCATATCACATTGTCAAGACTACATAGCTTTGAAATTTCCTCTGTCCAGCACTCCAGTTTAATTTCAGGCAAGCTTTCAGGAAGATGGCAAAACTTCACTAACCTCTCTACCAACACATGGCTCCATTTGTTATTTTTATAATTGCAAATATAGTCTCTGTTTCACTCTGGACCATCAAGATCTGGTCTTCCACTATCTATGTATCACAGCATTGCTGTCTTCTAAGCTTTCACAAGAAAAGCCCATTTGGCCCCATTGCCAAGACACAAAGACTTTCCCAGCAAAAAGTCTCAAAGTTTTCCATATTTCTCCCAACAAACAGTTCCAAAGGCACATTAGCCACATCACAGCATTGATCATACTGCTGGGTACCAACTTCTCTCAGCTTCCCAAATAGCTTCATATTGTGGTAGCAGGTACTCTTAATCTCACAGCACTACCTCACTACTTGGTACCAAAGAGTAATGGTTACTCTTTTTTTTTTCTCCCACATTTTATTTTTTTCCTGATCATACAAGCTTGATAGGTACCCCTGTCCTCTCCCTTCCCACTCCCCTCTCCTGTCATCCCCCACTATACTCTGTCCTCTTCCCCCCTTCCTTTCATCTCCTCCCTCTCTTCCCTTCTGGCATATGTAACCATCTAGAAAATGGGACACTAAACTCCCCTTTTCTCCCCCTTCCTCCTTCCCATCCCCTGGGGCATCCATTTATGTGTGCCCCAAACCTCCTCTGAGTCTGCCACACAAGTGATGATTCAGGACTTAGTAGCATATCCCGGAGCCCCTTCTTGGGCTCCTTGTCACCATGGGAACTCTATTAGCTATTTAATCCCTTGCCTTTAAGGATCTTATTGCCTGGATCCTTCTCCCCTGTGATCCATGCTACACTTTGGGGGTGGGTCATTGACATATCAGCCATTGTGCAGGTTAGGAAAAGTGCAATCCTGGCTGCTACAGTTCTAACTTGTGTGGAGTATCTTACATGTCGTTGGTCCTCCCCATCTTTAGGCTTTTACAATCTTGCCACCCCCTCTTCTGTTCCCCGAGCTTTAGGATGGGGAGAGATTTGGCTGTACTGGTTCCAGGTGAATAATGTAGGGTCTTTGGTGGTCTGAATTATGGTATGTTGCTGTTTTCAGTTTTGCTTTACCTGCATTGCCCTTGGCTTCATCCCCTTTGGTCATTTCCTAACCAAAGATAAAAAACCTTTTAAATTAAGACCTTAATATAAGAGGAGATTCAAAGGTAGATGGAAGAATAGGGATAGGACACAGCAGTGTGTGTGTGTGGGGGGGATCAGTGTCCCATTTGCTGGATGGTTACTGTCTGCCAGGCCTTATACCCTCTCTGATTGGTGAGATCAAACCTGTTCAGTCCCAAGTGACAAGGAAGGGAAGTGAGAGTGAGCTGAACCAGATGTCTCACTACTTACGTGCAATACATGACCATGGCTTATTTTCTTTACTGAAGTGTTTTCCCCTATCCCCTTTCTTTTGATGTCCTTATTCCCCTTCCCTCCTGTTTATAATTCTTTGTGATTATAGTGGGTACTAAAGAGATTGCAATGATTATTCTTAACTGCTGCCGTGAGAGAGCATTCAAAGTCAAACAACTTAAGGGAGAATGGGAGATTTATTCAGCTTATGGTTCTGGAGGAGAGAAACTGTCTTTCATGGAGGAGACTACATGGCTAGTAGCTGAAGCTGGAGGCAGGCTAAGTCACTGCAGACATCCTGGAGTCTTTCTTCTTCATTCTATAGCTTCCTTTGATCTGGTCTGCTACTGAGAGGTTCCAATCAGATCTAAGGATGGTCTTTGTATTATAATATATTGATCTGGATAATCTCTTCAGGTAGTCTGGCAGCTGATCATAGTTAATGCTAGGTGTGGTCAAGTTGACACCCAAGGTTAACTATCACAGATGCCATGTCCAGCTTCTATTTTTTCCCCACTTCTCTATCCTACTACCCAAGCAACTCCCATGTACATCCACAGCAACATCTAGGGTCATAAAAGATTGCTGCCAACACAAGGGCTTCCTTCGCCTTTTTATCTTTCCTCTCTCTCTCTCTCTCTCTCTCTCTCTCTCTCTCCCTGTTCTACTTGACTTAAACTATCCTTTATGTTCTAATGTTCTCCAACCTTAAGGCTAAACTATTTTTTCCATAGCTTGGCTTTCAACTCTGATAAACTTATATTTTCTTATATTCTCTCCCTCATCTAGTTTCTCTTTATCATGGGCCTTCCTGTGGACCTTACCTTTTGTGAAAGTTACTTGAGTCCCCCCAAGAGTTCTTTGGATGCTCAGATCACTGCAGTCAGAGTGTGCCCTTTCTAGGCTAAAGTTAATGTTTCTTTTCAGAAGGTACGTCATTAGGGAGGGGCAGCCTTGGAGGTGATATTCAGATCCTGGACCCTTGTCTCAGGACGTGTCTAGACTTGCTCCCAACTACCGTGCTGTGCTGCTATGCTACCACATACCAAGGAGACCAAGTCAAGTGACCATGGGCAGAAACCTGTGAAAATGTAAGTCACAAATAAAACTTTCTTCTTTTTAAGGCGTTTATCTCAAGTATCTTGCTACACTGATGGAAAGCTGACCAACACATCTGATAATTATATTCTTAACTTTTTGGAAAAGTGTATTATTTTGCATAGTGACTATCCCATTTCACATCCCCAGTAACAAAGCACAGGAGCTCTTATGGCAGGCTGGTGTGATAGCTCGGTGGGTATGGTATCTGCTTGTAAACATGGCCATCTGAGTGTGGTCTCCAGAAGTCCACATGGTGGAAGGAGAGAATTGACTTCTGAAAGTTATCCTCTGACCTCCACCTGGCATCATGCATGCATGTACTCTCTGTCTCTCTGTCTCTGTCTCTCTCTGTATGCCTTAAATAAATAAATAAATAAATAAATAAATAAATGAACAAACAAATAAATAAAATAATAAAGTACTTTTAAAATGAGTTTGCATAGATATCTGAACAAAATCTCCATGGATACAAAGACAGATACTTTTAATTGGATAAATACCAAATTTTATTTAATTCACATTTATTGATGGACATTCAGGTTAATTATACGACTTACTTCTTATGAATAGTGCTTCAGTATGAAGTATGAAGATATCCCTTAGATATAGGTCAAATGTATCATTATTTGAGTTTTTTTTTACTTTCTTCCTCTCTCTCATAAATATATAAAACTCAAATTAAAAAAAACTGTAAGAGACAGTTTAAGTTCATGGCAGCTTTATTAAGACTAGAAATGTCTATTAGTTGAGAATGAACAATTATAACAATCTGTACTACTCACATAATGAAATGCTGCTTAGCAATGTGGAAGAACAAACTACTGTATTAAAACAAGCAATAAGTGCATTATATTGAAGAAATAATCTATGCACAAGAGTAAACATTATATGACTTCATTCATGTAAAATTTAGAAACTAAATAAATTGTCATGGTAGAGAGAGAAATTTGTACCTTGGGTAGGAGTACTGACAGAAGAATCAGGAAAGAATGTTCTAGAATAAAGAAATATTCTTCATCTTGACTAAAGTCATTGTTTACTAAGCCTAGGCCATCTCCCCAACTGACCCATGTCATTGTTAAACATGTATGTACATATGAATTTTATTCTATATAAGGTCTATTTGGATTAAACCTAATAAAATAACTTTATCATGAAATATTTTAAGTGCCAAAAAGCAAAATTAATAGGAACACTACATCTTTGCCTAGGTATTTCAAGTGAGTCAAAAGAAGCAAGTAACCCATATCATAGACAGTAGAAAAAGAAGCAGTGGGTATGTAGAGAGAGAGAGAGACATTTTGAAGCCATCAGAATCCAAAGAGAAATAAAAAGGAAAACAAGAGAAAGCAAATAACCAACACTCACAGGTGATATCTTCTGGTTAAACAGCTTTGTCTAAGAAAGAACAGGAATGGAGAAGTTCTTACATCATCCTGGTCATTAAAGATGTTTGCAGCAATCTAATCCAGCCTTATGGCCATGCGGCTATAAGGAAAGGTGTTCTGTACATCCAGTGCTGGAGAATAACCTTGATTGATCATGAGCTAAATAACCTGCAGTAGCTCACAAAGCCCAAGGTAGAAGAACAGGCAGACTGCTGAGGACCTGCTGCAAAAGCCAGGAAGCCACAGAAAGTGATTCTCAGAGTCAAGTGATAGAAAAGAGACAAGAGAATGACCTTGATAAGCTTAGAAAAGCCATCTAGGCTAACCATTTTGATGCTAAAGAAAATATAAGCCAATGCTGTGAGGCAGTGTGAGCAATAGCATCAATATTACCTTACTGACTTTATGGATCATTTTATAGTTTAAGATGATATTCACGTAGATTATCCTAACTGGCTTTCTTAACAGGTGGGCCAGATGAGAAAGAATGGGCTTATTTCCTGTGTTTGTTTGGTTGATTAGAGATGTGATACCTGCTCTTGAACATTTTCAAAATCTTGGGAGTCCTTCCCAGTTTACATTCCCACCTCATTCTCCAAGAATGATAAATATGATGTGCATGCTACTCTGTGAATGGAAAAGAATATACCTAGAAGTATTAGCATGGCTTGTTTTTTTTTACAATAGAATCACGCTCTCTGTGTATTATCACAGTTTCCGGCCAACATTGACTATAAAAATAAAATAAAAGCAAACTGTGAAACCAACCCTCATGAGGCTTCTGTGAATGTGGCAGAATTATAAAACTCTTAGGCAAATGCAGACAGCTTACAAAGAATAGAGACTGCCTTATTCCTCCTCTTCCCTTTCTCACCTGTTTTCTGCTTCTGTCTATTTCAAACTTATTGCCAGAAAAACAGACGAATTTAGGAAAATGCTTTTACTGCTGTACACTGTCCATTCAATATTCTTGGGACTTTTTTACTTTTGTTTTATTATAAAAAACTATATTGAATGAATTATAGTCCTTGTTCTTTTAACAGTCATTTATAGGTGTATATCTGCATATGTAAAATGTACATAAATTGTTTTTTCTCTTCTTCTTAAATTATTTTATTCTTTGATACTTTTGTACATAATTATAAGGAATTTATGTATTTTCATCCCTTACTTCCCAATCCCATCCCCTCTTTCTGTTCCACTTCATACTTTCTCTTTTCTAGCCAGTCTCCCTCCTATTTTCATGTCTTTTTGTATGTGTGGCCCACTGGGTTTCATCTGGGGTGCTTGCATTGACAGGTGCAAAGGTTATTAAGATGAAAAAGTCCAGTCTAGTCAGTGAAAGTATTTTAATAAAAATATGAAACTGGAATCTGATGTGTTTTTGTGAATCTTTAAGGTGTGAAGAACTGTTCTGGGCAATTTGATATTAAGGTTGGTCTCAGCACATGTATTTGGACTACTACTTAAGTGCCAGACCTACAGAAAAGATGAAGACTCATTCCCCTGCTCTCCAGAAGTGATGCCCTTGTCGAAGGCTCAGGACTATAAATAATTTTAATCTACTTGAGAAATGTCACCAGAGAAGAAGGGACTTGTTTAGGGCAGGCTCATGGAAATAATTAAATGAGAAATCTTGATTTATGGCATGATGGTGGGCCGGCCATTGTGGCTTAGGCACAATTGAACTGATGTTTTCTCACTGGTAGATCTTTCCATGAATGTAGATAATTGATTGCCTGTGAAATGTAGGGAAGGGGAGATGGTTCTGTGTTCTCTGCTCTCCCCTTCCCTGCTTTGAAGCCATGTGAGTGGGTAGGAATTTTGTTGGTCTTGAGACAAGAGCTTCTTTAGCCTGGCTGTAAAAGTTAATGAATATCTTTGTGATGACTTATTTCCTGTCTCCCGGATGGTAGGATTTGCTTTAATATCAGGGAGGACGGGTGTCATAGGACTTGCTTGCATCAAAGCTCATGGTCAATATCTCTGTCAAATATCAAACAGCAAAGTCCAAAGTCATAAAAATATGCACCTTACAAAACCAGGAATGAGCTTGACAGTTGTGTGTGTGTGTGTGTGTGTGTGTGTGTGTGTGTGTGTGTGTGTGTATGTGTGTGTGTGTATGTGTGTGTGTGTATATGTGTGTATATGTTTAAGGCAATGTATCATGCAGCCCAATCTAACTTGAGCTTTATGTACCTAAGGATGACTTCAAGAGCTCCCTGCCTCTACCTCCCAACTGCTGGTATTACAGGTGTGTACCACCATATCCAGTTTATGTGGTGCTGGGAATCAAAGTCAGAATTTTGTGCACATTAGGCAAACACTCTGTCAACAGCTATATCCCTAACTTGAACTCAATAATTTAATAGTGACTTATAGTTTGTGCTGTTTCCTTAGAATTTATTAATAGAATTGGAATAAATTTTGACTTGCATTCTCATAACATGACTATTTCAAATCTTCTACAAAACCCTCTCCTGAACTTTGTTTTTTATTCTTTTAAGTATAGCATTCTTTTTTTTTTTTCTCAGTAGAATGCTACCTGCTTAACTAACTCTGTCTGGATGATCTGCTTCTTTTACAATTATCTAAAACTTAGAGAAACAACAGAAGCAATAATAATAATGATCATCATTTTTGTAATGCTTTCAACAAGAACCCATAGAAAAATAGAAACTCTTTAGAAGTTTAACCAGGAAAGCACAAGTCCTTCTCATACCAAAGTTGGAGACAAGCTGTCCTTAATTTCGAAGGAATGAAACACTGGAGCAATTGAGTATGGGACTCAAAATGGGGTTGTTCCAGTCATTTAAAGAGTGTGACAAAGGAACCACTGGCATCCAGACTCCTATTTGGGGAAAATGGTGCCAGAAAACATGTTGTAATACAATCAAAGAGAACTTAGAGAGCGACAAAGATTTCTCACTACAGCAAACCCTAGATGTCACCTTTAGACTCTGTTGCTTGGAGATGGAATTAAATCTGGCTTAAATCAAGTTCTGCAGCTCTTCCGCCAAAGCTCACAGAAGTTTCTTCAAGTCCTCTGGACCTACTGATGCAACTTTCTTTGTCTCTGAACTTCCGTGCAGAAGAAATCATTTCTTTGGTTTTACAGAAAAATTTGCCACCTGTGCTGTTCAATGCAGTAGCTCCTAGACATACCTAATAGATGTTAAAAATAAAATTTCGTAGATTGTGGATGTAGCTCAGTTTGTAGGCAGCTTGCCTGGCATGCAGGCCCTAAGTTTGACCTCCAACACCACATAAAGCTGGACACGGTGGCACATGCCTGTTACTCCAGTTCACACAAGGGGGAGGTAGGAGAATCGTGAGTTCAAGATTGTTCTCAGCTATATGGCAAGTTGGAGACTAGCCTAGGCTACATGAGATCCTGTCTCAGAAATAAGAAAGAAAGGAAGAAAGGAAGGAGGAAAGAAAGAAAGACAGAAAGAAAGACAGACAAACAGGAAGGATGGAAAACAAAAAGGAAGAAAAAAGAGAAAGAAGAAAGAAAGGGAAAGAAAGAAGAAAAAAAGGAGAGAAGAAAGATAAAAATAGAAAAGAATGAAAGTAAGGAAGGAATGAAGGAAGGAAGGAAAGAAGGATTTTCACTACTTTGAATTAGAGTTCATATGTGACTCCTTATTCTCCCTTGTTGCTTTTCAAGTGCTTGATGATTGTCTGTGGTCAGTGGTCCTTCATGGACACCACAGGTTGAAATAGGTCCATGAACACAGCAAGGGATATAACCATACTGGCATGAACTGGTCAGAGTTTGCCAAACATTTAGGCAGATGAGAAAATATCATTTTTCATGAGAAAATGTACATTGAGGTAAGCTAGCTCCCCTTTTCTCTGTCTCTCTCTGTCTCCCTCCCTCCCTCCCTCCCTCCCTCCCTCCTTCCTTCCTTCCTTCCTTCTTTCCTTCCTTCCTTCCTTCCTTCCTTCCTTCCTTCCTTCCTTCCTTCCTTCCTTCCTTCCTTCCTTCCTTCCTTCCTTCCTTCCTTCCTTCCTTCCTGGTGCTGGTGCTGGTGTTTTAACTGGGGTCTTACATATATTAATGAAGCATTCAACCACGGGACTCAATTCTAGCCCAGTAAGTTCTTTTAATCCTCTACTTTTTCTCAGGAGTGGACCACCTCATGTACAAGATGTATCAATATGCAATTTTTCCATGTGCAAGAGGCTTTTACTTTTTAGGAAGCCAACTGCATCTGTAGACATAAGTTTATGTTTCAAGTAGGCTTAGAATTTGAGTTCTTCAAAGAGAGAGAAGGATTTTTGCCATCCTGACCGGGGTGAGATGATATCTCAGGGAAGTTTTGATTTGCATTTCCCTGATGGCTAAAGAAGTGGAGCATTTTTGAAGATATTTGTTAGACATTTTAATTTCATCCCTGGTAAAATTTCTTTTAAGTTCCAGGGCCCATTTTTTAATTGGGCCATTGGTTTCCTTGATGTTTAGTTTTCTAAGTTCTTTGTGCACTCTGGACAGTAGAGCTCTATCAGATATGTGGTTAGTGAAGATTTTCTCCCATTCTGTGGGTTGCCTTTGAGCTCATGTTACAATCTCTTTATCTGAACAGAAGCTCTTTAATTTCACAAGATCCCAACTTTTGAGAGTTGGTAGCAGTGACTGTGCCATTGGATGTCTGTTTAGGAAATGTTGGCCTAGCCCAATCAGCTCGAGGGAGTTCCCTATCCTTTCAACTATGGTTTTTATAGTCTCTGGCCTGATATCAAGGTCCTTGATCCATTTGCAATTAAGTCTTGTACATGGTGACAAGTACGGGTCCAGCTTTAATCTTCTGCATGTGGAGATCCAGTTTTGCCAGCACCATTTGTTGAAGATGCTGTTCTTTTTCCATTGGATTCTTTGGGCCCCTTTGTCAAAGACCAAATGGCTGTAATTTTGTGGGCTTATATCTGGGTCTTCAATCCTTATCCATTGATCTGTGTGTCTATTTTGGAGCCAGTACCAGGCTGTCTTTATAACTATGGATTTGTAGTATAGACTAAGGTTCGGTATGGTAATACCTCCAGCAGTGTTTTTGTTACTCAGGATTGTCTTTGCTATCCTGGGTCTTTTGTGCCTCCATATGAATTTTGAGATTGTTTGGTCAACTTTGAAGAATTGCTTTGGGATTTTAATTGATATAGCATTGAATTTGTATATTGCCACAATACAAACAACACCAACTGCTGGAGAGGATGTGGAGAGAGGGGAACTCTCCTACATTGCTGGTGGGAATGCAGGCTCATACAGCCACTCTGGCGAGCCGTCTGGAGAGTATTAAAGAAATTAAAGATTGAAATGCCATATGACCCTGTGATTCCACTTTTGGGTATAACCCCTCATACAGCAGAGGTTCACCTCGATAGCACAAGCACGACCATGTTCATAGCAGCACTGTTTACAATAGCAAAGTCATGGAATCAACCCAAATGTCCAATAGTTGACGAATGGATAAGGAAACTGTGGTACATCTATACAATGGAGTACTACTCAGCCATCAAAAATGATGAATTACTGCAATGGATGTCATTAGAAACAATTATATTAAGTGAAGTATCCCAAACCCAGAAAATTAAGCGCTGTATGTACTCCCTAATAGGTGGCTCCTACTACCAAACCCACCCAGCCCACCTTGAGACACTCATACGTAAATCTATGTATTACCTACAGTAATTGCAAGGATTATGAACAAGAGGGATGGGGCTGGAGGGCCACACCAGAAACAAGGAGAGAAGTGACCATGTTACAGTAGAGAAAATAGGCCTCCATCAAGGACTGAAAGTAATGTGACACCTAGTTAAGTTCACAATTCGTTCCTGATCATTTACAACTAAGGGGATATGAACTCACCAGAAGGGGAGGGCATATAGTCCGGCAGATTAAAAAGTAACCATTTTGCAAATGGGTGATTGACCCCTCCCATTGCCTAACGCCATATCACCCTGCGATTCCACTTTTGGGTATAAGTATTACATCTACCCTTGAATGTGCTCTTATAATAAGACTCCAGTTTAACAGCTTTCTGTCTCTGGCCAGGGGGTGACATACAGTGCCCATCATGATAGAGTGAAGGGCATTACAGGAGCAACAAAACTGCAAAAGAAAATCAATGAACCACTATCCAGAACTTCAGAGACTCTATATCAACCACCTAGAACTAGGCCAGACTAATGTCTCCCCATCCTGAAGCTCAGGGACATTTGTGGAAGAGGGGGCGGTAAGAGTGCAAGAGCAAAAGGATGGGAGGAGCAATGATTTGCAAGATACTCCACACAAGTTAGGGCCGAAGCAATCATAATTGGACATTATATGCCCGGCGCAATGTCCAACACACTATTGACCTCACAAAGTCTAGCATCTGCTAAAGGCACCAAGATCCTTGGAGGCAAGGGATTGACAGCCACAGTAGTGTTCCTATGCTTAAGGGGAACACAGGAAAGGGTTCAGGGAAATGCCATTGTGTCCTTGTACGTCATCGGAGAGGAGGTGCAGAGGAGAGTCAGGCATGCACAAGAAAGGACTCTGGGAATTGGGGCGGGAGGCACGGGGGGAAGGGGCGGGAGGGGTGAGGGGAGGGAGAGCAGTGGGTTCGGGGGGATGAGGAGGGAGGGAGGGAACTGGTGTACCTATTAAGTTTGTATGAGCTGAAATAATAATAAAAATATATAAAAAAAGAGAGAGAAGGAAACATTACTCACTGAGAAAGAAGTAAATGTCTCTCTGAAAGCCAAGTGTGAATTTATGCTTTACGCCGGCATGAGTGATCTGTTTGGTCCTGTACTGCCTTGGGAAGGAAATAACCCTGGGAGGGAAAGGGGGAGGTTGGCAGCAAGTGCTCTTTCTTGGTGGTCCATCAAGTTAGCCAATACTTTGCCAAGTGGAGGCTTGCTGAGATGTGGGAGATGGGAGTCCTCCTGATAAGTGGCCTGAAGATACACTGAGAAGACAGGTGGAAAGCAGAGATTTCAACCCAAGTTCAGACCCATGAACAGTGAGGGAGACATATTTGCTGTCAGAGAATAGAATAGGAAGAATTTACAAAAAAACCCCAACACTTTGAACTAGATCTGGGGAACTGTCTTAGATACTAAAATATTTGCTGTGTAAGTATGGGGTCCTGAGTTTGATGTCCATCGCCCCTGTAAAGAATTAGGCATGTTGACAAACACTTGTAATATCATAGCTGGAGAGTGGGGGTACCACAGAGACAAGTAGATATCTGGGGTTCACTGACCCGTGTAGTGTACTTGGTAAGCTTCAGGTTAGTGAGAGACTTTGTCTCAAAAATGAAACCAAAGCCCTCAAGGTGGAGCGACACTTGAGGGGCATTGCAAGTACATATATATGTGTGGCACATACACATACATATACACAACAGCCACTAAGGTGAATAATTCATGAGGAACAATAACTGAGGCTGACCTCAGGCTTCCACACATGTGCACACACATTTGTACTTGGGAGCACACACAAGGAAGCTGTGAACCAAATCAAATTGTCCTGCTGCTTTCTCATGGTACCCACAGTCACACGCCCAGATGCTTGCATTTGATCATATTTGATGTTTAATGAGTTGTTGAAGCAAAAGATGAGTAAACATGATGAAGCAAGAAGAAAGGCACTGAAAACAGGAACAGCCTGAAAGTCTACAGGGAAGCTTGATCTTGGAGAAATCCAACATGTGGCTTTAATGACGTGATTATCACTGTATAGAGTGTCACTGCGGGAGGCCTGAGTGACAGGAAGGGCTGAGATAGACAGGTTTTTCCTGATAGTGCTAAAAGTCTTGGTGAATTCACAGCTTGCTTGTCATTTTTCATTTAAGTAAAACAACATCAAACTTGCATTATCAAGAGCCTTCTGAGAATATTCAGACGCTAATTCTTTCTAGAAAATGCAGATTTACTCCATGCTAGATCTCAGAACACATTAACTTCATTTTAAGCTCTCACTAACTTCAGTGGACTTTGCTTGGTATATTAGTTACTATTTATATGGAGAATAAAGTTATCTTTAATCTTTTTCTAAACATTATCAGAATTATGGTCCACACTTATCTTTGTATTCCACCAAAATCTTTTTCTTCTGGTATCATTTTGTATGTTGCCCAAGAACATGTTATATTAGCCATGGACACAAGATGATGTATAAGGTTAAGCTCTTATAATTCAAAAGTCTTTCATTTCCTACCCACCTGTAAGATCAGCTGGCTAGGTAAAGAATTCCTTCCTGATGTCATTTGCCTTCACTCTTCACACAGAGATAGCTTTCTACAACTGGCTTTAGTTTTATTTGCCCATTATGGTATCATTCCCACTCTTGTTATTTTATAAGTAATTATTGATTTGTGCCTTTTAGGACTCTTGTTCTCTGATTTTCCTATATTATATGTATATATGTAGATTTCTTTTTCTTGTGTATGTGGGATGTGTGTGCATTTTTACATGTATGTTGGGTATATGTGTGCGAACATGCATGTAGATGACCAAGATTGATATCAAGAATCATCCACAATAATTCTTCCATCTTATTCCTTTGAGCCACGTCTCTGATTAAGCCCAGAGCTTGCCAAAGGGACTAGTCTGATTAGCCATCTTCTCAAGGGATTCCCAGGGTCAGACTTCCAAGGCTGGAATTAAAGACGGGCTACCACACCTGTCTGGCATCTGACATGGGCTCTGGAAATCTGAACTCTCATCCTTTTGTTTGCAAGGCAAGTGTTTTAACATTGAGCCATTTCCTCTGCCCCTCAGTCTCCATGTTTGTATTAGAACAAAGCTTTTCCTTTGCAAACAGCAAGATTCTGAAGAACTTGATGCATGCTGGGAGGTAGGACAGGTGTCACAGAGAGTAAAGGCTCTAATGGACCTCAGTCTAACCTGCAACCAGCCTGAAGGGAAGTCCTGTGGCAAGGATAGATACCTGACTTTTCAGAAATGAAGTGATACATCTTCCCAAAAGAAAGGTAAAGTCAGTTAATTTATAACACAGATAGATATAAAAAAGAAAACATAAAACAAAGCACAAAACATAAAACACATAAACAAGTAAAAGGAGAGACTAATGATCTGTTAACAGACTAACATAGATCTGATGGACAACGTTTGCACAGGGCGGGGATTCTTTTGGGGTGAGTCAATGCACAGCTTTCATCCATAAGTCATCACTCACAAAGTTCATTTTTTGACTGCAGATAAGACTAATTATTGGTAAATAACACTATTGCTCTATGGATTAAGCAAAGGTGATTAAATCCTGAAGGCCAGTAGATATAAGAGCTTCAGAAACCTTACCTGGAACCACTGCAGATGCTGAAGAAGACAGGGTCTCTGAGCTTCGATTCCAGCCAGGTAATCCTCCTGCAGCGGGGTGGAGGGTCTCTGTCTGCTGGCTGCATGCTGGGTCACACTTACACGTTACAGCTATGCTGCTGCTCCTGGGTTTGTTGTGCTGCTGAGTGAGTCTCTAATTTTCTCTCATTGAACAAAGCAGAGGTGGGTTGCACCATGACTATGTGGACTGGTAACTAGGAAACTTTAGGAAATGCACTTATCTCAAGGAATATCAGTTTCTTCATCTGCAAAACCCGTTAACGATACTTCTGGCATGGCCTCATTATAAGGGTTAAAGGAGTTGATGCCAGTATTTGCTGAATGTCTAAAATGCTATACCTCCATCTTTCCAGACAGTTGGCTTGATAGAGAAGTTCTAAGCATTTCAATTTTAAAGGGCTTTAAGAATATCAACAAAGATTTATGCAATAATTTTTGAAAAGTTAAGCAGGAAAGGAGGGGTCCATTCTCAGTTAACACTATATCAGGTTCTGATGGACTCCAGGCTAGATTTCCTAGACACCTTCCGTTTCATATATTCCACAGTTCCCCTTAAGCCTTCTATGATTTGAGAGCTGTCTCTTGACCTTAGTTCATATAGAATGGCAAAAGAATTCAATGAATCTCTTATAAAACATAGATGATAATGGGGAAGAGGAGAGTCTGGATGACTTTCTTAACCTTGTGCATCAGTGGTAGCTGGTCTTTCCATGATAATTTACAATGATTGTAAAGAAGACCATACCTATGATATTTTTTAAATTTCAGGATGATAAACATAGTATTATACATAAGAGAAAAAATATAAATGGAGAAATATGACTGGGAAGATATATATAAAACGTATAAATATATAAAAGATATATATATACAAAAATGTCCCAGAAATGAGCAAAAAGCAAACAATATGAAATAAAAATGTTCAAAACTTTAAACTGAAAACTGAGAAAGGAACAGCCACCATATAATTAGAAAAAGGGGCTTGGCTCCAATTCTAACTTCATTAAAGCACTTAGTATTATTTTAAAGATAATATTTAACGAAGAAAAACTTTTTTATCAAATCTAAGTGCTCACTATGGGATAAGGGAGGGCAGCATCTCTCAGCCTATTCATGGATGGATATGAGATCAGAAAACAGGCTAGCAAAGGGCTTCAAAATGATCCCATGCTCAATGATGTTCTATGCCTTATCAGAGAGACAGAAGCAAAATTACATAAAGCAATGTGAGCACAAGAATGTTAACTACATACAACCAATCCGTTTCTGGGGAAAACATTCAGATTACAAACAATCCAATGTGTGTAAAAGTGTGCACAAAGAGAAGTGTGGGTGAAATATCTGTAGGCTATTCAGCAAATCACTTATTTCTGGGGCTTCATTCTTAATTTCTAGTCTTGTATTGATCTTTTAGCTATTTGGACATTTTGAACAATGGGGGAGCCATAATGAGATTATTTATTTTAAAGTTATGCCAACTAAGTACAAAGAGAAAGAGTTGTATTTTGTTATATTTGGTGGCAATGAGCATATGTCTTAATTCCCACAATTTTCAGGTTTTCTAGATTGCAAAATGTATTGGACTATATGTTTACTCTGGTCATGATTTTTTTTAAATCTGTGTTGGAACCACTTGGTTCAAGTTTCTGGTTTTAAAAAATTCTACAGCTCCCAATGGGGAAGTATGCAGGGAACGTCTTCTGCTGCCATTCCAGAAAATAACAGGGGCTTTCTGGATAACTTACAATTTGACTCTACAGACAATATGAATCCCTTTAGCCCACAATAGTTAGATCCCTGGCATTATGCAGAAGTCCTGGAAAGTAAGAATATAATATCATAAGTTAAATTTTCCTTATCCCTACATTAAACTGGAAAATATCTTCATTGGAGAATCTGGATTTATTTGGAAAAAAATTCTCTCTCTTCCTTTGTGCCTTGGTCTCTAAATTCCTGCAATCTCCTCACTGGGACAAATGTGTTTACATTGCAGATCTAGGAGAATCTGGGGTTCCAAAGAAAAACAAACAAGGATTCTGGGATCACTGAAATCAGTGTCAGAGCACTGTCTCCAGGAAATGAGGAAGATGGCATGTAAGGGTGTGAGGCTGTTCTTCCTGCTGAGCTGTGTGGCGGGCCCTGAAGTCCTAGGTGGTAAGTATAGTGAACCCAGCCCAAAGTCTGTAATCCTATAGCACCGGTGACATACCATCCACGTACTGCCCCCCATTTCATCATTGAAAGAAAAATATATTAAAGGCAAAAATGAAAAACTATATACATGACAAGGGCCTTGGAATTGAACCAAAACCAGCCAGCCCTAGATGGCTGCAAGCTACACTTGCATCATCAGCTATAGAGTAAGTTTTGCAAATTCATCCTGAAGGCTCTGACACCTGTCTGCTGTGGTTACCTGACCCTGCACTTAAGGCAAACTTAGAGGCTTGCTATTTCTGTGCTATTCCTGCCTCCCTTCCTTGGTCTACCCTGTTCCCTTTCCTGAAAGTGTCTCTCCCCCTTGCTGCTACCCACCTGTTGTCATGTTTTCCAAGTTACCTTCTACTTTGTTCCTTGTCCCAAGTAAACTGCTTCCTTAAAATAATGCTGAAGACTCCCAGTTTGTGCCCCTCCCTCGCCTTCCTGCAGTTTGACTGTGGCACTCTGCCTTTTGCTTGAATCCTTCTCTAGTAGATATCTGGAGCTGGGGAAATGACCACAGCTGATTAGAACTGTGGGTTCAGGACACACACACACACACACACACACACACACACACACACACACACCCCATTGTGAGATAGACCTGACTTAAAATTCCATCGATCACCTGACTTCTTCAATTTCTACTTTGACACTGGGCCACAGTGGCAGTTGGATTTCCCAAGATTAGTGTTGGTTCAGAGATATTGGTCAGTTGCTCCAGAAAGCTCTGTAGATCTCTCTCTTTTTTCCAATAAATAGCTGCTCTGGTGGTGAGTATAGTGACAGATCATATTTAAAAAATCCTGGAAGGAAGTTTAACAGCATGACATTTTAACAATAAAGCCAGGGTCCTCCTGAAGGAACACTTCCTCCCCTTCATTTAGGGGTTTCTGTTTCTAAACTTTATCTACTCTAGGCCCTGAGTGCTTTTGCTATCATACCCTCTAAATGTCTTTGTTCATGCACAGATATCTTGAGACCCAGCTGTGCTTCGGGATGGTTCTACCACAGGTCTCATTGCTATGGATACTTCCAAAAGCTGAGGAACTGGTCGCATGCTGAGGTAAGAAGTTTGACCTGTTGATTTCCTTAGAGAAGGACCAGCTAGTGTCCCAGATTTCATTTCAGCCAGAATCCAAGGTTCTTCCTGGGGACTCTGAGGAGAAGTCACTTAGCTGGTGAAATATAGAGAAAAGGCCTGAGTGTTCAATTCATTCAATTTTGTGAGCATTGATGAGCAGATACTGTATGTCTGGAGCTACTAACAGAGTGGTAAGAACCTTCTCCTTCAGACGCAGAGATACATAGATCAAAGGAGAAAGAACTTGAAGTACCTGTGGAAAGATTTTTTAAAAAAAATTTGTCAAAAACTGTTAAAAAATATTTGTATTGGACAAGGGAGGTGGATCAGTAGTTAAAGTCACACAAGCAGAAGGACCAGAGTTGGATCCTCAGATCCCTTCAAGCGAATTTGTTGATGCACCTGTAATTCAGGCCTTGGAAAGCAGAGACTGGGAATCCCCAGAGCAAATTTACTCTCCACATTATCTGTATCAGCAAACTCAGGGTTGGTTTAGAAATTGTATCTCACAAAAATAAGGTGGGGGAGAGATATAGTATAATTCCTGTTGTTAACCTGTGATTGCCACATACATTCACTCACATATGTAAATGTATCCCTTTCCTGCTCATGTGAACCCGCACACTTAAAAATATGTATCAATACATAGACATCCCTGCATATATGTGAAAAATGAAAAAAAAAAAACAAGAAAAGCTTCCTTGCTTGGCACAACTCACAAATGTCTGGATTTTATTTCATTGTGTATGGTGCACCCAAAAGTAAAGGCAAATAAATGGTGAGTGGTTGCTGCTGCCTCTCTGAATTGTCACTGACTGGGGGACCCCTGGGGTGCATTGTGGCATGATGCAGGCCCAGAATGGTCTCAGGATCCCTGCATATAACTTCACAAAGAAAGAAAAAAGAAAAGCAGGGGCAGAGTTCCTGCTATGTGATCACTGAGTGTTCCATTGTGTTCTCCAGCATCAAGAAGTGGGGCCGGGCATGCTGGTTACAGGTGCAACGTTACCTAAGCACGTGGGATCCTGGGACAGAAGGACCATGTGTTTGAGGCCAGCCTTGACTACATAATGATACCTTTTCTTGCAACAGCAATAGACAAACAGCTCCCACTTAACAAACAAACAACGAAACATAGAAGGAATCAGAACTATAACATTAAAATAGAGCATTTCAATGCAATGTGAAGAAAAATGACTTCACTAAGATCAGACGAAGAATAAGTAGCAGAGAAAACCAAGGGAAATACTTTTGTGAGCAAAGTCTGGAAAGAGGAAAGGAAAGAGGGAGGGAGAGAGAGAGAGAGAGACAGAGACAAAGAGACAGAGAGAGAGAGACAGAGAGGGAGAGAGAGAGAGAGAGAGAGAGAGAGAGAGAGAGAGAGAGAGAGGGAGAGAGAGAGAGATTCATAATTCTGAGGAAAGTGAGCCACAAAGAGTTGAAGTGATTTCTCAAGATCAGAAAGACCCTAGAGACTTCTATCAGGCCCATATCTCCTGCCCTGGCCTTGAGCTGCCTCTTCCTTTGAGAGTAGACACCATGGGCCTCTCTTTTTTCCAAAGTTTCCTGTGCGGTTTAGATTCCTGTTTCAGAGGATGAAGGTCTGAATCCATCCTGCTGGGCGCAGCACGATTGCAAAGAGAGGTCTGTGCCACGAAAGCTCCAGTCTCACTAACGGGACCTCTCCTTGCAGCTGGAGTGTCAGTCGTATGGAAACGGATCCCATCTGGCATCTGTCCTGAATAAGAAGGAAGCCAGCACCATATCAAAGTATATAACTGCCTATCAGAGAAGTCAACCCGTGTGGATTGGTCTGCATGATCCACAGAAGGTAACCCCAGAATTTTCCCATAAACACCTCTTGGGAAAACCAGGATGACAGCATTTTTCTGAGAAATGGCCTCCTGGTCTACATCAGGGGATGGGGAGCAGATCTTCAGCCAGGTATCTTAAAGAATCAGAGCCTCAAGATCGGGGATCCAGAAGTGACCTGTGAGGAAAAGCTTAAAAAACACCCTTTCATAAAACTTCTAATTAAGGTCCTATTGAATCTTATGATGCAAGATTACCTATTTCACAGAATCTCAAAAAGAAAGGAGAAAGAGAGAGAGAGAGAGAAAGAGAGAGAGAGAGAGAGAGAGAGAGAGAGAGAGAGAGAGAAAGAGAGAGAGAGAACAGACCTATGAGGTTCAGAATAATTCTCTCACCATCATGTCTCAAATTAAATTGAAAATATTCAATCCACCTTTTGACAGATGCCTTCTCAACAAGAGCAGAGGGCAAGGACCTATGCATGCTATGTGCTTGCCTTCCAGCACTGGCTCAGCTCACTTTCTTATACAGGGAGTAATGGCCGGGTCTTCTCGACTCAACTAAAGCGATCTCCTGTGGGTTTGCAAAAAGGCCTGCCTGAATCTGGTCAACCTCTCTCCTTTGTGTCCAGGGTCCTACCTCCTAGGTGTCAGGGTAACAGTTAACATTAAATGCTACTACTTTCTGTTCTTGCTTCTATTGCTGCTGCTAAAGGCATTTCACATTCATGCACTTCATGACCATGTGCTTGCTCTTTGGTGTATATCTGTAAATATCTATACACACCTTATTTCATGGACATATGTTTGCCTTTTGGTGTTTACCTGCAAATACATTCATTTTTTCCTCTTTGTGAATAATACAGAAAAATAAGCAATTATTTGCCATAAAGGATATATATATAATATATATTTATGCAGCAATTGGCTTTAAATGGTGTTTAAAAAACCATCCTAAATTTTACATTTTATGTGTTCACTTTGCTATCAATCAAAACTCTTATCATTCAAAGATATATGCATATTTATATACATTTCCTGTGTATATTATGTATGTATATTATGTGCCTGCTTGTGTGTATAAGAGTATCCATATGTGAGTGTGGGTGCATGCATGCCATGGCATGTGGTGGAGGTCAAAGCACTATCTTGGGACTTGGGTCCTCACATTCTACCTTGTTTCAGGCAGGTTTTCTCGGGTTTACATAATGTATGTCAGACTAGCTGGCTCATGAGCTTCCATAAATCTCCTATTTCTGACCCTGATCTCCACGTAGGCATTCTGGGATTTCAGAGGTACACAGTTGGATCTGGCTTTCCTTGGGAGATCTGGCTTTCCTTGGGAGATCTGGGCATCTGAATTCTGGGTCAGATTCCTTGTACACCAAGCAATTTTTTCCATGAGCCATCTCCCCAAACACCACCCATTTTTACAGGGGATTTTTCGTAGTTTAATTTTTCTACAGTTATAACCAAGAAATACAAGTGACAACATAACTATTCTAAAGTTGTGACCTGCCTCTAATAATCAAGGAAATGCAAATTAAAATGATGGAATGTGACTTAGATTATCGACAGTTTTCTTTGTTTTAATGAAAAGCATTTTTAAGACCATAGAATAATTGTCCTTTTGTGTAGCAGGTGAGGATGTAAATTTGTACAAATAGTTTGTAAAAAATATTTTGACTATGCATACTGATAATCTCAAAATTCATGTCCATACAGCTAATAATTCTACTTCCAGAATCTATTATAAGGAAAGAATTTTAAGGAACCAAACTTGTTTTGAATAAAAAAATAGTATTTTTAATAATTGCAATGTACCTTCACTGGAAGAGTGCTTTCCTAACATGCATCTATCCTCAGTCCTGAAAGATGTGGTGATGCATGCCTGTCATCCTTGAATTTGGGACGTACAGGGAGGATGATCACAAGTTCCATATCATTTTTACCTACATTGGGAATTTGAGGCCATTATGGGATATCTTGCCCCCCAAATAATTGTACATTAGAAACAACATATGTAGCCATCAATGATAAACTGTAGTATGTCCTTACCATCAGAAGAAGGCTTATAAAGAATATACAACACTGAAATATAGTTTAACTATCATAACATTTTAATGCATAAGATCCATAAACATATTCACATTAAAAAGAAATCTGCTTGAACATTGATAATGTTTCTTCAGTCACTGACTGTAACTTTCCTGTTTCGGGTTCTTAGTTTGTCTCTGTCTCCATCCTTTTCACATATTTACAACCCCATTTTATAGGGCTGAGAATTGGGTATGGCTCTGGGCGGGGTTCCAGCTGATCTGAACAGTCCCTCCATTTCCTGTTTGCAGAGGCAGCTGTGGCAGTGGATTGATGGGTCCCCACACAAGCACAGATTCTGGGGTGCCACAGCCAGGAATGGAACAAAGCACTGTGCTGAGCTGAACCCCAGGAGGAGTAAGTATCCCTGTACATCTTTCCCTGAACCTCAGATCCTATCCTTGAGGTCTTAAGAGCAAAGATGGGCTCCCTCATCCTCCTTTCTGACCCTCTACCTTCATACCAGCAATGCCTTCCAGGGTGCTTCAGTGGTCTGTGATCCCTGGTCATCTTGGCTCTTTAATGTCCCAGCTGTGCAGTTTCACTGCACATGTTCTTTAAAGCCACTCATTCTTCCTTATATATATTTAAGATCCTACTATGTTCAGTGAAGACAATATGCATTCCATTTGGGAAAACCATGGGCTGGAAATATACATAGTAAGTCAGAAGATTTCCCCCATGTGCCCTCAACACTCAAACCTAACTGAGGTATTGTCTCTTGTCTGTTTTTTTTTTTTTTTTGTTATGTGCCAGAGTTCAGTGCACAGAACTTCAGCTGTAAACCACATAGTCTTTTGGATCTCATCATTCCCTTCACTTGCTTTCCTGCTTTGCTTGTAGTGCTGCAATAATAAGTTGGTACCTATGACATTGTGGGTTGGATATTTCTTGCAGGAGGTTTAGCTGGGTGTACCATTGAGGAAAGCAGCTCCTCTTCTTTTCCATCAACAGTAACCTTTATCAGCCTCTCAGGGCAATGTAGGGTTTCTTGAGATCTTTCCCCTTCGTGGTGAAAGTCGATAGGACAAATCCTATATAGATCTTCGGAAGCATTCCTAGCTGCAGTGAGTTGGGTGCAGCAACCCTGTCAAGTCTAGAAGATAATGTCTGGCTGTACTGTTTCCCTCCTTCAGGCTTTTGCAATCTTATTACTCCCTCCTCCCTGATGTTTCCTGAACCTTGGGGTTGTGGGGGGGCACCTTAGATAGAGAGGGACACCTTTGATGAAATTCCGTTCTTTTCTGTAGAGAGGGAGAACGGATCTGTAAATATATGCTTCCCCTCTCTCCTTTCCAAATGTCCTACTGTATAACAAAATATCAAGGACATGTTCTCACACTCTCTAGAATATCCTTTTCCCCCAATAGTGGTAGTCTGATCTAGGATTCTCCTTTCATACTTCCATCTAGTGATAGAAGTGGAAATAACTCCAAAGATGATCTCTGTTTCCAATTGAGTGATCAGAGAGCCCATTCCCATCATCCTGAAACTGTTTTACAGTGATGGAACCTTGTGATCTGGTGACACTGGGACAATATCACAAGTTATTGCCAGTGAGTTCATCCCAGCTCTTGCCTGGTTTCTGATGTTCGACTGCAACTGATGCTGAATTCTGCCTTTTATTTAGTCTGGACACTAATCCAAACTAATAATACTCTCAGTTCACTCAGTAGGGCATATTTAGGCTGCTAGGGAGGACAGATGATGCTTATAGAAGCCTGCAGCACGGGGAGTCAGGGTCTCTTCCAATTATCTGAAAGTGGCAAGAGACTCTTCTCAAGGACAACTCAACTTGATGAAATCCCCAACTTGCACTATCCAAGGACATTACCTTGTGAAGAGAGGGATTGGTCTTGCAGTACAGATTTCTTCCTTGTCATAATTAGATACAGGTGTCAATATAAAGAAAATTTTAAAACTTTATTTACTTATTGTGTGTGTGTGTGTGTGTGTGTTTGTGTGTGTGTATCAGAGGACATTGTGTATCTCTGTGGAGAACCAAAGATGACTTCAGGAATCATCCTGGATTTTTTCTGCCTCCTTGGCTTTGTTCTGGGATTTCCCAGGCTCTGCTCACCACCTGGTGAGAAGTGAAAGCCTCTGCCATTTTCCTCTGGTGTTTTGTATGTGAGACCTGGGATCTGAATTCAGGACCTTCTGCTTAAGAGGCAGAGTCTTAACCCCTGAGCCCTCTCTCCAGCCCCCAGAATTACCTTAACTCCTCCAAGCTCCTAATCCAGGCCATCCATATAAGTAGCTGTGTGGGAACCAGTTCCCACTCACGCATTCATTCACTCACTCAAACACACAGCTGCTGGCTGTGATGAAAGCAGGTTCCAGCTGTCCCCACCTCCACCTCTACCCCCAGGGACTCGGCACAGGATGGGGAGATTGTCAGAAGCAGATCTCTCTTTATTGGGAGGGGGAGAAAAGGAACTTTTATAGACAAAGGCCACCAAGGTGCGAAACGGGCATCCAATTGTGTCACAGATCAATACATCTTACAGGTGCTAATGGTCAAGTTCAATGTCACTCAGCACAGGGGGCAGGTAGATACCTGAAAGCCAATTAGGCTTTCTGTGAAGTGAGCAGGTTACACCCAAGACCCTTGCTCTCAGCGCCATCTTTAGTCCCATGTGCTTGGCCATGCCCTGGGGCAAATCCTGAGTGGGCCCAACATAGCTGTCCTTTTAGGATTTGATGGAGACTGGCTACAGCTGTATCCAGGTATTTAATTTTTGATTGGAGCTATTCAGATTTCAACTGTGGAATTTAGGATAGTGACTCCCAGATCTCTACAGCAACTGTTTCTAGTGCCTGGGCCCAGTGAGTCCATGTGAAAGGCCCTGCTTCTGAAGAGCTATGTTCAAATGGAGCTTCTGGAGTTTGCAATTATCTGACATATTCAAATGGATTTTCTTTCTGTTAGCAAAGTGACTGTTTATATGAGAAATGTCTGAAGAAACAGGAATAATAAGAGGGAAGAAGAGAGAGTAAAGAGGGTAATTGTTGGGCTTGGCCAACGTAAAATTAACAAGCCATGTTGGAAATTCCTGCAAGAGGTGATCTGGTAGTCTTGAGACCAAAGGCAATACAGAGGCAGAATTTCTTTTGCTTTCCAGGTCTCTCTCTTTACCAAGGGCTTCAAATTATCATTACTTGAGGCCCACCCAAATTGCATAGGGAGATCTTCTTTACTCAAAGTCCATTGCGTGTATAAATATCTACAAAACATCTTTATCATGACTTCTAGACTCCTAGACAGGTAGCAACTATGTCTGGACCACTGGACATCCTATCTTAGCCACATTCACCTGAGAAATAAGTCACTGCTGGACTTTATCCATGACTTCAAGAAAAGTGCTCAGCTAATTCTGGGATGTTCAGTACTGAACTAGTTGAATTTGAATACCTATTTATTTTCTTGCAGAATTTTTAACCTGGAATAAAAATGACTGCAATGAGCACCAACATTTCCTGTGCAAGTACCAGCCATAGAGGAAAATGAAGAGTCTACTAGTCTTGCACCAGCTCCTTTTTATTCTCCGTTCTTGCCTTGCACCTGAAATCGATCCTATTCTCCCAGAGTAAGCATTGTAGCTAGCACTGTTGAGGACACTCATGCACTGATGGTGTTAGGTCCAGAGAGTTTAGCATCCAGGAAACCATGACTTCTCATCTCAGAAATCTTAGTATGGTTGGGACAGTAACCTCCCCCTCACTGTTCATCTTCTGATCACTTTTCCCAGTCCTTGGTTTTCCCCTCCCCTCACTGTCTCAAGCAGCTAGAAGTATGCAACTACAGTGGTTGGATCTTTGTGGCTATGGGTAAAGGTTTAAAGACTGTAAGTGGAGATCCAAGAGTGAACTTCTGCCCCTTTATCCTCACAATCCCTGCCATCTCTCTATTGCCCAAATCTTTCCCCTCAGCCCCCTGTTCTTCCTTTTCCCTTTCCCTGTTTATCAATGCAGTCCTTGATGGAATGATGTGCACCATAAATTCCTCTATTAAATAGTGCTACACATAGAAGGTTTCTGTGTTCTGATACAGCAATAGCAGAAGTCTTTTCCTTCTGGTCTCTGCCTCTGTCTCCCAGCAGCTCCTGCTTTGAGCACAAGGGTTGGGGAGAGGGAAACAGTATGGTTGTCAAACTTAAAATTGGGTTGAGTGAACAGAATGGTAATTAATCATGAGTTCTGCTGGATATGTGACTGGATAAGACATTCAGGAATTGTGTGGTGACTTACTTAGCCACCTCTGAAATCTCCTCTTCTGCCTCTAGCAACCTGTATGGTCTTGCTCAATTAATTCTCTATGCCTCACTGTTTGAGATTCCTTGTTGCAGCCATTGAAGAAGTTGTTTCTATAACAAAGGATATTGCAAGGTGGCAGACATATATTATCCTGCTCCCTAGATCAAGAATATATATGCCAGTGGAAACAGAGGCAATAAGGAATGATTTTTATAGAAAGTGAAATCACAACTATGTTTCTTAGACGGACAAGTAACCCAATGGGAAAAATCATGGTGATTACACACTCATGGTGTGTATGAGAATGTTGCTTCATCTGTGTGGCTCAGTCAACCAGTGAACACATCATTTTCTATGCTGATTTGAGAATGTTGCTGTATTTCCCTAAGACATGTCATTGGTCTGGAGAGATGGCTCATGAGTTAAAGCCTTTTTTACACAAGCAAAAAGATCTGAGTTTGGATCCAGATCCCATGTCAAAATGCCAGACAGAACATGGGAAGCCCAAGCCAAAATCCATAAGTACCTAGAGCAATCCAGGATGACTCCTTATGTCACCTTTGGATAAGGCACACAAACAGTGCAATCATCTTGTACACACACACACACACACACACACACACACACACACACACACACACACAACATCCCCAATAATCCTCAATAATTGAGTTCTGTTGGATCAATGAAGGCTTAAGTAGGAAAAGACAAACAGAATTACTGTTTTAGTTACCAAACAGAAGAATATTAACAATGAGACAGATTTTTAAGCCCCAAATAAATTTCTTCATAGTGAGATTTCAAGAGGTGACAGGCAAAGGGTCATTCTTTCCAGTCATAAAGTTAGTTTTACTAAAACAGTAACAACTTTGAATAAGTTTCTGTATAAGTCACTACTGGAGAAACAAACAAAAGGGGTGAAATCCTGATCAGGGATGACAAATTAATTGAGGAGGCCAGGCTAGTGGGAGTCATGTGGAGCCCAAATATAGTCTTCCAATATTGTCTGAAGAGTAAAAGTGCTAAGAAAAAGTTCTTCAAAAGGGAAATTCATTTCTTTTTGATGAGATACATATGAGAGATTAAAAAAACCCAGGCCCACTTTCACTTTTAGCACACTTATATCTCCAAGAGAAAGTGCTTCTCTGAAAGCAGAGTAGAGAGATACAGCATGAAAATCTGAAAGGTAAAAGGATACCTTAATAAAATAAACTTTGACCATCACTCTAGAAGTATACAGAACACTTTTGAGATATATTTTTGAGTAGCACCAGTTGAAGATCATTGCTACTTTGACACAGTTCTGGTGATAGAAAAACAGCAAAAAAATCTTCCTGAAATTACTGACATGCCCAGTAACCTTCATGTACTCCTTCAAAGAGGAAATGTCATGATATCCCTGGCCATGGACAAAAGGCTCCAGTCATATTAGATGGGAAGCTGGTTCATAGTCAATTCTAGGATCATGATAGAATTTTACTTAGACCTACGATATTTCAATAACCTTTGGTAATTCACTACTTAGGTATGTTATTCAAGTCTGGAAACCATGCTGTTTTATTTTCATCACTCACTGCTGTAATAAATATCTGACCCAAACCGACCTGATATTGCTTTATCATATCCATAATTCATATGCAGACTTGAGTTTCAGATACATCATTGACCAATAGTACACGAAAGCCCCCAAAAGGGAGTTTTCTCTCTTCATTTTATGGCAGTTTTTGCTGAAATTATGTTGATTAGTGAGCTTTATCTATTTTAGAGGTAGCGGAAGCAATATAATTATTTCTTGATGTAACAAGAAAACATTAAATTAAGGTCAAAGCCCAGCAAATCATTGCATCCTGTACTTCAATGCCCATCTTCTGCCACTCATCACGTAGTCAAGGTGGTGCAACGGTTCTAGGCATTCCCAGTCCCTGTTTGCAGCTCGAAGTTATAAAGCAGAGTTCCTTGAACTAGGCCGAATCTCCACTTGCATTCATCCTCAGTATACATCTCATGGGTTCCCCAACACTCTGGGTTCCCCTCTCCAGCTATAAGCTTCACCTTCTCTCGCAGAAACTCTATGCCTGCCACTTGGTGCCAAGCTTTTGCTGCTTACCATGAGCCCCTCAAATCATTTGCCAAAACCAGTATCACCTGGGGGATGCTGCCAGACCCCGAAGTGAGTTCGAAATGTAGTTTGGTCCACTTGAGCCACAGTGGCACCAAATCTTTGTGCTCTGATGCTGGAAAAGCCTCTTTTAGACAGCCAAACTTCCAAATGGCAAGAGGCAGCTTTAACTGGGGCTTTTGGCCTCTGAAGGAATCTGGGTTTTCAAACCATGAACTTGCCCTATGGTGGTTTTCACGGCTTCCACTGTCCCAGTGCAAGTCACTAGGTTCTCCTTCACCGATACTCATTTCTCCAACAGCAGCAGATGTTCTGTTCCTGCCCTTTGCACATCAGGAGCTTCACAGCCACCAACACAGCTCTCCACTATCAAGCAAACCAGTCCATCATGTTCAAATTCAACTTCAGTAAAGTCCCCGTTCCACTTACCAGAAACTGGGCCCAAACAATTCATTACTCTCTCAGCATCACTGTTTTCCAAAAGGCCTACCAAACTCTGAAGAAAGGTTTTTGTAATCCACAAAGTGAAAATCTTCAAGCATTTCCAACTTTGTCCAGTGAAACAATTAAAAAGCCACAATATTCACATAGTCAGATTTATCAGCAACACCCCACTTCTCTGGTACCAAATTCTGTTACAGTTTCATCTGCATAGTTGCTGATGAATGAACATCAAACGGCTTAAGGGAACAAGGAGTTTATTCTCTCTTATGATTACTGGTTACAGTTCATAGTCCAGTTTGATGGGAGAGCATGCACCAACACCAAGGTTGAAGGAACTGGCCACACCATCACCACATAATAACTGAGAGATGGACAATCCTTACTTGCCAGACCATCATGGCTGGCCAAGTGTACAGAAGGATGCCGACTTTCTCAACCAGCTCTCTGTATTTTAATACAGAGCCTAGTCCCACCCACAATGGCTGGACCTTCCCCATCAGCTAGACAAACCCTTGCAGGTTTGCTCTGAGCTTAACTCAACCATTAATTCTCTACAAATGTGCCCAGAGCTCAAACCCTCAACAGTCAAGTTGACACCTATGCCTAACTATGACAGTTACTAACTTAACAAATACTTAATATCTTGTAGAATCAAATATACATTATAAAACTGACCTCAAAGAAAACCCATTGTCAAGTGTGGTCAGGATAATTATATACATTATTAAACTGTAATGCTTTTGTAAGTTGCAAGTTAAACCTCATAGGAAACAAGGTTTCTCTGACAGTTACTTTTCTTGCTGCCATGAGATGGCACTCAGACTCAAGCAGCTTAAGGGGAGAAAAGGATTTATTTGCCTTATGGATTCAGAGGGAGGATATGGTCCATTATGGCAGGAAGGTATGTCAGGTTACAGAAGCTGGAAGTGGGCTCAGGTCACTACAGACATCATGGAGGCTGAGAGAACAAGTTGTAAACTGCAGTAGTTGACTACTAGCAGAAGCAGGGGGAGGAGGTTGCAGCCTCAATGCCTGCCCCCTGTGATATGCGTTACTCCAGCAAGGTTCAGTCTTCTAAAAGTACCAAAACCTTTCCAAACACTGACACAGCTAAGGATTGAAATCCATGAACTCATGGGAAACAACTCACATTTCAAACCGTGACACTTCACCTTGGGCCTCCATAGGTGCTTGGCTACTTACTGATGCAAACTGCACTCAGCCCAATTTTAAAAGTCTCCATAGACTACATCATTGTCAACACATTCCAAAAGTCCAAAGCTCAAAAGCTCCTGAAAAATCAAAACACAAGTTACATATTTCTATACACAATGACACAAAATAAAATTCCCATCCCACAAGGTAAAATGAGGACATATCCTGGAAAGATTGGTGCAAAACAAGACCAAAAACAAGGACAAACTTCAAATCATGATGCTCCAAGTCCAGCATACAAGTCTTTTATAATCATCTGAGTTCTAAAGGGCTTCATTTCTTTTTTTTTGATTTCTTCCACTCATACAATGTTGATAAGTACCCTATTCCCCTTCCTCCCTCCACTCCTTCCTGGATCCCCTTGCTCCATCCCCCATTTTTTCCTTTCCTTCCTCCTCTCCCTTTCTCCCAGTGCCCATCCCCCCATTCCTGGAGCATCTAAAGGGCTTCATTTCTGTCCTTCCAAGGCAACTTCCCTTAGAACACATCACTGTCCTCGGCTGGTTCCTCCCATGATACACAGCTTTTCTTTGCAGATGTCCTGTGTTGACTCTGGCATCTCTAAAATTCTCATGCTTCAATAGCAATCCAGTCTTCAGCACTACAGTAAAAAATGCTCTTCCTGGGCCTCTTTTCAGGATTTCCAATTCTGGGACACACTGCCTGGCTGAAACCTTGGAGAAGGGGGCCACATCCTCCTCATTCTTATATTCTTAATGACTCTAAAACTAGAACCACATGAACGACTTTGCCAAGTTTTTCTATAACCTCTAGGTGAGATTGGTCCCTTGGAATCACAGGTCGTTCTATTTCTTTGTGCTGAAGCTGGGCAGAATCATTTTGGGCAGTTGCTTCAGAGAAGGAATAGACAATACTCTAGGAACTCTGCCCTTTAGCTCTTTCCTTCCCAAAGAATTTGCCTTTTCTGAGGATCTTGCCCTTTAATGTCCAAATGAAGAGCAAGTTTTGGTTCACTTACAGTGCTAATCTAACAATAGCCACGGTTTTACTGTCTGCATTCTCCTGGTTCAACTCTTTGCCATCATATTTTTCCTCACTGTCATAGTTAGATACTAATGTTAACTTGATGACTGAGGGTTTGAGCTCTGGGCACATTTGTAGAAAACTCATAGTTGAGGGTAAGCCCAGAGCAAACTTGCAGGAGATTGTCTATCTGATGTTTGAGACTATGTACTACAAAAGTGGCTAATCAGTGGTTAGGGGCCATTTGGAAAGTATTGATGCTGAGAGAGTTGTGAATTGTCTAGGCCCAGTTTATTTTTGCTTCTTTAAAAAAGTTTTTTTTTTTTTTTTTTTTTTTTTTTAGGGAAACCTGTGAGTTTATTGTACTTATAGGAGCACAAGTAACATTTACCTATAGGAGGCTGGGGGACCGCAAAATGGTCACAATGGACAGTCTTATCCCTAGCCTGGATGGCAACTTCCCCATGGGTTTACAGATAGAGTCTCTCCTTAACGAACCTTCCTCACCCAATGCAATCTAGCTCTTACCAGGACTACAAGGCCTGGGATACAGGTGCAATTACGATAGAACTGCATATTAATGACTGGGAGGTGTTCCAGGAAGCAGACAGAATCCTGGGTAACAGTCTAGTTCTCCTCTCTAAACTTTCTGTCTCTGAGAAAATGTCAGTCATCCACGGGTATGATCTGATCTTCATAGTCTCTTGGTCTCTTACAAGTAGTTGCAGATAGTTAGAAAAAGATGATGTGTTCCTTGAAGGAAAACACTATTTGACAGCTGTTATGTTCAGCTTTACATATTTTTTTAACATTTTTTGTTGTCTCCGCTCATACAGACTTAATAGGTGCACCGATTCCCTCCCTCCTTTTTCTTCCCCTCGACCGCTCTGCTCACCCTCCCCTCACCCCTCCCTCCCCACCTCCCAGTGCCTCCCCTCCCCCAATCCCCGGAGAATCCTTTAATGTGCATGCCAAACTCTCCTTTGGGTCCTCCTCTCCGATGACGTATAAGGACCCAGAGGCATTTCCCTGAAGCCTTTCCTTTGTACCCCTTAAGCATAGGAACACTACTGTGGCTGTCAATCCCTTGCCTCCAAGGATCTTGGTGCTTTTAGTAAATGCTAGACTTTGTGGGGTCAATAGTGTGTTGGACATTGTGCAGGTCATGCAAAGTCCAATTATGATTGCTTCAGCCCTAACTTGTGTGGAGTATCTTGCATATCATTGCTCCTCCCATCCTTGTGCTCTTACACTCTTACCGCCCCCTCTTCCTCAAATTTCCCTGAGCTTCAGGATGGGGAGAGATTAGGCTGGTTTAGTTCTAGGTGGTTGATATAGAGTCTCTGAAGTTCTGGATTATGGGTTGTTGATTTTCTTTTGCAGTTTTGCTGCTCCTGCAATGCCCTTCACTCCATCTTGATGGGCACTGTATATCCCCCTCTGGTCAGAGACAAAAGGCTGTTAAACTGGAGTCTTGTTATAATAGCACATTCACAGGTAGATGTAATAAAAGTAGGAAACCTCAGTGAGGGAGGGGTCAATCACCCATTTGCATAATGGTTACTTCTTATTTGCCAGACTATATGCCCTCCCCTTCTGGTGAGATCACACCCCCTCAGTTGTAAATGATCAGGAACGAAAAGTCTGTGAACTTAACCAGATGTCTCATTGCTTACTTGCGGTCCTTGATGGAGGCCTATTTTCTCTGCTGCTGGTCCCCTCTCTCCTTGTTTCTGGTATGGCCCTCCTACCCCATCCCTCCTGTTCATACTCCTTGCAATTGCTGTATTACAGAGATTTATCTTTGAGTGTCTCTAGGTGGGCTGGGTGGGTTTGGTACTAGGAGCCACCTATTAGGGAGTACATACGGTGCTTAATTTTCTGGGTCTGGGATACTTCACTCAATATAATTGTTTCTAATGACATCCAATTTTGCCAGCACCATTTGTTGAAGATGCTGTTCTTTCTCCATTGGATTTTTTGGGCCCTTTTGTCAAAGATCCCAGGGCTGTAGTTGTGTGGGCTTATATCTGGGTCTTCAACCCTTATCCATTGATCTGTGTATACTACGTTTTGGTATGGTGATACCTCCAGCAGTGTTTTTGTTACTCAGGATTGTTTTTGTTATGCTTGGTCTTTTGTGCCTCCATATGAATTTTGAGATTGTTTGGTCAACTTCTTTAAAGAATTGCTTCAGGATTTTAATTGGTATAGCATTGAATCTGTATATTGCCTTTTGTAGGATGGTCATTTTTATGATGTTGATTCTGCTAATCCAGGAACATGGCAGGTCTTTCCACCTTCTAGTGTCTTCTGTAATTTTTTTCTTAAGGGTTTTAAAGTTTTCATCTAAAGGTCTCTTACTTCCTTGGTTAGCTTTATACCAAGGTATTTCATTTTTTTAGGGGCTACCGTAAATGGGATTGTTTCTCTCAGGTTTTTTTCTCTTCTTTCATTCTGTGCATATAGGAAGGCCACTGATTTATGTATGTTTATTTTGTATCCTGACACCCTGCTAATCTCTCCTCATCCTGAATCTAAGGGAAATTTGTGGAAGAGGGGGTGGTAAAAGTGTAAGAGCATAAGGATGTGAGGAGTAAATACATTATAAAAAAAGGAAAATTTTTCCAAGGAAATTCCGATTTTCTAATGAATGTGTATTATAGTTTAGCACATGGATAAGGAAATTATAACTTTTATGATATGCAAGATACTCCACACAAGTTAGGGCCGAAGCAGTCATAACAGAACTCTGCATGATCTGCCCAAAGACCAACATATCATCAACCCCTCAAAGTCTAGCATGGACTAAAGGCACTAGGATCCTTAGAAGCAAGGGATTAACAGCCATAATAGTGTTCCTATACTTAAGGATAACACAAGAAAGAGTTCTAGGAAATGCCACTGAGTCCCTACACCTCATCAGAGAGTAGGACCCAGAGGGCTCACATTAAAGGATACTCCAGGGATGGGGGTAGGGGGTCCTGGGAGAAAGGGAGGGAGAGGGGAAAGGGAAAGGAAAAGGGGGAAGGGAGCAGGAAGGTACAGGGAAGGGTGGAGGGACGGAAGGAACCAGGGTACCATTATATTTGTATGAATGGGAAAAAAAATAAATACATTATAAAAAAAGGAAAATTTTTCCAAGGAAATTCCGATTTTCTAATGAAGGTGCATTATAGTTTAGCACATGGATAAGGAAATTATAACTTTTATGATGTTTTATTCTTAGCTTTAAAACCTTCTGGTTTTAATGCTCGGGATGTAACTACTGTGGGCTGAAAGGTTTCATAGTCCCTGTGGAGGCCATTTGTAAACTACCCACTGGCCCCTGTTGCTTTTAGGAATCCCAGCAGAGAACATTCCCAGAATGCTTTCGCACAGGTCCTCTTGAATACCAAAATTAAACAAAATACTTTATGCAGAATTTTTATTTAATATTATTTCTTATTTAATTATACTGTTATTTAATTTTAATGGTTAAAGTAAATGTATGGCCCCATGCATTTCACAACCTTGAAAAACTGAAATTTCCTCAGTGTCACTAGCTGTAAACAGACTTAACGCTCTCTTTTACACTTAGTTGAAATCACTCTTAAATAAAGAGCTTGATATCTTTTCCTCATCATAAAAAAGTGCCAACCATGAAAAGATCAATACAGGACTAGAAAACAGCAGGTCATCACAAGAGGTGAGTGATCTGGTGAATTACCTACAGACAACTAATCTTCTTTCTCTGGACACTTTCATACACATTGAATCACATTGTCTGCATCCTGGCTATATTTCTCAGAAACGCATGTAGTAAACATTCTTGAAGTCACATTATAAAGTCATGCTTCTGTCTCTTGTGCAAGGTTTCCTTTGCAGGACTGGGACATCTCTTAGTATGCATATGGATTTTGTAACCTTTTTCTTCTATGAATGAAGAAAAATCCATTCAAACAATAAGGCTCAGAGACATTGCATTCCCTAATTTCATAACAATACTTCATTTATCAAGAGTGTTTTGTTAAATATTATAATTTTTAGAAAATATTGAGTGCCTTGTTGAATTTACAGACAACTGTGAATCTGTCTTTAAAAACACTCTGGTGAATAGTTAGCACTTCTTTAGTGAATTGTCACTTTAGAACTTTAAGCATTTTTCTATTCTGTTTATCTCTTTGAATGATTTGTGAGACCTTTTGTGTGTTTATATCTTTCACATAGTACAACAGTACTTCTCAGTTCATATTTTTATCTTTTAATATTTTTATTTATTCCTTCCTTCCTTCATTTATTTAGTGTGTGTGTGTGTGTGTGTGTGTGTGTGTGTGTGTGTGTGTGTGTGTATCAGAGTTCACTGTATATCCCTGTGGAGGACCAAAGGTGACTTCTGGAATCACTTTGGATTGCTTAAGGACCGAGCATAACTTCTGGAATTATTCTGGATTGCTTCTACCTCCTTCTTGCTTAACTCTAGGATTTTTCTTGCCTCTGCCCATGAAGGACAGAAGTGCAGGGCTCCACTGTTTCCACCTAGTGTTTTTATGTGGAACCTGGGATTTGCACTCTGCTTGGGAGGCAGAGTTTTAACCCCCTCAGCCATCTCTCCAGGCCCATATTTTTATCTTATATGAAATATGTTTGTCTATCATTCTGAAATGTTCAGAGAACACATTGTTATATGTGTGATCCCTTTTCTGGAATTTAAGCAAAAGACCAGCCACCACTGTTGCAGAGGACTCAAATAATCATTGATACTCCTTCCCCTTTTCATTGATACTTTACTGAAGTTCTAAGTTTTTGATTGATATTATACTGAAGCTCTAAGTTCTTGGTTTTTCACCCCAAATAATTGGGAAAATAGGAAATCCACTAAATCCTTTTTTTTTGCCATACATTATGACCAAAAGTCAGGAGTCATGGCCTATCTCTTACATAATAGATGGTTTAAAGGAAACCAGGATATATAATCACTGCAAATAATACTTTCTGGGAAATCTATCCTGGGGTCCACAGAAGAACATCAGTGCAAGGTTAACAGAGGAGGAAGCCTCCTTTTCTGTTTTTGCTTTTAATCATTGCATAAAACTTGTACTATCTTACTGAACTTTCTCTCTCAAAAATATTGTGTTGTTTCCACTGTCCTGAAACCTGTAATTAATGAAAATCATTAGAACTTCATCTGTTGTTCTAAAGGAAAGTGGGCTCCTAACAATGAACATACATCAAAATGATACTGGCAAAGCACATTTTACTTCTGCATAAGGGTAAGTTGTTTTGACTGTTGTAAATTCTTGCAAGCTAGCACATTAAGTAGACAACAGTACAGTATATTGATGTGTGGCTGAAACAGTCCTCTTCTACCTCAGAATGACCAGCTATGTCATTCATAGATAAATGCATAGTTTGTAGGCAATATGTTTGCTAGCACACCAGGAGCTTGAACAGATGGTTGCACTACATCCATAGTCAAGAAGCAGAGGGCGACATGCATAGGCATGCTTGAGTCTGTGGTGCTTCAGTTCTCCTAGGATGAAGCTAGACATTTGTCAAATATAATCATTAATAGGGAAGTTTGTTTTAATTACATAAATAATTAAATTCTCATTATCTCATCCATAAGGAGAGATTAGAAATAGATTCTAAAAAATGGCAAACATAACAGCATGACATAAAGAAGCAGGCAAAGATACAAGTTTTAAAATAATTTATGAGGTAAAAATCATCCTTTAAATCGTAAAGTTCATTTTAAGGGTCTCTTGATACACTCTCTATGTCCCATTGGTTTGAGTTTTCCTCTCATGGAAATTTTTTTCTTGCTGACTTCTTCTCAGTAGTAAGGAACTTATAGTGCTCTTCATTGTTTTTTGTCCTGCAGCTTTAGTGGGTAATAGCACCAAAAGAGTCCTTCTTAGACTTGTTCTAGTTTGTTTTCTGTTTGGCTTTTTAAAAATTGTTTTGGTATGTGTGTGTTTGTGTGTGTGTGTAGGTGTGTGTGTATGACAGAGAGAGAGAGAGAGAGAGAGAGAGAGAGAGAGAGAGAGAGAGAGAGAGAGAGAAAGAATACTGTATGTTCTGTTTGGGAATCATCCTGGACTGTTTTGCTTTTTGCTTCACTCTGCAATGTCCCATGCTCTGAGTTCCCCAATCAGAAGTGCAGGCCACTGCTGTATCTGCCTGGTGATTTTATGTGTTCTTTTGGATGGAAACACAGGTCTTTTTGATTGTGAGGCAGAGACTTAACCCTTGAGTCATCTCTCCAGGCCCCTGTTTGGCTTTTTATTGGCATTGGGTTCCCTATGGGTAAGGAAATGCTAGAAACTCAACAGGAGGAGGCTGTGTTAGAGAAATTAAGAGAAAGCCAAGTAGAAGAGAGATCCAGTATATGCAGTGGTGCTGACTGGCTGTAGCACTAGAAGGAGGGAATGCTTTCATCCAATCAGGGAGTTAGGTGGTCAACAACAACAGTAAGATTATATTCAGGCAATCTTAAACATTTCTGTAAAGCTCATTTGGATTCTTTGCAATATCCTATCTTGGGACTTTCTCCCAAGGAAGTATCTTTCCCTTAGTCTTTTTTAAACTGTTTATGTAAGTTATAAACTCTATAGGAACATGCTTAATCACAAACCTTACTGGCAAAAGCCCTATATTGCCTACATGACAAAGAACATGATATCCTTTGTGATTTCTCCTGTGTAATATGAACACCAACTCCATCATCACAGGTCTGATGCTTGCATTGTGCTGGAAAATACCCATCTCTTCTCCTTGGTCAAGAGTGATCATCATTTTTATTTGTTCCCCGTTTCTGTTTTTCCTTTCTGTGTCATTCACTGTCCTAAATTTCATTTCCACAAATCTTTCATGATGTATTCAGACTTTCTACAGTTTTCTTAGGCTTTTGTTTTTTCATCCTGATGTAAGGTTGAAGTTTCAGACACATCTATGAATAACTGGTAGTTATAGCAAGCTTGGGAGGAATTATCTCATTGATGTCAGAGGACCCAGCCCATATTGGGTGCGACATTCCCTGATCAGGTGATAAGATGGAGAGAGTGAGTTCAGCAGGTTGGCGTACTTTGGCAGACTCACAGACTGACTACCAAGGCTTCAGACACATCTACGAATAAGTGTTGGTTAAAGGAAGCCTGTGAGGAATATCTCCTTGATGTGAGATTACCTAGTCCACATTGGGTGAGACAGTTCCCAGGCATGTGATAAGATGGAGAGAAGCAGTTCAGTAGATTGGTAAACTTTCAGACTGACTACTGAGGTTTGCCCCTTTCTCAATAGTTCTTGTAGATATGGAGTGGCCAGATAACCCTGCTTCTTATGTTGATATTAAAGGACCAGTAATAAAGCAGAAAGAGACAGAGATCTGAAATGAGAGATCAGAAAAAGAGAGATCAGAAATGACTTCTACATTCCACACTGATCTCTAGTGAAGTCAGTGAAGAGTTTTTGACATCCTGAAGGTCTATAGATCATGCTGAGTGTGTGTTTGTGTTCTCCTCTGGACATGGTGAAGCATAACTTGCTATGACAGAGTTGGCGGTTATGGGTGAATGTAGGTTTCTAGCCTGTGCCAGTTAAATTTGTAACTCTGGGGTAGAAGGAATCTTGTGTGGAGATAGTGAATGTGCTGGTTGAAAAGATATTTCAGGTGAGGACAGTCCAAAACCAAGTTTTTCTAGAGAAAAGGGGAAAGACTGAGGGGATGTGGTGCTATTCTCTGGGACCTCTTCAGGTATGAACATTCCTGTGAAGTTAGACTGTGAACTATAACCAAATCATAAGCCCTGAACTAAAACATCTTTTTCCATGAAGTTCATTGGTTGCAATAAGGAGGAGACACTGTAGCACTAATTTGTAGAGGTCTTTTCCTATCTTAATTATTTGCTTTATTTTTCAACCTACATTATAGGAAACATACTCATATCTATATTGCTTTTACTGTCATTATTTCACCTACTTAGTGTTTCCTTACTTTATCTATTTTGTTAATATCATGAGATGCAGCAACTTTAATAAATTCACTAACTTATTAAGGACAGTTGAATACATATTACCCCCATAGCCTAATGTAACAATCACGATTACTTGTTCATGGTTAATGGCCAAGAACTTAAGAGAGACACAATGGAACCAAGGCAAGCCATAAACCAAATGGGCCTGTGTAATATATATGGGACATTTCATCCTGATATCAAGGAATACACATTATTCTCAGCATCCCATGAAAGGGTCTCAAAAATAGACCACATTCTCAGCCCAAAGTAAACCTATTAAATACAGAAAAATTGAAATTATATACTATATCTAACAACAATGGAATAGAGCTAGGCATCATAACAACCTACACAACAGAAAATACAAAAAATCTTGGATACTCAAAAAAACATGGTATTGTTTGAGGAATGGGTCTGTCTGGCAGATATCAAAATGGAAGTCATAGATTCCTCGTACATAATGATAGTAAAAATAAAACAATTCAAAATCTATTGGGGTACAATGAAGGCATTCCTAAGAGGAAATTTTATAGCATTCAACATACATAAAAAAATAGAAACATCATGAATATTTAAATTAGCAAAACAGTTTAAAGCTTCAGATAAACAAGAAAAAATCTTAAAAGCTTGGTAGAGATTAATAATATCAGGGTAGAAATAACTTAAACTGTAACAAAGAAAACAATGCAAAGATTCAATAAATCTAAGAGTTGATCCTTTGAAGAATGAATAAGATTATTGGTGCCAAATTCAACAAAAGCAAAGAGAGAAAACCCAAATTGATAGAGACAAAAATGGAGCTCTCACAACTGATACCAAGGAAATTTAGAGAATCATATGTTTATATGTCAGAAATTTGTATTCCACCAAACTTGACAATCAAACAGAAATGGATGAATTCTTAAGCACATACCACTTACCGAAGTTGAATTAGGATGAATTGAATAATTTAAACAGTCATATTACAAGAAATGAAATTAAAGCAATGATGATCAATTTCCCAACAAATAAAAGCCCAGAACTGGATGGATTGAGTGAAGAATACTACTATCTGTTTAAAGAACAATTAACACCATTACACTTCAAATGATTTCAGAAAATAAAAAAATAAGAATCACCTGAATACCCTTTTTATGAACACAATATTACATCGATCCCAAAGCCAAGTAAAGACACAACAAAAACATGGAAAAGTATATGCCAGTCTTCTTGATGAACAAAAACACAAAACCTTCCACAAAATACAAGCAAACCAAGTTAAAAAATGATCAGGTTGGATTTATTCCAAGATTGATTCAATGTATGCAAATAAAAATATAATTCATCATACAAAGAAATGAAAAGACAAAAATCACATGATTCTGTTCAATAAATGCACAAAATACTTTAAAGAAAATTCAACAGTGTTTTATGATAAAGTCCTGGAAACAACACACAGAGAAGGAATGTATATCAACATAATAAAGTCCTTATACTACAAGCCTGTAGTAGAAATCATCCTGAATTGTGAAAATTCCTTAGACCAGGAACTAGACAAAGTTGTTCAGTGTTATCATTTCTGTTTATATTGTAGTTGAAGTCTTAGCAAATGTTTTAAGAAAAGAAGGAGAAAAAGAGGATAAATAGGAAAGAAAGACATTTGTCAATGATATGATTCATGCCTGAGAGACCAGAAGTTCTATCAGGAAACTACAGCTAATGAATTACTTCAGTAGAGTGGCATGTTACAAAAATTAATATTGAAAAATAAGTGGATTTCCTATATACCATGGATGAACAAAGCAAGAAAAACCTGAGATAAATAATTCCATTTATCCATCCCCCCCACTTCCACCTGCCTGGAATTCTGGGTCTCTCCCTCGCTCACAGTCCAGGTAAGGCACCCTGCTTCCCAGGTACTTCCCACCAGCACCCAGGTTACCCGCTCCTCCCAGGCCCTCCCACCATCCAGCCTAAGTAGTGCCCAAGCTGCCCAGGGCTTGGGTGGATCACTAGGCCATGCCCCAGGTGCCAGGTGAAGCACCCAATCGTCCTCAGCCCCTCCCCCTCTTCCGCCTGCCCACTCACACTCTGTTGCTCCCTGGCTCCTGGTCCAGGGACAACACCTGCTTCCCACAATTCAACAGGATCCAAAGAAAACCAAAGCAAAGCTTTTGGGGACAAAGACCATAAAACTGAAGTCCTGTAAAATTATCCTATCACATGGAAGAGATTCTTCACATCCAGCCCAAAGATAAGTAAACCCACTTTTTACCGTCCTGCTCCTCCCAATTATTAATCACTATAGATTAACTGTTCTATATAGCCACCCCCAAAATACATACAACTTAAGGGACTATACCACTCACCCTTACATATCACCAAGGTACTAAATCGTAAAAGTGCACTACCATACTAATATTCACCCCCTGTCCACTAAACCTGACTTAGTTGATGTATTAACAATTGCCGGGCTCTCGGCAGCTAGTGCAGAAGGGAGTGCTGGTCTAGCCAGGCACAACCCGGAGCTGAGCAGGAAGATGAGTGTCGCCGGCCCTGACCCCTCTCACTACCGGGGAAAAAACACACCAGGTCAGGAGCTCTGTCAAAGCAGGAAAAGCTCCTTTATTCCAACAGTCAGGCCCTCATATGCCCCACCTGACATCCCATAAGTCTTAGCGTGAGTCTTTGCTGATTGGCCGTCTCAGCTAAGCAGTTTAACAGTACCAACTGTAGAAGATGTAGTCTCATGAGATTTGTAGTCTCTTGAGATTATTATGGGCTAGTGGGGCGTTACTATGGGCCAGTTGCTGTTGCTACCTAAGGCTGTATTGCATCAGCCACAAGGCTGTGCTGAATTATGCTGGTGAGGCAGCTTAAACAGATCATGAAACTCTAGCCAGGCTCAGGAAGTTCCAACAGGCCTTGTCCAGGGTCTTGATGAAGCCCAACATCTCCCTCTTTTGTTTTTGTGAGTAAGCCTCAGGACCAAATGTGTGACCCCTCTCTTAGGTTGTCTCCCTTTGGAAACCGTACCCATCTCTGGGTATCACACTTCAAGGTCCGGGCAAGCCTCTCCATGGCCTGTCTTAGGTTGTCCCTAGCTTTAGGGATCTTACCCGTCATTGGTCAGCATGGAGGGCAGGGGAGATATATGAGTGGTGGCCATAGCCCCAGTTAGTATCCTGAGTGGCGAGTAATGAATCTCGACTTGATGAAGTTTAATAGCCTCTATTCTTTGTTGGATGAATTGAGTGGCTCTATTAATGATGCAAGGCCCAATGAACAAGAAAAGGACAATGAGAGGGCCCAAGAGGGGAGGAAGTAAGGGAGAAGGCTATTCTTGAAGTTCACGTCTGCAAATCTCCAAATCCTCCGTCACAGAGCCAGATGAGGGCTGTCAGCACAGGATGGTCAGGCACAGCGATGTCATTCTCTGGTTCTGGGGAGAGAGCAAAGGGGCACTCCTTGGGGGTGCAAGACTCCCTGGAGTTGTGTTTATAAGTCCCTGGTGGGGATCCAGATGGGGTGTTTCGCCCCGCTGATATAAGGGGATCAGGGCCTCTCCAGGCTCCTGTCAATGAGTCTTTCCAGTGCACCCAGATGGAACTGTATGTGATGGAGGAAGTCCAGTGCCTCTGGAAAGGGGAAGCCCAATCCGTTTTTGAAAAATTTAATATATTTAAAGTAAATAGCGCTCTCTTTAGTTGATCATGAGGAGGTGATGATTCTCCCTGTTGTTTTTGTAATTGGGCCTTAAGAGTTTGATTATAGCACTCAATCATAGCTTGGCCCCGTGGATTGTGGGGGATCTCAATGGTGTGTGACACATGCCATGTATTAAGGAAATCTGTAAATGAACTCATCCATCTGTGGGGGCCATAATGACAATCAATTTTTCCCATAAACCCTTCTAGAGCTATGGCAATTCTATCATTGTTCCTTTGGAGCCAGGTGAAATCTGTTAGTTTAAAGGGAACAATCAGGAAATGGGGCTCTATTGCAAACAGCCTGGTGGAGCTATCTTGGCCTTTGATGATACAATCTGCAACTTGGTTGGTCATAGAATACACCCTAGGGGCTCCACCAATGGAAAGATGTATCCAATGCATGGGATGGCCCTCCTGGGCCAGAAGGGCAGTACATAAGGTGCTACCAGAGAATAAATAAAGAGTTACAGGAAGGAAAGGGTTGAATCTCTCTAGCACTGAAGTGTTTATGGCACCTTCAACCTTTCCTTTCCTTTCCTTTCCTTTCCTTTCCTTTCCTTTCCTTTTCCTTTCCTTTCCTTTCCTTTCCTTTCCTTTCCTTTCCTTTCCTTTCCTTTCCTTTCCTTTCCTTTCCTTTCCTTTCCTTTCCTTTCCTTTCCTTTCCTTTCCTTTCCTTTCCTTTCCTTTCCTTTCCACCTCACACGGGACACTTATCTGCTGGGCTCTCGGCAGCTAGTGCAGAAGAGAGTGCTGGTCTAGCCAGGCACAATCCGGAGCTGAGCAGGAAGATGAGTGTCGCCGGCCCTGACCCCTCTCACTACCAGGGAAAAACACACCAGGTCAACACACCAGGTCAGGAGCTCTGTCAAAGCAGGAAAAGCTCCTTTATTCCAACAGTCAGGCCCTCATATGCCCCACCTGACATCCCATAAGTCTTAGCATGAGTCTTTGCTGATTGGCCGTCTCAGCTAAGCAGTTTAACAGTACCAACTGTAGAAGATGTAGTCTCATGAGATTTGTAGTCTCATGAGATTATTATGGGCTAGTGGGGCGTTACTATGGGCCAGTTGCTGTTCCTACCTAAGGCTATATTGCATCAGCCACAAGGCTGTGCTGAATTATGCTGGTGAGGCAGCTTAAACAGATCATGAAACTCTAGCCAGGCTCAGGAAGTTCCAACAGGCCTTGTCCAGGGTCTTGATGAGGCCCAAAAAACAATCTAGTAGCCTTATCTAGGAAATAATAATAACAACAGACAAACACACCCAACTCCAAGGCAATCACTAGTAATAACTGCCAGAGAGCAGTTATCCCAACTAAATCAGTTCAGTCAAAAACACACAGAAACTGAAAGGACTTAAGAGACAAAATAACAATGCCCAAGTCAAAGTGTAGATCCATGAGAAACAAAACCCAAGAAAACAAATCTCCCACTGAAAGAATTAACTCCATAGTGACAGATTCCAACCACAACAAATTCACAGAAAATAGCCAAGAAAACCAGACCCAAGATAACGACTTTCAAAGCATGATCATTACTATGATCAATACTATGAAAGAGGAAATCCAGGAGGAGTTAAATAACCACATTAACCACTTTAAACAGGAACACAACAGACACCTGGAGTAGTTGAGAAAAACAGTTCAAGAAACAAAAATAGGCATAGAGCAGTTAAAACAGTCTCAGGCAGAGCTTAAAATTGAAGTAAAAGACAAGTTATCCTCAACCCAGAACTCAACAGAGAGTCTTATCAGCAGAACTAACGAAGCAGGAAATAGAATTTCAGATCTTGAAGACGAAGAGGAAGAATTAATCAGCTCAATGGAAGAGGTTGTTAAAGCCAAAAAGATACTTGAGAGGAATATTCAAGAGTTATGGGACACCTTGAAGAAGCAAACATATGTATTCATGGAATACCAGAGCAAGAATCCCAAAATACCACACCTGAGGAAATTTTTCAAACTATCATAAATGAAAACTTCCCTCATCTAAAGAATGAGAGGCCCATCCAAATACAAGAGGCATTTCACACCCCAAACAGATATGACCAAAATAGAAAGTCACCATAGCAAATGATAGTCTAAACACTCCACATTCAAAGAAACGGTGCTGAAAGCTTTAAGGGAAAAAAAAACAAGTCACTTTCAAAGGTAAAGGTATTAAAATAACAAATGACTTCTCAATGGAAACATTAAAAGCAAAAAGCGCTTGGAGAGACATACTTCAAGTATTGAATGAGCAAAAAACGCTCAACCCAGGATGTTATACCTTGCAAAACTATCCGTCATGATTGAGGGAGAAAGAAAAGTTTTCCAGCACAAAGACAACTTGAAGGCTTACATATCTACCAAACCAGGCCTTCAAAAAATGCTAGAAATGATACTCAAGGTTGAAGAAAAAACAAGTGTATCTAGGAAGACAGAAGGAAAGCATAATGCCACCAAAACCTAAAAGCCAAATAATACACTTACAAAAGCCACTAAACATAAAAATTATCCAGAATTAAAAATAATTTCTCCATCATAACATTAAATGTCAATGGAATTAACTCACTGATTCAAGAGACACATTACAAACCTGGATTAGAAATCACAACCCATCAATCTGCTGCCTTCAGGAAACTCATTTCACTACAAAAGATAGGCACATCCTAAAAATGAAAGGCTGGTCCAAAATTCTGTAAGCTAATGGAACCAGGAAACAGGCTGGGGTAGCCATTATGATATCAGACAAAGTGGACTTCAAACCAAAAAAAAAAAATCACAAGAGACACACATGGATATTACATTTTAGTCACAGGTACAATTCACCAGGAAGACTTCACAATAATGAACATATATGTACCTAATACGGGCCCTTCCACATTCATTAAGCAAACCCTACAGCATCTAAAGAGAGAAATGAACCCCCATATGATAATTATTGGGGATTTCAATGCTGTCCTCTCAACATGGGATAGATCAACAGGTCAAAAGCTTAACTGAGACACATTGGAACTTAAACTCTTACTGAAATGGACCTTACAGATCTCTATTGAACTTTTCATCCATGCACCAAAGAATACACATTTTTCTCACCTGCACATGGAACTTTCTCCAAAATAGACCTCATACTGAGCCACAAATCGAATCTCCACATATACAAGAAAGTTGAAATTCTAGCCTGTATCCTATCAGACCACGTGGTCTAAAACTTGACATCCACAACACAACAAACAACAGAAAATACACTAACTCCTGGAAACTAAACACTATGATGCTGAATAAGAATTGGATTCAGGAAGAAATTACAAAGGAAATTCAACTTATCAAAATCTTTGGGACACAATGAAAGCGGTCCTAAGAGGTAAATTCATAGCTCTTAATGCCTACATCAAAAAAATGGAAACATCACAAGTAAATAACAATTCAGCTTAAAGCTTTAGAGACACTAGAGCAATCTGATCCCAAAAGTAGTAGAAGAAAGAAAATTAGTAAAACCAGGGGAGAAATATCTGAAATTGAGATAAGGAAAATGATACAGAGAATCAACCAGTCACAAAGCTGGTTCTTTGAAAAAATCAATAAGATTGATACACCCCTGGCGAAATCAACCAAAAGCAAGAGAGAGAAAACTCAAATTAACAAAATTAGAAATGAAAATGGAGTTGTCACTACTGATACTCAAGAAATTCAGATAATTATAATGTCATATTTCAAAAACTTATATTCTGTGAAATTTGTCAACACAAAAGAAATGGATGAATTTCTAAGTAAGCACAACTCACATAAATTGAATCAAGAAGTTTTGAATTATTTAAATAGTGCTGTACATATGAGGAAATAGATGAAGTAATCTTGAATCTTCCCACCAAAAAATGTCCTTGACCAGATGGATTCAGCACAGAGTTCTACCAGACTTTTTTTTTTTATTTATTCAATTGTACGTGTATGCGTGTGTGTAAAACCATGGGGGAATTCGGGAACCACCATGGACGCCTGCCATCTCCTTGTTTACTCTGCCCCGGGACTCACAGGCTCCACCCTACCAGGACCGGAGACGCAGGCCGCCCCCGCTTCTTCCTGGCGTCTATATGTGGGGTCTCGGATCTGAACTCAGGACCTTCCGCCTGCAAGGCAGAGGCTTAACCCCTGAGCCACCTTTCCAGCCCCCTCTATTAGACATTTAAGGAGCTAATAGTGGCTCAGTGAAGGCCGGAGCCGGTTGACTGGCGTTTCAGAGGCGATCAGGGGTCCTAATATACTGCAATCATGTTATTATGTCCTATATCCGAGGAGACGTCATGGCCATGAAGGGGAAGAACTGTGTGGCCATCGCTGCAGACAGACGTTTTGGCATCCAGGCCCAGATGGTAACCATGGATTTCCAGAAGATCTTTCCTATGGGTGACCAGTTGTACATCGGGGTGTCAGGACTCTCCACCGACTTTCAGACAGTTGCCCAGCGCCTCACATTCTGCCTGAACCTGTATGAGCTGAAGGAAGGGCGGCAGATCAAGCCTTACACCCTCATGAGCATGGTGGCCAACCTCTTGTATGAGAAATGATTTGGTCCTTACTACATAGAGTCGGTCATTGCTGGGTTGGACCCGAAGACCTTCAAACCCTTCATCTGCTCTTTGGACCTCATTGGTTGCCGTATGGTGACTGACAACTTTGTCCTCAGTGGCACCTGCTCTGAACAGATGTATGGGATGTGCGAGTCTCTGTGGGAGCCCAACATGGACCCAGACCACCTATTTGAAACCATCTCTCGAGCCGTGCTGAAAGCCATGGACCAGTGTGGACCAGGATGCAGTGTCGGACATGGGCGTCATTGTCCACATCATTTAGAAGGACAAGATCACCATCAGGACCTTGAAGGCCCAGATGGACTAACTCTGCACCCATAGCCCAAGGTTTTTGTTTGTTTTTCTTTTTAATAAAACGGCCTTTCTTTCACTGGCAAAAAAAAAAAAAAAAAAGGAGCTAATAATACAAATACTCCTTAAACTGTTCCATCAAATAGCAAAGGAAGGAACACTGCCAAATTCTTTCTATGAAGCTAATATCATCTTAATCCCAAAACCTAATAAAGATACACTTAAAAAAGAAAACTATAGGCCAATCTCTCTGATGAACACAGATGCAAAGATTCTCAACAAAGTTTTAGCAAATCAGATTAAAAAATATATCGAAAAGATAATCCACGGGAACATGATCTTGTACCTGAGTGATCCCAAAAACTCCCCCAGGAAAATCTTAGAACTAATACAGAAGTTCTGCAGGTTAGCTGGATACAAAATAAACATACAAAAATCAGTGGCCTTCTTATATGCCCAGAATGAAAGAAGGGGAAAAGCCCTGAGAAAAACAATCCTATTTACCATAGCCCCTAAAAAAATGAAATATCTTGGTATAAACCTAACAAAGGAAGTAAGAGACCTTTACAATGAAAACTTTAAGACCCTGAAGAAAGAAATTACAGAAGACACCAGAAGGTGGAAAGACCTTCTATGTTCCTGGAATGGCAGAATCAACATCATAAAAATGATCATCTTACCAAAGGCAATATATAGATTCAATGCTATACCAATTAAAATCCCAAAGCAATTCTTTAAAGAAGTTTGCCAAACAATATCAAAATTCATATGAAGGCACAAATGACCCAGTATAGCAAAAACAATCCTGAGTAACAAAAACACTGCTGGAGATATCACCATACCAAACTTTAGTCTATACTACAAATCCATAGTTATAAAATCAGCCAGGTACTGGCTCCAAAATAGACACACAGATCAATGGATAAGGTTTGAAGTCCCAGATCTAAGCCCACAAAATTATAGCCATTTTGTCTTTGACAAAGGAGCCCAAAAAATCCAATGGAAAAACAAGAGCATCTTCAACAAATGGTGCTGGCAAAACTGGATGTCCACATCCAGAAGATTAAAACTGGAGTCGTACTTATCACCATGTACAAGACCTAATTCTAAATGGATCATAGATCTCAGTATAAGTCCAGAGACTATAAAACCTGAGTTGAAAGGGTAGGGAGCTCCCTTGTGCTGATTGGGCTAGGCCAACATTTCCTAAATGGAAATCCAATAGCGCAGTCACTACAACCCACACTCAACAGATGGGATCTTATGAAATTAAAGAGCTTCTGTTCAGATAAAAGGATTGTAACTAGAGCAAAAAGGCAACCCACAGAATGGCAGAAAATCTTCACTAACCACATATCTGATAGAGCTTTATTATCCAGAGTGCACAAAGAACTTAGAAAACTAAACACCAAGGAAACAAATGGCCTAATTAAAAAATGGGCCTTGGAACTCAAATGAAACTTTACCAGGGACGAAGTTGAAATGTCTAACAAATATCTTAAAAAATGCTCCACATCCTTAGCCATCAGGGAAATGCAAATCAAATCTTCCCTGAGATATCATTTCATCCTGGTCAGGATGGCAAAAATTCACAATACAAACAACACCAAATGGTGGAGAGGATGTGGCAAGAAGGGAACCCTCCTACATTGCTGGTGGGAATGCAGGCATATACACCCACTCTGGTGAGCCATCTGGTGATTCTTAAAATAATTAAAATTGAAATGCCATTTATAAACCTGCCATTCCACTTTTGGTAATAATCTCACATACAGCAAAAATTCACCTTGATAGCACAAGCATGACCATGTTCATAGCAGCACTGTTTAAAATATCAAAATCATGGAATCAACCCAAATGCCCAACAATTTAGGAGTAGATAAGAAAATGTGGTACATTCATACAATAGAATATTACTCAGCCATCAAAATGATGAATTAATGAAATTTGCCAGGAAATGGATGGAATTAGAAAAAATTATATTGAGTGAAGTATCCCAGACATAGAAGATTAAGCACCATATGTATTCCTAATAGGTGGATCCTAGTACCAAACACACTTAGTGACACACTCAAAGGTAAATCTCTGTAATACCTACAGTAACTGCAAAGATTATAAACAGAAGAGAAGGGGAAGGAGGGCACCACCAGAAACAAGGTGAGAGGGGATCATGCTACAACAAAGAACACAGGCCACCATCAAGTACTGCAAGTAAGCAGTGAGACATCTGGTTAAGCTCACAGACATTCCTTCCTGGGCATTTGCAACCAATGGGGTTGATCTCAACAGAAAGGGAGGATATAGAATCTGGCAGATAGAAGGTAACCATCCTGCAAATGGGAGACTGGCCCCCCTCAATGCGGTCTCCTATTCTTATTCCATCTACTTTTGAATCTACTCTTTTATAATAAGACACTACTTTAACAGCCTTTTATCTCTGGCTAGGAGGTGACATCCAATACGTATGAAGCCAAGGGCGGTCCAGGAATAGCAAAACTGGAAGAAGAAGAAGAAGAAGAAGAAGAAGAAGAAGAAGAGGAAGAGGAAGAGGAAGAGGAAGAGGAAGAGGAAGAGGAAGAGGAAGAGGAAGAGGAAGAAGAAGAAGAAGAAGAAGAAGAAGAAGAAGAAGAAGAAGAAGAAGAAGAAGAAGAAAGAAAAGAATAACAGACCATAATTCAGGTCATTAGAGATCCTACATTAATCACTAGAAACCAGGCCAGCCTAATCTCTCCCCATCCTAATGCTCAGGAAATTTGGGGAAGAGGGGGCGGTAAGGTTGGAAGAGCCTAAAGAAGGGGAGGAGCAATGATATGCAAGATATTCCACACAACTTAGGGCCAAAGTAATCATAATAGGACTTTCCATGACCTGTGCAATGACTAACATGTCATTCACCCCACAACATCTAACATGGATCACAGGCTCTAGGATCCTTAGAGGCAAGGGATTAATAGCCACAATAGTATTCCTATACTAAAGGGGAACACAAAAAAGAGCTCTAGGCAATGCTACTGAGTCCCTATACCCCATCTGTTGGGCCCGCCCAGGATTTGCCCCAGTGCATGGCCGAGCACATGAGACTAAAGATGGTGCTGAGGGCAAGGGTCTTGGGTGTAACCTGATCACTTCACAGAGAGCCCTAATTGGCTTTTAGGTATCTACCTGCCCCCTGTGCTGAGTGACATTGAACTTGACCATTAGCACCTGTAGGATGTCTTGACCTTGTGATACAATTGGATGCCTGTTTCGTGCCTTGGTGGTCTTTGTCTATAAAAGTTCCTTTTCTCCCCCCCAATAAAGAGAGATCTGCTTCTGACAATCTCCCCATCCTGTGCCGAGTCTCTGGGGGTAGAGACGGAGGTGGGGATGCCTGGAACCTGTTTTCATCACAGCCAGCAGCTATGTGTTTGAGTGAGTGAATGGATGCGTGAGTGGAAACTGGTTCCCACACCCATCAAAGAGGAGGACCCAGAGGGTAGTTAGACATGCACACTAAAGGATGCTCCTGGAATGGAAGGAAGGAGGGGGAAACTGGGAGAAAGGGAGGGAAGGGGGGAAAAGAAGGGGAATAGGAGGCGGGAGCAAGGGGATACAGAGAGGAGTGAAGGGAAGGAGGGGAATGGGGTACCTATCAAATTTGTATAAAATTATTAATAAAAATAATAATTCTATTTCCCACAACTACAAATTCTTTGGAATATATCAAACAGGATGTAGAAGACCTGCACAGTGAAAGCTTTAAAACACAAAATTAACATATTACAAAAGTCATCAAAATGTAGAAAGACCTCCTATGTTCCTGGATTGGTATAATTTGCATCTCAGAAATGACCATACTACCAAAAACAATATCTGTATTCAATGCCATATAAATCAAAATTGCAGTGTGATTTTTCACAAAAAATTGATAAAACATTCTCAAAATTTATATAGAAGCACAAAAGGCCCAGGATGGCCAAAATAGTCCTGAATGTTTGACCTCTCCTGGAGGTATTGCCATACCATGCATTATACTGCAAATCGATAGTGATGAAAACATTATGGGATCGATAGAGCTGAAGAGTCAGATATATGTATGTAAATTTACACACCTAAATTTATCTTTTTTAATAGATTCCAAAATGTTCATTCACTGTCAACAAATGGTGCTGGGAAAATTGCATATCAGCAAGGAGAAGATGAAATTCAATCCTTTTCTATCATGCTACAGGAATATTAACTCCAAATGGATAACAACATTAATGTTAGACCAGAAACTATGAAACTCTTAGATGAAATAATAAGAGAATACACTTGATCTAATTGGACTATGTCAGCTTCATAGGACCCCAAATGCACAGGAACTAAAATCAACACAACGAATAGGAATTAATGAAAAAAACAAAACAAAACAAAAGTTTCTGTTCAGCAAAAGATACTGTTACGCAAGCAAAAATGCAACCCACAGAATTGAGTAAATCTTCATTAACCACAGAGGACTAAAATTCAGAGTATAGATAGAACTTTTATTTATCATGTGTGTTCATCATCCCACATCTTCCCTTTTTGTGACAAAGTTGTCTAGTTTGTCCCACATTAGTAATGATAAATGTTAATAGTCATTCAGACAAAACAAAATGGTGTTTCCTTAATCCTGCTGAGAACACTAATTGTGTTCCATATGGTTCACACAATCAACTATAATATCTATGCTTTTGATTTGAATGATTGAGTTTATTAAGGGTATAGCAAGCAAAAGCAAGAGAATAAATAATGAGTAGTTGATAGAGAGATGGAACGGAGAGCAAAACAGATTAAAATTGCGGGTCCAAAACATTCTGTAGAAACAGAAGAAATAGCTAAGTGAAAGAACCAAAACAAGAAGGATCATTAAATTGGGGGCTCATAAACGCACAGTACATATTTTTTTTAAATTTTTTATTATTTATTCAATTGTGCATGTGTGCACACGCATGTGTGTGTGTGTGTGTGTGTGTGTGTGTGTGTGTGTATGTAGCTATGTATGTGTGTGTATGTAGCTATGTATGTGTGTGTGTAGAACCACGGACGAATTCGGGAACCACCATGGACCGCCTCCACCTCCTCCTTGTTTACTCTGCTCCGGGATTCACTGGCTCCACCCTACCAGGACCGGAAACGCAGGCCGACCCCGCTTCTGCCTGGCGTCTATACATGGGGTCTAGGATCCGAACTCAGGACCTTCCTCCTGCAAGGCAGAGGCGTTTAACCCCTGAGCCACCTCTCTAGCCCCGCAGTACATATTAAATGAAGAAGGCCCATTAGGACCCTCTTGGAGTTTCTGGTTATAATATTTTTAGGCAGTGGTTTCTATTAATTCTATGGATGAACCTTTTATTAGTTTTGCTTACCATTTATCTGGTTTATTCTCCCATTTTAGAAATATTTTATATACTTATAAATAACTTAGTTCAGAAAGAGAGATAGGGAGAGAGGAAGAGAAAGAGTTAAAAAAGAGATAGGATGTACACACATATGCTATGGTGAACATGTGGAGTTCAGAGGATCCCCAGACTCATTTCAAACAGCCTAGTGTCCAGTTTCGGGCTGATCGATGGTCGATGATCATAGACTGGATCTCCACCTAGGGAAGATGTATTCTGCTGTCGTATTGCAACATCTGTGGATGTGCAGATTTTACCTTACTTTGAAACCAGTGGAAACTCAAAAGCAAATGCAAGTCAGCAACACAAGAATAGGATCTCTGGAGCAATCAACTGGAGCAATCTGGCAACTTTACACATGAATCATGGTAAGAAACAAATCGAGACTTGAGTTTTAATATTGCTTCACAGGTTGGGAGATCCAGGGTATCTGTGCACATGTGTAACAGAAATGGCAGGAGAGTTTAAAGCAAATATGGTCTCTAGATCTCTTGTTTTAGTCTACCTTGAGTTACCTGGAAACCAGGGATGTGAGTCAGGTAAAATTTGGGAAATTTCCAGTAGGATCTCTGGGGAGACTTCATAAAACAGAAGGTACTCAAGTCAGACAATGCCTGACAGTAATGTAATGAGAACATTTTGCTGATCTTCTATTGGTCTAGAAGACCTTCTATGGTGCTTCTGTGTAGGTGTGTAGTTGTGGGTTGTGAAGGGTTAAGAGGAGGAGTATCTCAAGTTAGGACATCACAACCACAGAATAGGGGTGAAGCAAAGTTTCCTATTGAGATAATGGCAAAGCTACTTCTTGAGAAGGAAGGAAGTATGGTGTCAATAATAAAATCCCTTCAAATAGTCCCCTGGGTACATGCTGTAGTACTGGGGAGATAATCCTCCCAGTGGAAGGGAAAAAGAAAATAATAAATGCTTAAATACAAATACTGAAGTTGTGTTATGATCCAGGGATCCATTTACCAAACAGGAGGTTTGCTAACCTGTTTGTGTCCAGTGAAGATTGCATGTACCTAATTCTCATAAGACATGTTAATAATAAGAGCCCTGTTAGTTAGGAAGGAAATAGACTGTGCTTTCTGTTAGAGCAAGAGACTTACCTACCACCTTTTTCTGGAAACTTAAGTAGAACAAACAGGAGAGAATGAATGTGACCCCTAATGACCTCTGAGGAAATCAGGAGTTTGGTTATTTAGGAGGGTCTCAACAGGTGGAGAAGGAAAGTCATACCATAGCACCACAAATCCCAGGAGCAACAAAACAGCATCTGTGTAACCTGTAAAACCTCACCCAGTGTGCTGCCAGAAGACAAATCACTAGTTCACAGACAGCCACCCTCCTTGCTGCAGGGAGGACTACCTGGACGGAATGAAAGCGCTGAGACCCCGTGTTCCTTTGTGTCTCCAGTGGTCCCAGGTAAGCTTTCTAAAGCTCTTACTGCTACTGGCCTCAGAATTTAATCACCTTTGTTTATGCTGTGGAGCAATAGTATTATTTGTCAATATAAGCCTTATCTACAGTCAAGGATAAAACAAACTGTACTAGCAATGGCTTAAGAATTGACAAGATATCCTTTGATTAGTTCTCAAAGGAGTATCTTACAGAGGGTAAATAATCTTCCTTAATTAATTAAATTAAATTAACAGTGTCCAGGGTTCCATTTACCAAACAGGAGGTTTGCTAACCTGTTTGTGTCCAGTGAGGATTGCAGGTAACTAATTCTCATAAGACATGTTAATGATAAGAGCCCTGTTAGTTAACGACTAATTTTTCTCTATCTTTTATTCACTTGATTTCAGGTTTTGCTTTGATTGTGTTTTTTTTTAATCCTTTGTAGTATAGGTTGACCTTATTTTGTCTTTTTTTCTAAAAAGATGTCTAATATCAACTCTAAAGAGTTAGGATTACACCTTTCAGAAGTATTTATCTTTAGACTGCATGGAGTTTATGATTGAGGCTCACCACAATCTTTTCATCTCTAAGCACCTGTCCCAATGAATGACTTCACAAAGTCTGCAAACCATAACGTCAGGAAGGAATGTGCATATTTAAACAGTCAGGAAGCTACTAGCCCCCCAGAAGCTATACACTACATATATCCACTAGCAGTGAAGTGGCAAGTACAAAGGACATGTTCCTTCATTTCCTTCACTCATTTCTATGTTATAAAAGTTTGGCCAAAAGTTCCACTCCAGCTTGAGCTCTTCCCTTCAGGACTTTGCTGGAGTAGTTGGTCATATCAGAATTTATGCTCATTTCTCATGCATGATATATCCCAAACAGAAAGTAGATTAGGTAGTTCTGTGAAAATCTGTTGAAGGTCAATCTTGATCACCTTGGCCATCTGCATCAAGGAGAACACTCATCCAAAGCATGTAACGAAGGCTTGCTCCCTGCTCTTGAGGTAGGGCCCTGTCATGGTCAGGCACACGTGTCAACATGATGATTGAGGGTTTGAATTCTGGGCACATTTGTGGAGAATTAGTGGTTGAGTTAAGCCCAGAGCAAACCTGCAAGAGATTGCCTAGCTGATGAGGAAGACCTAGTCCATGGTGGGTGGATTAGGCCCTGGATAAATCACAGAGAGATGGTTGAGGAAATTGGCATCCTTCTGTTCACTTGGCCAGACATGCTGGTCTGGCAAGTAAGGATTGTCCATCTCTCAGCCGTTATGTAGTGATGGTGGCCAGTTACCTTGGCTCTGGTGTTGGTGTGTGCTCTCCTGTCAAGCTGGACTGAGAACAGTAACCAGACTGTCATAAGGAAATAAATCCCTTGTTCCCTTAAGCTGTTTGATGGTCATTTATCAGCAACCAGGCAGGCTGACTGTAACAGTCCCCCTCCCCTGGCTTTTTATTTTCCAACTTTATAATATTTCCTTTCATATGTGGCTATAGATCTGGGACAGGAGTTAGATTCCAGGACACTCTTGCAACCCAGGAAACAGTGGGGGGTAAATTTTGCTATTTTTCAGTAGGAGGTTTTGCTGGGCAGGTGGATATGCAGAAGAAGTTGGCTTGATAAAGTCTGGTATACTTTAGCACTGGCCGAGGACTGCTTAGATGTTTCAGCTCCTGAACTGAGGTAGTAAGACCAGTGAACTCCATGAATGTGAATCCATGGCTGTTCTTTCTTAGGTTGATCAGAGGTTGACATTTGTTGTCATACTTGGACAAACATCCTTCCTAGAGAATGAGAACTGGCCCTATATCAGAAATCCTGAGGATATGGAATGTCCAGTGCCCTCCACCCCTGGTGTTGGTATGAGCTCTGCCAAGTTTGCACTAAGAAGTATAACCAGATGATCCTAAGCCAGAATAAAATCTCTTGTTCCCATGAACTGTTTGGTTATGAATTTATCATCAGTGTGCAGGGCAAACTGTGACCGTTACCAAAGTCAATGTACTAAACAGGGCACATTTTGCCCTCAGGCCAAATGGCAAGTAATGTTTAGAGCCTTCTATCTTCAGGCTTTCCTTTTGCTGTAGTCCTGTCTCTGTGCTCCAGGACCTCAGCTTATCAAATTCTCCTTGTTGCACTGCCCTTAAAACCCATACCTTCTCTCCCTTTATTCCTTAACTAGAAACCGAGACCCAGCAGGTGAACCTCCTCCCTTTCAATCTGTAACCACTGCCTGTGCCTCTCCCCTGACCACCCTTATTTCCTCTCCACCACCTCTAAACTATAAATTGTCTACTTCCAATGCCTGTCCTACCTTCCTTTCTACCCAGCTTTCTACTTTAACCAAAACCCTTTTTGCTAGCTCTCAAATATGATCCCATGGTCCCATTCCAGCTTGAGCTTTTCCTCTTTAGGACTTTGTTGGAGTAGTTGGTCGTATCAGAATTTATGCTTGTTTTCCGTGCATGATATATCTCAAACAGAAACTAGATTAGGTAGTTTTCCAAATACCTATTAAAGGTCAGAAGGAAATTTCTCAGACTTACCCAGGCATATAACCTAATATGGGGAGATATTTATCTTTTTATATACTTTTACCTCAGAGGAGAAGGACAGAAGATATAAGTCAGCAATAATGAACACTGGTAACTACCACAAACAAGATATGACCATCTACTCCCAGGCCTGGATGCTATTCTCTGCCATGAACATAATGGGAAGTATTGGCTTCTGTACTCAGAACTCAGAACACAGGATGTGATGACCATCTGTCTCTTGACCAGCATGGACAAAAGGCACAGGCTCAAGTTCACTTTGATAAACTTAGAGCAATTACCAATGAACCCAATGAACATTCCTCCTCCTTTATGACCATCTTCCAAGACTATTGCTACGTAAACACATATGATTTGATCTTAGCCAAAGGAGACTATTGATCAATGTACTGTTTCCCAGCCAGCTCCAGATACCACAAGAAGTACCAGTCACAAATGATCCAGTAAAATCTTCTCAATTTAGCTTTCTTCATTTTTATTAACAGAGAGGAAGAACAAAATGGGAGAAAGAACAGCACCTTAAATTTGAATACCATCTTTTGGCCTAAGCAATTAATGCTCCTGCAGCCCAAACAAGTAAATCAGAAGAGAAAAAAATGAAACCAGACATTGCTCAGAAACTATTATTGCAGATTAACAAAACCAAAGAATACAATTATCTTTTGAGGACTGGATAGAATTATATTGGAAGCTCTTCATCTTTCTTGTGGTAAGATATATGAGTTTCCCTTCTGCGTTCTTTGGTCTAATCTTACTTAAGTACATTACCACATGTGCACTTCTGCCTTTTGCTGCATCCATGCATGCCTAATTCAGATGTAATGATTTCTGAATTTTCCCAGTGCCCTATGACAAGTTTAATAGATTTCTTAGAGTGAAGAGTAATAGCACACATTCTAGATAGGTTCTTTTGATTTTAAGATGTTATTCTACATAATGTACTTACTAATTTCTACAAGATATTTAAAATATCTTTCTGAAATCTTGTGGTGCTTTCTCATTTTGTGGAAGAGGGGGCAGTAAGATTGTGAGAGCTTAAAGGTGGGGAGGAGTTATGACATACAAGATACTCCACACAAGTTAGGGCCGAAGTAATCATAATAGGACTTTCATGACCTGCGCAATGACCAACATGTCATAGATCACAGGCACTAGGATCCTTAGAGGTAAGGAATTAACAGCCACAATAGTGTTCCTATACTAAAGAGGAACCCCCAAAATACTCTAGGCAATGCAACTGAGTCCTTATACCTCATCAGAGAAGACGACCCAGAAGGAAGTTTGACATGCACACTAAAAGATAATCTAGGGATGGGGGGCAATGGGAGAAAGGGGGTGGGAAAGGAAGGGGAAAAGAGGGACAGGAACAAGGGGATCCAGGGAGGGGTGAAGGGAGTGAGGGGAATGAGTGAGGGGAATGAGTGAGGGGAGTGAGTGACATCAGGAATCATCATGGATTGCTCTACCTCCTTGTTGCTTTTGTTCTAGGATTTATCAGACTTTTTCAGAGCCAGAAGTTGAAGCCACCATGGTTGCTGCCTGACATTTTTATCTGGGTTCTGGGATCTTATCTTATGTTCCTCTGTTACCTTAGGTCCTACTGTTTGCAAATCAAAGCTTTTAACCCCAAAGCTATCTCTCCAGGCCAATGAAAGGCTTCAAATGTCTCAGTAAATAAGCATTCTCAAAACAGCATAGATTATTGGGTGAGCGTCAGATGAAGAAAACATTTACCCACACAGGCTGACTGTGCAGCTAATGTGGATTTCCCCCTTTGGGTTTGTTGTCTCTCTCAATAAAAATGTCTGCTCTAACATTTTTGGAAACATCAATTCCTTATTGCCCTCATTGCTTTGCCATACATTTTCCTGACATACATGAAGATGTGTATATGTTTGCCACCTTGACTATGTTCTCGTCGTAAGAGCTTCCTCATCAATGGCTGCAATAAAAAATTTGAAACCTTGAGGCCCAGAGAATTGATCAAGAACACACAGGTATTTCAAAGGTTACTGTCACTCACCCTATCACCTGTGGGTATCCTTTCCTACCAGAGTTCTAGGAGAACTCTTGATTAGTATCATTCTATTCACTCAGCCCAGCTTTACGCTGCTCAGGCATATGGTTTTCCTCCCTCCTGTACTCAAAGCACATGTAGATGAAGAGAATAAAGCAGACACCAGAGAGAGATGGAAATCTTAATTTTTCTGAGTTTTCCTTCTGCCACTGTTATGTATAGCCTATTTAATAGAGGAATTTATGGTGCACATCAGTTCACCTGAAACTATACTGATGAACAGGGAAAGGGAAAAGGAAGAACGGGAATGTAGGAAAGGATGAAGACAATGGAGAGAGGGCAGAAATTGTTGAGGCTGAAAGAGCGGAAGCTCACAGTGCAACTAACTTCCTGTCTTCAAACCTTTACCTATGTATGTCCACAGAGATCAAGCTGCTGTGGTCACAAACTCCTAGCTGCTTGAGATAGGCAGGGAGGAAGGGGAAGACGGGTGATGATGATAAACAATGAGGTGGAAGTTACTGGCCCACTTGGGCTAAGAATTCTGAGACTGCAAGTCAAGGGTCCACTTATGCTAAGGTCTCTGGGCCTGACATAATCGGTACACTAGTGTCATCATCATCGTTAAGTGCAGTGTTTATTCTGTGAGGATATGGTAAATCTCAGCTGTCAGGCAAGAGGGGAGACCAGGAAGGACTCATACAAGGCTGAGAGATTCTTTATTTTCCTCTATGACCAGGACTTGCACAAGAAATGCTCATGCTTGTTACTATCATGTTTGTTCCCAGCTAAAAATTATGTAAGGAAATAAACATTTAAAAACAACCTCTTCTCATATCAGTGATCTGTCCAAGGATGGGCCTTTTGGTCTGCCACAGACACCCACTGAAGTAGATGATACAGGCTGAACCCCAGGACCCACAGATCCAAAGGACAGGAGAGTAGGAGGGAGCAGACTGCATCCATGAAGGGAGGGGACAAAGGGTGGTAAGGGACGAGAGAGAGGGAGGAAAGGGAAGGAAGAAGAGAGGAGATAATGAGGGAGGCAAGGAGAAGTTATAACCTAGAAGTTAAAATACTTAGAATTAAATTAAAAACCAGTTCAGTACTGAGCTTACCAGTGTTAGACAGGTGTTTTTTTGAAGTTATAGACAAGGCGCAGTGGTAATTTATTTTATGGTTGAATGAGGCTTGGACAATTTATCCAACTCTTTGATCCAGATGTCCAGGTGTTATCTGTCTAGTATTCTGGAAGCCACTACAAGATGCTTTGCAGATGTATTAGTGACACGCAATTCAACGGACTCTGAATAGAGCTTATCTCCTAGTACAATGTGGATGGCTCTCAAATAATGATATGTGGAAGACCTTAGAAAAGAGGGCGACCCAGAAAACAGAAGGGTCTCTGTCTCTGTAGTGTCATTAGACTCAGGACTGCCAGGTATCTTAGAAATTTCCAACCTGCCCTGTGGATTTTTGACTTCTCAGGCTCTACATTTGAGGTAATTCCTCTCTCTGTGCTCTCTCTTTCTCTTTCATTTCTGAAACAAACATCCACTTTGCTAACAGAAGGGAAAGTCATTTGAGTTTGTCACATGATTACAAGATGCCCCATTTCAACAAGGCTCTGCAAAAGGAGGGCCTCACATGGACATATTGGTGAGGGCTGCTCGTGCTGAAACTGTTGCTGCGAAGATCTGGGGGTGACATTTCTAAAGTCCAGAACTGCGCTCTGAGGAACAGCAAAGCAAAGTATAAAGACTACAATGAGTCCCAGCATGTCCCAGCAGGCCAGCTTCTTACACAGAAGGCCTGGGCCAGCAGCTGGGGTCTGGATTCCAGGATTAAAGGAATTCTATACAGAGCCTCAAAATCAAGTCTGTGAGATTCATTTATCCTGGATAACGATGGACTGCTAAGTCTTGCTGTGACTGGGGCTGTCCTACAAGTCTCGACCTGCCACCAGTGCATGAGGGTCGTGTGATACTGGGGGATGTGCCATATCTCTTGCTCACTTAACTGGAGGAGCTTGACTTCTACATCAAAGACAAGAGTCCCTTCTCTCGATCAAAAACTAGATTGGCCATGACATTTCTTTCCTTTGTGTGTATCTGTGTGCACATGGGCGTGTATGTATATTCTCATGTGTAGGCTCAAGTCTGTATGCACGTGTACATGCATGTGTTTGTGTGTGCACATGGAGGCTTGGGGTTCATGTTGCATGTGTTCCTCAACCATTCTCCACTGTTGATATTGAGGTGGGGTCTACTAATGTACTGGCTACTGATTGTTTCAGCTAAGAGTAGCCTTCCAAATTGCTCCAGGGACTCTGTGTCTAGACATTCCACAAGTGTTCTGATTACAAGTGGTAACATACCCACCTTTTACAGGGTTTCTGGAGATACACATCCTTACATTTAGATTTGTCGGTGTCTAGAGTCTGTGCTAATGATACCTGTGAGCAGAGGTGAGTAAGTGTGAGTGGGAAAGGGAGGAATCCCATTCCCACCAATGCATCACAGGCTCTTTCACCTCAAACTTTGCTGGCTCTCATGGGCCAACAGGAAAAAGACCACTGCTGGGGAACTTTGTCCAGTGCAAACCTCAGGATGATAGGAACTGGAAGGACATAGAAAAGCATCTGATCTACTGTTTCCCCAAAGTCGGCTAGTCTTTTAACCATGGAGGGTGTCATGCCACATTTCAGTGAGCTTCTGGAATGTTGTACAGTTGATCTTTAGTGCCATGGAGTGGGTCTCTCTTCAATACTTTCCGTGACAATAAAATTAAATGTCCACCCCTTGGTTTGCTGACTCTTGGTGGACTGCTCACTATTACCCAGGGTGTCCTGCTCCTGCTAGTTTGCACAGTGCTGTGTGTTTACTTTCATCCTCAGCAGGTGGACAGTCCTATTTTGGGAGCTTCTGTGTTCTTTGTAAGCTACCTGTCCCTGTTATAGTAGCAGTGTGAGCTCTGAAGGCTGGGGAGATTCCCAGCAAAAGATTCCAGCATCTTCATATTATTTCATATTCACTGGGATCTTCACATCTCTGTCACCATATATGCCATCAAACATCCTTTAATCTTTAACATTGTTCCTACAGCTGTGAATTCCACATTGCTTCCTGGCTGTGATTCTCATTGATCAATGATTCTGACCCCTCAGTGTAGATTTTATAACATCTGCAGGTATTTTGGGTATCATATCCTGGTGAGGGGGATGATACCAACAGACTACTGAGCAGAGACTGTGGATGCTGCAAAACTCCTTTGCAAGAAATATCCAGGACATAATATCATAGTTCCCAATGCATTATTGCAGCATCACCAGCAATGCAGAAAATCTAGTGAGGGCACATGGGGGAATTCAGGACATATCCTTCTGCTTTCACTATCTGCATTTACACACTATGAATTAAATTTGGATCACATGTCCCCTTCATCTCATATGGTATGGTTTTACAATAAATATATTCAAAGATGAATGAGTGATTTTTAAGAACATTTGGAGTGAAACTGAATAGCTGGCATATTAACATGGCAAAGACAAGCAAGTGGAAACAAACCACTGAACATGTGTCAACTGTGTGCTGAGGCCGCAGATCTGCAGGGCAGTACTGTTGCTGTGAAAGCAGTGTGAAAAGGAGCATAAGGGACTCATTTTTGCTCTTAAGACCTCAATGATAGGAACTCAGGTTTGGCGCAAGGGAAGGGGAACTTACTGTTCGTAGGACTCAGCTCAGAACAGTGCCTGGTTCTGTTCTTGAACACGAAGCTCCAAAACTGGTTCAAAGACCCATCAATCCACTGCCACAACTGCCTTCACCATGAAAAGAAACTAAGAGAATGTGCAGTCCAGCTGGACCACTACCCCAAGTCATGCCCAGCACCAGACTACTAAAATCAAGATTATTTGTAAATATAGGGAAATGATGGAGATATATTAAAAACTAGAAATAAGAAAGTTACTGTCTCAGTAACTAAGGAAACATCATTGTCCTAGATTTACTTCTGATATGAATGTCATAGTTGGGCACAGGCGTGTCAATTTGACAGCTGAGGGTTTGAGCTCTGGGCACATTTGTGGAGAATTAGTAGTTGAGTTAAGCCCAGAGTGAACCTGAAGGAGATTGTCTAGCTGATGGAGAAGGCCCAGGTTATGGTGGATGGGATTAGGCCCTGGAATAAATCACTGAGAACTGGTTGAGAAAGTTGGCATCCTTCTGTTCACTTGGCTAGACATGCTGGTCTGGCAAGTAAGGATTGTCCATCTCTCAGCCGTTATGTGGTGATGGTGTGGCCAGTTTCCTAAGCCCTGGTGTTGGTACATGCCCTCCTGTCAAGCTGGAGTGAGAATTGTACCCAGGAATCATAAGAGAGAATAAACCCTTATTCCCTTAAGCCGTTGATGGTCATTTATCAGAAAGCATGCAGGCAAACTGTTATAGAATTTTGTACCTGGGAAGTGGGGTGTTGCTGATAAATCTGACTATGTGTACTTTGTGGCTTTTGAATGGTTTTGCTGGACAAAGTTTGAAATGTTTGAAGATTTTCACTTTGTGCATTAACAATACCGTTCTTCAGAGTTCAGTGGGCTTATTGGATAGTGCTGGTGCTGAGAGAGTTATGAATTGTTTGGGCTTAATTTGTGATGAGGGGAACAAGGACTTTGATGACGCCAAATTTAAAGACAATAGACTGGTTTGCTTGATAGAGGAGAGGTGTGTTGTGGCCATGAAGCTTTGGATGTGGAAAGGGCAGGCAGCAGAATAGCTGCCATTGTTGGAGTAATGAACATCAGTGAAGGAAAACCTAATGACTTTGCATTGGGGACGGTGGAAGATGTGAAAACCACAGAATGGCGAGTTCATGGTTTGAAAACCCAGATTCCTTCAGGGGCCGAAACCCAAGTTAAAGCTGTTTCTTAACCTTTGCAAGTTTGGGTGCCTAGAAAAGAGGCTTTTCCAGAGTCAGTGTATTAAAGTTGGTTCATCTGTAGCTCCAGTGCATTGAGCTAGTTTCAACCTCGCTTTGGAATCTGGCAGCATCCCTCAGGTGATACTGGTTTTGGTGTACTACTGAAGGCTTCATGGAGAACGGCAAAAGCTTGGCACCAAGTGGCAGGCGTAGAGTTCCTGGGAGAGAAGATGAAGCTTATAGCTGTAGAGGAACCCAGAGTGTTGTTTGAGATGCCAGAACCGTGGGTCTGCTGCCGAGGATGGTTCTGAGTGGAGATTTAGCCTGGTTCAGAAGAACTCTGCTTTTACAACTTTAAGCTTCAAACAGGGTCTGGGAATGCCTAGAATCTTTGAGCCACCTTGATTACATGATGAGCAATGGAAGATGGACATTGAAGTACAGGATGCGGTAATTTGCTGGACTTTGATCTTAATTTAAATGTTTTATTACATCAAGATCCTTCTGTTTTAATGTTTTATCTGTTTTAAAGTATTTAACTTATTTTGATTTAATACATTGTTAAGGTTAAGAAACTTTGAACTTTTAAAATGTGGGAACTGAAGTTTTAATGAGAGAAAAATTTAAATTTATCTATGAAATGTATTCATATTTTTAAAATAGCTTTTAACATCTGTGGGGACAAGGATTGAAAGTTACAGTTTAAAAGTGCTGTTTTGTGTCCAGTTGACAAGGGATGGAGTGTCATAGTTGGGCACAGGTGTCAACTTGACAGTTGAGGGTTTGAGCTCTGGGCACATTTGTGGAGAATTAGTAGTTGAGTTAAGTCCAGAGTAAACTTGAAGGAGATTGTCTAGCTGATGGGGAAGGTCCAGCCTATGGTGGGTGGGATTAGGCCCTGGAATAAATCACAGAGAGCTGGTTGAGAGAATTGGGATCCTTCTGTCCACTTGGCCATACATGCTGGTCTGGCAAGTAAGGATTGTCCATCTCTCAGCCATTATGTGTTGATGATGTGGCCAGTTCCCTCGGCCCTTGTGTTGGTACATGCTCTTCCATCAAGCTGGACTGAGAACTGTAACCAGGAATTGTAAGAGAGAATAAACTCTTATTCCCTTAAGCCTTTTGATGGTCATTTATCAGCAACCATGCAGGTGAACTGCAACAATGAGCATGTGTATGGAGTGTATACATTAAAATAGTGTAACAAAAAATAAAAAATTATAACAGTTAAATTATATATTCAATTATGTATATTGATTCCTAAATTTTTTCCAAGGGTGAGGATATGCCATAATTATGCCATATTAATATTCTCCTATTGATGGCAAGGTATGTTGTTTCTATTGTATGATTTTTTTTGTTTAAATGCATCGGAAGTTTTTATTTTATACACTTTTTGCTTTTTTATTATTATTATTATTTCTGCTCATACAAACTTAACAGGTACACCAGTCCCCTCCCTCCCTCCACCTCCCCCCCACCTCCCTGCTCCCCCCTCCCCCCTCCCCTCCGGTCCCATCCCCCATTGCCCCTCCCCGCTAATCCTCAGAGCATCCTTTATAGTGCATTCCAAACTCTCCTCTGGGTCCTCCTCTCCCATGAGGTGCAAGGATCCAGGAACATATCCCAGAACCATTTCTTGTTGTTCCCCTTAACCTTAGGAACACTACTGTGACTGTCAGTCCCTAGCCTCCAAAGATCCTAGTGCCTTTAGTCCATGCTAGACTTTGTGGGGTCAACAATCTGTTGGACATAGTGCAGGTCATGAAAAGTCCTATTATGATTGCTTCAGCCCTAACTTAGGTGGAGTATCTTGCATATCATTACTCTTCCCATCCTTTTGCTCTTACAATCTTACCACCCCCTCTTCCGCAAATTGCCCTTAGCTTCAGGATGGGGAGAGATTAGGCTGGCTTAGTTCCAGGTGTTTGATATAGAATCTCTGATGTTCTGAATTATGGTTTGTTGATTTTTTTTTCAGTTTTGCTGCTCTTGCAATGCCCTTTTCTCCATCCTAATGGGTATTGGATGTCACCCCCTGGCCAGGGATTAAAAACCTGTTAAATTCGTGTCTTGTTATAAGAGTATATTCAAAGGTAGACAGAATAAAAGTAGGAGACTGCAGTGAGAAAGGGGTCAATCACCCATTTGCAAAATGGTTACCTTCTATCTGGCAGCCTATATGCTCTCCCCTTCTGATGAGATCATACCCCATTAGTTGCAAATGATCAGGAAGGAAAGCCTGTGAACTTAACCAGATGTCTCATTACTTACTTGCAGTCCTTGATGGTGGTCTATTTTCTCTGCTGTAACATGGACCTCTCTCTCCTTGTTTCTACCACTCATACAAACTTAACAGGTACACATCTCCTCCTTCCCTGCATTCTCCCACCCACGTATTCCCCTGCTCCCTCCTCCACTTCCCTCTCTCTTCCCATCCCCCTGTGCCTCCCCCCATCCCCGGAGCATCCTTTAATGTGCATACCAAACTCTCCTCTAGGTCCTCCTCTCCGATGAGGTGCACGGACCCAGCGGCATTTCCCAGAAACCTTTCCTATGTTCCCCTTAAGCATAGGAACACTACTGTGGCTGTCAATCCCTAGTCTCCAAGGATCTTGGTGCCTTTAGCAGATGCTAGACTTTGTGGGGTCAGTAATCTGTTGGACATTGCGCAGGTCATGTGAAGTCCTATTATGATTGCTTCAGCCCTAACTTAGGTGGAGTATCTTGCATATCATTACTCCTCCCATCCTTGTGCTCTTACAATCTTACCGCCCCCTCTTCCACAAATTTCCCTGAGCTTCAGGATGGGGAGAGATTAGGCTGGCTTAGTTCCAGGTGTTTGATATAGAGTCTCTGCTGTTCTGAATTATGGTTTGTTGATTTTTTTTTCAGTTTTGTTGCTCCTGCAATGCCTTTGGCTCCATCCTGATGGGTATTGGATGTCACCCCCTGACCAGAGATTAAAAACCTGTTAAATTCGAGGCTTGTTATAAGAGTACATTCAAAGGTAGATGTAATAAAAGTAGGAGACTGTGGTGAGAAAGGGTCAATCAACCATTTGCAAAATGGTTACCTTCTATCTGCCAGACTATGCCCTCCCTTTCTGGTAAGATCATACCCCATCATTTGCAAGTGAGCAGGAAGGAAAGTCTGTGAGCTTAACCAGATGTCTCATCATTTACTTGCAGTCCTGTATGGTAACCTATTACCTCTCCTGTAGCATGATTCCCTTTCTCCTTTTTTCTGGTGGGGCCTTCCTTCCCATTCTCTCCTGTTTAAAATCTTTGCAATTACCGTAGTTATTACAGAGATTTATCTTTGAGTGTGTCTCTAAGTGGGTTTGGTTCTAGGATCCACCTATTAGGGAGTACATATGGCACTTAATTTTCTGTGTCTCGGATACATCACTCAATATAATTGTTTCTAATGACATCCATTTCCGGGCAAATTCTAGTAATTCATCATTTTTGATGGCTGAGTAGTACTCCATTGTATAGATGTACCACCTTTTCCTTATACACTCGTCAGCTGTTGGACATTTGGGTTGATTCCATGACTTTGCTATTGTAAACAGTGCTGCTATGAACATGGTCGTGCTTGTGCTATCGAGGTGAACCTCTGCTGCATGGGGGATTATTCCCAAAAGTGGAATAGCAGAATCATATGGCATTTCAATCTTTAACTTTTTAAAGAATCACCAGACGGCTCACCAGAGTGGTTGTATAAGCCTGCATTCCAACCAGCAATGTAGGAGAGTTCCCTTCTCGCCATCTGGCAATTCTTAAAGAAATTGAAGATTGAAATGCCTTATGACCCTGCTATTCCTGGAGCATTCTTTAGTGTGTATGTCAAACTTCCCTCTGGGTCCTCCTATCTGATGAGGTGTAAGGACTCAGTGGTATTGCCTAGAGGTCTTTTTTATGTTCCCCTTTAGTATAGGAATACTATTGTGGCTGTTAATCCCTTGCCTCTAAGAGACATTTAATGTTATAATGGAGAAATTATTTTTAATTCCGGACTTTTTTATGTTTAGAGCCTTTTGTAAGTGTATTATTCGGCTTTTAGGTTTTGTGTGGTATTATACTTCCCTTCTGTCCTCCTGGATATGCTTGTTTTTTTCTCCAAGTTTGAGTATCATTTCTGGCAATTGTTTGAAGGCCTTGTTTGGTAGAAACATAAGCCTTCAAGTTGTCTTTGTGCTGGAAAACTTCTCTTTCTCCCTTGATCATGGCTGATAGTTTTGCCAGATATATCAACCTGGGTTGACATTTTTACTCATTCATTTCTTGAAATGTGTCTCTACAGCTCTTCTTGCTTTTACTGTTTCCATTGAGAAGTCATTTGTTATTTTAATAGGTTTACCTTTAAAAGTGACTTGTTTTTTCTCTTGAAGCTCTCAGCACATGTTCTTTGTCTTGAATGTGGAGTGTTTTGACTATTATTTGCTGCGGAAACTTTCTATTTTGGTCATGTCTGTTTGGGGTGTGGAATGCCTCTTGTATCTGTATGTGCATCTCATTCCTTAGATGAGGGAAGTTTACATTTATGATAATTTGAAAAATTTCCTCAGGTGTGGTGTTTTGGAATTCTTGCTCTGGTATTCCATGAATACGCATGTTAGGCTTCTTGAATATTTCTCTCAAGTATCTTTTTGGTTTTAACAATCTCTTCCATTGAGCTGGTTAATACTTCCACTTTATCTTCAAGATCTGAAACTCTATTTTCGGCTTTGTTAATTCTGCTGATAAGACTCTCTGTTGAGTTCTGGGTTGAAGATAACTTGTCTTTTAGTTCAATTTTAAACTCTGCTTGAGCCTGTTTTAACTGCCTTGTGCCTATTTTTGTTTCTTGAACTGTTTTTCTCAACTACTCCAAGTGTTTGTTGTGTTCCTGTTCAAAGTGGTTTATACGGTTATTTAATTCCTCCCAGATTTCTTCTTTCATAGTATTGATCATGGTAATGATCATGCTTTGAAAGTCTTTATCTTGGGCCTGGCTTTCTTGGCTATTTTCTGTGAATTTTTTCTGTTTGTAATCTATCATTATGGGATTAATTCTTTCGGTGGGAGATTTGTCTTCCTGGGTTTTGTTTCTCATGGATCTCCCCTTTGACTTGGGCCTTCCAGTTTCTGTGTGTTTTTGACTGAACTGATTGAGTTGGTATTACTACTCCCGGGCAGTTATTACTAGTGTTTACCTTGGAGTTGGGTATGTTCATCTGTTGTTATTGTTATTTCCTAGATGAGGCTATTAGACTGTTAGTACATCAATAAGTCAAGTTTAGTAGGCAGGGGGTGAATATTATTCTGGTGGTGCACTTTTATGATTAAATACCTTGGTGACATATGAGGGTGAGTGGTATATTCTCTGAAGTTGTATATGTTTTGCGGGTGGCTGTATGGAAAGTTAATCTACAGTGATTAATACTAGGAAGGAGCAGGATAGTAAAAAGGGGGGTTTACTTATCTTTGGGCTGGATGTGAAGAATCTCTCCGATGTGATAAGATGATTGTAGAGGACTTCAGATGTATGGCCTTTGTCCCCTAGAGCTTTGCTTGGGTTCTTAGGACTCTGTGAATTCTGAGGAGCAGTGTGTCCTCCTTGGACCGTGACTGTCTGGGGCCGGTGGAAAGGGCAGAGGGGCTGATGGCGATGATGGTGCACTTCACCTGGGACCTGGGGCATGGCCTAGTGGCTCACTGTAGCCCGGTGCACATAATTTGATATGCTCGGTACCTACATAGATGGGTTTAATGTCTATTTTCCTGCAATATTTTTAGCCAGGAACAAGAGTGACTACAACAAGCACCAGTACTTCCTTTGCAAGTACCAGTCATTGAGCAAAATCATGAGTCCATCCACATTATGGAAGTTCCTAATGAAGCAGTAAAAGCGTTAAAACTGCTTCCCGCCAGAAGCAGTGAAGGGGAATCCTCCTCCTCCACTTCTGCAAGTCTTCAGAATGATAAGCACCAGGTGTCTTGGTCTTTTCCTGGAACCATTACCTAAGTTAAGAGATAAGAGGGATGCCTGCTCTGGGAACTATGGTGACCACGCTGACCTCAGCTGTAAATAAGTTGGAAGTGTAAACCTGCCTGTGAACTGTTATCTCGCACACCTCTTCCCCATCCTTGTTTTACAGTTTTCCAATACAGTAGGCTGTAATGTAAAAAAAAAAAACATTGCTAGACTTCACAGAAGTTTTTCAAAGCTAGTCCACATGCATGCATTTTTCAATAAATCCTCCTCGTTCTCTGCACCCCATTGGACTCAGTATCTCCATCTGGGGTAAAGAGAACTTTTCCACAACAACACTAAAGTAAGAGACTTGGGGGAATTATTGCTTTCCCTGTCTTCAAAAGCAGACCATAGCATTGTAATCTGGAGTCATATGAATTTCTTTATCTGCTGCCAAAGGGTTCCCACGCAGCAGCTCACTTTCTGAAAATGTAAACCTGTGTGCTGATTCTGTTTATCTGTTTTCTCTTACTTCTGGAACATACAACCTCTTCCCCACTTTGTTGTAATTTGTAATTTTTGTGATTTCAAATATATGCTGGCTTTCAGGCTTCAGTTTCTTTGTGAAATGGGGGCCTGGAATTGAACTCCAGTACTTCATGATCTGGCTAGATGGATGAATGACATGACTATCATTTCAATCCATTTCTTTCAACTGAATGTGGTCCAAAGGAGGAAGGTGTTGACCTTTGCCTATGTTGCAAGCTGATAGCCCTGGAATGAACAATTTATTCCCACTGAACATTCTCCTCTTCATTTTGTGTCTGAATCAGAAAGAACCCTAACTAAGGGATCACTCTCTGATGTTACTCACACCTTCACAAAAATTTCACTGAATTTGAAAATATAGTCAGCACTGAATGAATCACTATTTCTCCTGGGTCGGCAGTTTCTGACTATGCTGGAAGCAGAAAACAGACAGCACAGACATACCAACAGGTGATGCAGGAAGTTCATAACCAAGCTCAAGGGTGTGTCCTGAGGCCTAAGGACCCAATTAAGGAAGCTAGGAAAAGAGGTTTAGGGACAAAATTCAGTGGGAAAATCTCTTCCAGGGGAAAGCCTAAGTTTATGTGTATTACATAAATTTAAAACTTTTTGGATTCCATAATTTAGTAACACATCATAGTAAATATGTGACTGATTAACTGATTGATTGATTATTTGTGTCAGAATTTAAAATATTATTTCAAAATTTGAATTCATTCATGTATGTGTTTGTGAGAGCATGCGTGTACAGTTACACATGCATATATATGTTTGTGGAGTTCCAAGATCAACATCAGGTGTCTTGTTTATCTGTGTCTACTTTATTTTTTTGAGATAAGGTCTCACAATGCACTAAATCAACTGGTCAGTAAGTCCCAGAGGTCCTTCTGTTCCAGCCTCCCACTTCAGTGATTACAAACTCATGTCGTATGCTTGGATTTTTATATGGATGACGAGAATTGATTACAGACCCTCATGCTTGTACAGCAAACTCTTTATTGACTGAGCCATTTCCACAATTCACTTCAAAAAAAATCTATGAGTAAAATTGATGCTGTTTAGGTGTATGAGTTCATTTTCCTTACCAGAAAATAATTTATAAGCAAGAAAGAATTGGTCATTGGATTAAAGCTTACATTTATTTCTCCTGATACAACCTGGGAATCTCAGCAGCTTTCTTGAGGGAGGGAATAAGTAGAGAGATCATATTTATATTTTGGAAATGAAAGCATAAGAAAGATACTTAGAAAAAGGAAAGGGATATTGTACCTAATAACTACACAGGATAGAAGTTCTATAGCTCTTGCTTCTCCGGCAGAGAAGGAATCCGAGGAAGTATTTTCTGGGGAAACGAGGCCAGTGATCTCCTAAAGGGACTTCTTATTTCTTGTCATAGTTTGAAATGTGTCCCCCATAGTCGCATGTGTTTGGGAAGGTGCAGTCACCTTTGAGAGGTGGAACTTTGCTGGAGGAAGGTAGTCATAGGGGTGGGTCTTGAGGTAGATAAGTCCTATCTTAACTCCAGAAGAAGTCTGCTTTTGCAACAAGCAGTTTGGCAGCTCTCTGCAAGATGTTTGCAGTGACCTAGGCCTCCTTCAGCTTTGGCCAGCCAACCATGCCACCTCCATCATGAAAGACTATCTCCCATCTGGAACCATAATCTGAATAAATATCTCTTTATCCCTTAAGTTATTTGACTTGGGATGCTCTCTTACAACAACAGATAAGAATAACCATTGCATTGTCTTCCTAACATGCCTCCATGTGAAACAGATGTCCTGGAATTGTGAGTGAACTCCTGGCCACTTGATTGATAGGCAGAGCTGGCTAACTTAAGAGAGGAGCCCTATCTGCTGTGTTCAAAACTCAGAACCCAGAATAATGGTATCTGTGAAATGTGAAAATATTTTTGATGTTAGGTAATCTCCAACTAAATTAAAAATGTGTAGATCATGGATATGTACACCTAAAAGGGTATGACATAGACATTACATAGATTTCCACTGAGATATCAACATTTTACTACTTTGGTTACTAAATTAGAATCTTAACAACCCATGGGGTAAAATGTCCCAAAAGAATTTGCTCAAGGAAATTATGGAATATTAGAAAAAATATTTCCCCCATGCATTCAAATACTTGGAATATTATATTGTATCTATTCCATTCTCCACTCTTCACAAAAAGATACAATGTAAATGAGTATGTCAGAGTTCTAGAAAGAACAATAATGTGTTTCATTTTGGATCTTTAGATATCTCCCAAAGCTGTGTTAGAGGATGTGTTGAGGATTTCTCTCTGGGGTCTTTATGTGTCCAGGTTCTTGTATACCAGAGTAAAGACTGGAAGTAAGGATATCAAACAAAGGCATTGAAAACAGGAAGAACCTGAAAGCCTTCAGAGAAGTTTGAGCAAGGGGGAATCCAACAGGTGGCTTTGGTGATATGTGAATACTTGACTACAGAGCATCAATGCAGGAGGCCTGAGTGACAGGAGGGACTGAGACAGGGAGAGTTTTCCTGATGGTTTTAAAGGTCTGGGTGAATGAGTGGCTTGCATGCCATTTTTCATCAAACAGAACAACGTCAAATTTGTATTATTGATAGTCTTCTGAGAATACACAGAACCCAATGCTTTCCAGAAAATGCATATTTTACTCAGCAACAGAACTAAGAATCTTTTAATTTCAGTTGAGCTCTCACAATTTCAGTGGATGTTGTTTGATCCTTGTGTATGCATGAGGAATGTGTGTGCATGTTTAAACATGTGTGGCTATATGCAGTGGTGTATATGAACATGCATGTGGAGGTCCAAGATTGATATCCAGAACCATCATCAATTACATTATTCTTTTCAGCCTAGGTTTCTGATCAATCCCAAAACTTTATGAAAGAACTAGTCAGCCTACCTAGATTGTTCTAAGGATTCCCAGACTCTGTCTCCCAAGGCAGGAATTAAGGAGGTGCTACCGCAGCTATCTTGCATCTTACATGGGTTATGGTGATCCTAACCCTGATTCATTTGGTTGCAAGGCACGTGCTGCACTGGGATAAAAGGGGAGGGAGGGAGGTGAAAGGAAGGGGAATGGGGGTGGGTGCAAGAGGGACTAGGGAGGGGTGGAGGAAGGGAGGAGACTGGGGTACCTATTAAGTTTGTTTGATTGGGAAAAATAAATAAACATAATAGAAAAAAAGAATGCAAACAAAACAAACTACAAAAACATGCGATTCAGTTAAAAGTCAGAAAATCATAATTATTAATAAAAATGTAAATAAGTTTAAAAAATCATAGAGCCATCTCCTTATCTGCAGAATTCCTTCTCTGTGGTAAAACAAGATTTTTGCTATGGAAACAGTAGAACAACGAAGATCTTGATGCATGCTGGGAGGTGAGACAGGGGCTGCATAGAACAAAGGCTTTAGTGGACCTCAGTTCTAACCTGCATCCAGCCTGAAGGTAAATCCTGTAGGCAAGGATAGAAACCTGACTCCAGAACTGAACTGATGCATCTTTCTCAAAAGGAAGGCATACATAAAATAAGTCAATTTGCAACACCAATGGAGTGTAAAACAAGAGACTATAAGTGAAAAACACACATAAACAAGCGAAGGAGGAGCAATGAGGTGTCATCAGACTACAGGACACTTGGAACATGAATCTGAATGAAGATTCTCTTTGTACATGGTAAAGTTCTTTTCAGGGCTAATCAAAGAACATCTTACCTCCATCCTTAAGCCACTGCTAGAACAGTTTGCTTTTTGATTGTGGATAAGGCTAATATTGACAAATAGCACTGTTGCCCCACAGCATTAAAACATTTGTTAAGTCCTGAAGCCAGAAAATATATTCCTATTGCTAAAAAAATTTATACCTCCATTTTCCTAGGTAGATGACTTGATAGATAATATAGCTATAGATAGATAATAGCTATGCCTATTTTAAAGATTTTCACAATGTTTTTAAACTATCAACATGGAAGTAGAAAGTTTGTGTTGGGATTATAAGTCAAAAATAGCAGAAAAGTGAAGTCCCTCCTTTATTAAACTGTACCAACTTTCAGATGGACCCAGGTTCCATTTTTATGGAAAGCCTACATTACAATAAGATCTTCTACTGTTTCCATTAAAATATCTATTAATTGAGGGCATGTTAGTTGAAATATTGGGTCATACCACATGGCAAAATAAACATCTGATTAACTACTTAATTTTAGGATTGAGAAAACCTGCAATTTCAAGTTGTAGCAAAGCACAGATGATATTGGGGTAGGGGAAGGTGCGACAATTATCTTAACCTTGTTCACAAGTAACAGCTAATCTTCCAATTATGAATTCCAAAGTTTATGAAGGAGACTATTTGTGTGATGTGGTTTCTTGAAGATTTCAGAATGACAAACTGTCATAGTTCGATACAAGTGCCAAATAGACAATTGAAGGCTCATGGCTCTGGACCCATTTGGAGAGAATTAGTTGAATCAAACTGTGAGGAAACCTACAGGAGATTGTCTGATTTATAGGTGGGGCTAATCTCTAGGCAGGTGAATAAGATGGAGAGATCTGGTTGGGGAATTTGACACATTTTGGCAAACTTACACATATGCTGGGGTGGCATGTAAAAATTGCCCTTCTCTCAGCAGTCTAGTGATATGATATGTCCCCTGGTGTTTGCGTAGACTCTACTTCCAAGTTTAGATTTAGATGTAGAGCTGTAACTGGACTATTGTAAGATAAAATGAAATCTACTGTTCTCTTAAGCCATTCAAATGTGAATTTATTAGCAAAATGCTGAATAACTGCAAAACAAAAATATTTTAAATGACAATATAGTATTTAAAATGCACCAACTTAATTAAGTAAATATGGATTTTTAGGAATCAAATAGGAAACATACAAATGACATATCAAAGTTGTTGCATGCTCCAGATGCATATAATATCCATACACTACCATATACTTATTTATGATAAAATTTTTATTTTTTCTCCATTTTATTTTTTTCCTAATCATACAAGCTCAATAAATACCCACATCCTCTCCTTCCCCTTTTCCCTCCTCTGTTGCCCCATTGCACTCTCTCCCTTTCCTTCTTACTTTCACCCCTTTCTCTTCTTCCCCCTCTCCAAGTCCCTCCCCCTCCTCCCTCCCATTCCCTGGAGCATCCATTTATGTGAGCATGGAGTCTCCCTCTGAGTCCTCCAAACTAGTGAGGGTTCAGGACTCAGTGGCACAGTCCAGAGCCCCTTCTTGGGCTCTGCACTACCATAAGAACTCTATTATGACTGTTTAATCCCTTGCCTCTAAGGATCCTACTGCCTGAAGCCTTCTCCCCTGTGATTTTGGGGGTTCATTGACATGTCAGACATTGTGAAAGTCGGGCAAAGTCCAGTCCTGGATGCTGAAGCCCTAACTTGTGTGGAGTATCTTGCATATCGTTGTTACTCCCTATCTTTAGGCTCTTACAATCTTGCTGCTCCTTCTCCTGCAAGGTTCCCTGAGCTTTAGGATGGGGAGAGATTTGGTTCGTCTGGTTACAGGTGAATAATGTAGGGTCTTTGGATATAAAGAAAATTTTATACATAAGAGAAAAATATCAACAGAGAAATATTATTAGAAAGATATTAAAAATAATACAAAAGATATGATTATTCAAAATTATGCCACAAATGACTAAAATTAGCAACTATTATCTACTTCACTTATAAGTGCACATTGTGAGATAAGGGAAAGCAACCTCTCTGAGCCTGATCTAGGAATGCACATCCATTTCTGTTAGAAGACATTCTAGTAGAGGGTTTCGAAGTGACCAGATGCATTGTCAGTGATATTCCAGAAGTGCACAGGTAATTCTAGAGAAAGAAGCATAAAAAATTGTATAAAGAAATGTGAGTACAAAAATGTTCACTACATTATTCAATCTGTTTCTGAGAAATACAGTCAGGTTAGAAACAATATGATCCAATGTATAAGTGTGCACAGAGAAGAGCTTGGAGAGATGGCTATATGATAGTCACCAAACCACTTATCTCTGGGACATGGGACTGACTTCTGACTTTCTAGACTTGTATTCATCATTTAGTAATTACACATTTTTAATACCGGGGGTAGATAACAAGGCTATTTATTTAAAAAGTGACGTTATCCAAGTACAAAGAAAAGATTCCCATTTGGTGAAAATGACAAAATTATAAAATTCTCATAAACCTCAGATTTTCTAGGATATTAAATGTATATTTGGCCACATATTTACATAGGCCTCCAATATTTCTTTTTAAAAAATCTCTGCTGGATCTACCTGATTTAATTTGCTGTTCTTTAGAAATCCAATGGCCCCTGACTTATGTTCCTCTGTAGTTGTGGGTGTTATAGAAATTTGAGTATACCATTCTGAGGTTTCAATAGTAGAATGTACTTACAAGGGAACACATGTGATATCTGTCTTTCTGTATCCGGCATACTTTATTCAGTATAATTTCTTCCACCACCATCCAGTTATTAGCAAAGTTCAGTAATTCACTTTTAATAACAGCTGAATAGTATTCCATTGTTTTTATGTACCATTTTCATCATCCATTCATCTATTTTGGGTCATTTGTCTGAATCCATTTATTTCCTATTGTGAACAGAGTTGTAATGAATATAGTTTAAGTTTCTTCCAACCTCACTGTGACACTCTGCCTGTGTCACTGTCCTGCAGCAACTGTGAACCAATCCAGAAGGGAGATGTGAGGATTGAGATTCAGACACGACTGTCTTTTCACAGGAGGGCATGCCTTGCAAGCAGACAACAGGCAGCACCGAATCTTTATTTCATACACGATTTATACAGAAAGAGAAGATGTTAAAAACAGATTGAGGGAATAAAGGTAGTTGAAAATGCAGCCATGGAATTGCAACTGGCACCGCCACCTCCTTCCTTTCCCCACCCACCCCAGATGCCCGCAGTCCAGCCAGGACACCCTGTGACCTAGGTAACCTCCCCCTGTGGACCCCCAAACCCCAGGCAATCCACTAGTCCCAGCTCCTCCCATCAGCCAGCCTGAGCAGGAGCTGTTCCAGGACAACTAATTCAGTTCAGTGAAAAACACACAGAAATTGAAAGAAGGTCTTAAGAGTTAAATACGACAATGCCCAAGTCAAAGAACAAATCCATGAGAAACAAAACCCAAGAAAACAAATCTCCCTGAAGGAATTAATCCCATAACGATAGACTCCAATCAGAACAAATCCACGGAAAATAGCCAAGAAAGCCTGACCCAAGATAATGACTTTCAAAACATGATCATTACCATGATCAATACTGTGAAAGAGGAAATCTGGGAGGAATTAAATAACCGAAACAACCACTTTGAAGAGGAACACAACAGACATTTGTAGGAGTTGAGAAAAACAGTTCAAGAAACAAAAATAGGCACAAAGCAGTTAAAACAGAATCAAGCAGAGTTTAAAACCAAACTAAATGACAAGTTATCTTCAACCCAGAACTCAACAGAGAGTCTTATCAGCAGAACTAATGAAGCAGAAAATAGAATTTCAGATCTTGAATACAAAGTGGGAGTATTAACCAGCTCAATGGAAGAGGTTGTTAAAGCCAAAAAGATATTCAAGAGGAATATTCAAGAATTATGGGACACCCTGAAGAAGCCCAACATGCATACTCATGGAATACCAGAGCAAGAATCACAAAATACCACACCTGAAGAAATTTTTCAAACTATCAAGGAAAACTTTCCTCATCTATAAAAGGAGAGACCCATCCATATACAAGAGGCATTCTGCACCCCAAACAGATACGATCAAAAACTCACCATGGCAAATAATAGTTAAAGCAGTCCACATTCAAGACAAAGAAATGGTGCTGAGAGCTTCAAGGGAATAAAAGCAAGTCACTTTTAAAGGTAAACCTGTTAAAATAACAAATGACTTTTCAATGGAAACAGTAAAATCAAGAAGAGCTTGGAGAGACATACTTCAAGCATTAAATGAGCAAAAATGTCAACCCAGGCTGATATACTCCGCAAAACTATCAGTCATGATTGAGGGAGAAAGTATAATTTTCCAGCACAAAGACAACCTGAATGATACATGTCTACTAAATCTGGACTTCAAAAAATGCTAGAAATTATATTTAAGCTTGAAGAAAAACACAAGCATATCCAGGAGGACAAAAGGGAAGTATAATACCACCAAAACTTAAAAGCGAAACAATACACTTACTAAAGCCACTAAACATAATAAATGTCCAGAATTAAAAATAATTTCTCCATTATAACATTAAATGTTAGTGGAATTAACTCAATCAAGAGACACAGATTACAAACTTGGATTAAAAATCACAACCCATCAATCTTCTGCCTGCAGGAAACCCATTTCACCATAAAAGATAGGCACATCCTAAATATAAAAGGCTGGTCCAAAATTCTGCAAGTTAATGGGACCAAGAAACAGGCAGGGATAGCCATTATGCTATCAGACAAAGTGGACTTCAAACCAAAAAAAAATCATGAGACACAGTTGTATATTACATTTTAGTCACAGGTACAATTCACCAGGAAAACTTCACAACACTGAACATATTTGCACCCAATACAGCCCCCCCCCACATTCATTAAGCAAACCCTACAATGTCTAATGTGAGAAATCAACTCCAAAATGATAATTCTTGGGGATTTCAACACCATCCTTTCAACATGGGATAGAACAACAGGTCAAAAACCTAACAGAGACACTTTAGAACTTAATCAAACCCTTACTGAAATGGACCTTACAGATTTCTATCGAACTTTTCATTCACGCACCAAAGAATACACATTTTTCTAAGCAGCACACGGAACTTTCTCCAAAATAGATCACATATTGGGCCACAAAATGAATCTATACATATACAGGAAATGTGAAATTCTAGCCTATACCCTCTCAGACCACCACGATCTAAAGCTGGACATCCACAACACAACAAACAAGAGAAAATACACTAACTCCTGGAAATTTAACACTGTGATGCTGAAGGAGAATTGGATTCAGGAAGAAATTACAAAGGAAATTCAAGATTTCCTGAAAGTGAACGATAATGAAAATACAACTTACCAAAATCTCTGGGACACAATGAAAGCTGTTCTAAGAGGTAAGTTCATACCTCTTAATACCTACATCAAAAAAAAATGGAAACATCAGAAATAAATAATGTAACAATGCAGCTTAAAGCTTTAGTTACACGAGAACAATCCTTTTCCCAAAAGAAGTGTAAAAGAGAAGATTAGCACAGTAAGGGGAGAAATATCTGAAATCGAAATTAGAAAAATCAACCTGTCAAAAAGCTATTTTTTTGAAAAAATCAGTAAGATTGATACACACCTAGCTAAATTAACCAAAAGCAGGAGAGAGAAAACCCAAATTAACAAAATTAGAAATGAACATGGAGTTATCACTACTGATACCCAAGAAATCCAGATAATTATAACATCGTATTTCAAAAACTTATACTCTGTGAAATTTGACAACACAACAGAGATGGATGAATTCCTTTTTTTTTTTTTTTTTTTTTTTTTGCGTCCTAGGTAAGCTCCGCTCGTCCCGCCCACCAGGATCCCAGGTCAGCCCAAAGGGACCTGTCTCCGACTCCCACCATCCAGCCGGAGCCGTGCGCAGGGCTGAGGGATGAGGAGGACCTCCCCCTGCGCCCGGACCCTGCCCCAGCTGCCCTCAGGTTAAATAGCTCCACCCAACGCCCCCATCCTCCCATTCCCCACTCCGCCAGTCGGGACGCGTGAGCACGGTCCAGCCGGGCCTCACCCCGCGACCTAGATAAGTTCTGTCCCTGCCCACCCCCACAACCCCAAGCCAAATAATTCAGTTTAGTGAAATTGAAAGATCTTAAGAGTTAAAACGACAATGCCAAAGTCAAAGTGCAAATCCATGAGAAGCAACACTCAAGTAAACAAATTTCCCACTGAAGAAATTAATCCCATAATGTTAGACTCCAACCAGAACAAACCCGCGGAAAAAGGCCAAGAAAGCCTGACCCAGGATAACGACTTTCAAAATATGATCATTACCATGTTCAATACTATGAAAGAGGAAATCCGGGAGGAATTACATAATTGAATCAATCGCTTTGAAGAGGAACACAACAGACATTTGTAAGAGTTGAGAAAAACAGTTCAAGAAACAAAAATAGGCACAAAGCAGTTAAAACAGAATCAAGCAGAGTTTAAAACTGAGCTACAAGATAAGTTATCTTCAACCCACAACTCCACAGAGAGTCTTATCAGCAGAACTAAAGAAGCAGAAAACAGAATTTCAGACCTTGAAGATAAAGTGGGAATACTAACCAGCTCAATGGAAGAGGTTGTTAAAGCCAAAAAGATACTTGAGAGAAATATCCAAGAGATATGGGACACCCTGAAGAAGCCTAACATGCGTATTCATGGAATACCAGAGCAAGAATCTCAAAATACCACCCCTGAGGAAATTTTTCAAACGATCATCAAGGAAAACTTTCCTCATCTAAAAAAAGAGAGGCCCATCCATATACAAGAGGCATTCTGCACCCCAAATAGATATGACCAAAACAGAAGCTGGCCACGGCAAATAATAGTTAAAACACTCCACATTCAAGATAAAGAACTGGTGCTGAGAGCTTCAAGGGAGAAAAAACAAGTCACTTTTAAAGGTAAACCTATTAAAATAACAAATGACTTCTCAGTCGAAACAGTAAAAGCAAGAAGAGCTTGGAGAGACATACTTCAAGTATTGAATGAGCAAAAATGTCACCCCAGGCTGATTTACCCTGCAAAACTATCAGTCATGATGGAGGGAGAAAGAAAAATTTTCCAGCACAAAGACAACTTGAAGGGATACATGTCCACCAAACCAGGCCTTCAAAAAATGCTAGAAATGATACTCAAGCGTGAAGAAAAAAACAGGCATATCCAGGAGAACAGAAGGCAAACATAACACCATTAAAAGCGAAGCAATATACTTATAAAAACTACTAAACATAATAAATGTCTGGAATTAAAAATAGTTTCTCCATTATAACACTAAATGTTAATGGACTTAATTCACCGATCAAGAGACACAGATTACAAACTTGGATTAAAAATCACAATCCATCAATCTACTGCCTGCAGGAAAGCCATCTCACCACCAAAGATAGGCACGCTCTAAAAATCAAAGGCTGGTCAACAATTCTACAAGCTAATGGAAGCAGAAAACAGGCAGGGGTAGCCATTATGCTATCAGACAAAGTGGACTTCAAACCAAAGAAAAATTATATTAATTATATAAATATATTTTAGTCACAGGAAGACTTCACAATACTGAACATATATGCACCCAATACGGGCCCCTCCACATTCATTAAGAAAACCCTACAGTGTCTAAAGCAAGAAATCAACCCCCAAACGATAATTCTTGGGGACTTCAACACCGCCCTCTCAAGATGGGATAGATCAACAGGTCAAAAGCTTAACAGAGACACTTTGGATGAATTCCTAAGTAAACACAATTTACCTGAATTGAATCAGGAAGTTGTCAATTATTTAAATAATCCTATAACATATGAGGTAATCAATGAAGTAATCTCAAATCTTCCCACCAAAAAATATCCTGGATCACATAGATTCAGCACAGAATTCTACCAGACATTTAAGGAGTTAATAACACCAATACTCCTTAAACTGTTACATCATATAGCAAAGGAAGAAACACTACCAAATTCCTTCTATGAAGCTAATATCATCTTAATCCCAAAACCTAACAAAGATACTTAAAAAAGAAAACTATAGGCCAATCTCTCTGATGAATACAGAGGCAAAGATTCTCAACAAAGTCTTATCAAATCAGATTCAAAAACATATCAAAAAGATCATTCATGGGGATTAAGTAGGCTTTAATCTCAGGCACACAAGGTTGGTTCAACATGCGCAAATCAATAAATGTAATTCATCATGTAAACCAGTCCAGAATCCATGACCACATGATATTCTTTTTTTAAACATTTTTATTATTATTTCCGCTCATACAAACTTAATAGGTACACCGGTTCCCTCCCCCCTTCCCCTGACCCCCCTGCTGCCCCTCCCCTCACCCCTCTCTCCCCATCCCCCAGTGCCTCCCACCCCAATTCCCAGAGAGTACTTTCTTGTGCATGCCTGACTCTTGTCTGGGCCCTCCTCTCCGATGACATACAAGGACCCAGTGGCATTTCCCTGAACCCTTTCCCGTGTTCCCCTTAAGCATAGGAACACTGCTGTGGCTGCCAATCCCTTGCCTCCAAGGATCTTGGTGCCTTTAGCAGATACTAGACTTTGTGAGGTCAGTAGTGTGTTGGACATTGTGCAGGGCATGCAAAGTCCAATTATGATTGCTTCGGCCCTAACTTGTGTGGGGTATCTTGCATATCATTGCTCCTCCCATCCTTGTGCTCTTACAATCTTACCACCCCCTCTTCCGCGAATTTCCCTGAGCTTCAGGATGGGGAGAGATTAGTCTGGCCTAGTTCTAGGTGGTTGATATAGAGTCTCTGGAGTTCTGGATTATGGTTTGTTGATTTTCTTTTGCAATTTTGCTGCTCCTGCAATGTCCTTCACTCCATCCTGATGGGTATTGTATGTCACCCCCTGACCAGAGATAAAAAGCTTTTAAACTAGAGTCTTGTTATGAGAGTGTATTCAAAGGTAGATGTAATAAAAGTAGGAAACTGCAGTGAGAGAGGGGTCAATCACCCATTTGCAAAATGGTTACTTTTTATCTGCCAGACTATATGCCCTCCCTTTGTGGTGAGATCATACCCCCTCAGTTGTAAATGATCAGTGATGAAAGTCTGTGAACTTCACCAGATGTCTCATTACTTACTTGCAGTCCTTGATGGAGGAAAAAACTTGAAGCAGTCCCGCTTCGATGAGGAACTAGACAAGGCTGTCCACTCTCACCACTTCTATTCAATATTGTACTTGAAGTCATAGCTGAAGCCATCAGATAAAAGAAAGGGACATAAAAGGGATTCAAATTGTCAAGGAAGAAGTCAAGTTATCTCTATTTGCAGATGACATGATCTTATACCTGAGTGATCCCAAAAACTCCACCAGGAAGCTTCTGGAACTAATACAGAAGTTCAACAGGGTGGCAGGATACAAAATAAATGTACAAAAATCAGTGGCCTTCCTATATGCCCAGAATGAAAGAAGGGAAAAATCCCTGAGAGAAACAATCTCATTTACTATAGCCCCTAAAAAAATAAAATATCTCGGTATAAACCTAACCAGGGAAGTAGAGACCTTTACAATGAAAACTTTAAAACCCTAAAGAAAGAAATTACAGAAGACACCAGAAGGTGGAACATCCTCCCATGTTCCTGGCTTGGCAGAATCAACATTGTAAAAATGACCATCCTACCAAAGGCAGTATACAGATTCAATGCTATACCAATTAAAATCCCAAAGCAATTCTTTAAAGAAGGTGACCAAACAATCTCAAAATTCATATGGAGGCACAGATGTCCAACGATAGCAAAAACAATCCTGAGTAACAAAAACACTGCTGGAGGTATCACTATACCAAACTTTAGTCTATACTACAAATCCATAGTTGTAAAAACAGCCTGGTATTGATTCCAAAGTAGACACATAGATCAATGGATAAGGGTTGAAGACCCAGATATAAGCCCACAAAATTACAGCCATTTGGTCTTTGACAAAGGGGCCCAAAAAATCCACTGGAAAAAGAACAGCAGGGGAAAAAGAACAGCAGGGGAGCAGGGGGATGCTGGGGAGTGAAGGGAGGGAGGGGACTGGTGTACCTGTTAAGTTTGTATGAGCAGAAAAAAAAAAAAAGAAAATGCAGGTGTGTAAATCAGCTCATTAATTCCCTTTCTTATCTTCAGAATTCAAGGAATGGGCATAGCACTTCTTTAAGACACAAACAATAATCAAAACATATTCTTGGCAGAATATTCACTTATTTCAAGGTTAATAAGCAAGATTGTATTCTTGACCTCACTACTCATGGCTCAAAAGTCTTCAAGGTGGAATTGCTCAGGCTCCCACAAATATGGGAACATGTCCTTATGTCCCACAGAAACCAGAAGATCCGCCAAGCATATTCATAACACAATCAAAATGCACCAGCATTGAGATTTCATGTTCTGGCCATGCGATTTATAACAGTCATCAGTAAATATGCTCCCTACCTGCCTGCTACTTGAATATTGCTTCTCTAGTGGGCATCCAGAACTGGGAAAATGAATACAGATATTTAACAGTGTAGAATCAGGTACACTCACAGGCCTCCCCCCACATGCACACACACATGCACACACACACACACACACACACACACACACACACACACACACACACACACACAAACACATACACCACAGTAAGAGAAGTGGAGTTGGAATTACAATGAACAATGGCAGTTGGACTTAGTGTTGGTTCAGAGACAGTGGCTAGTAATTTCAGAAAACTGTTGATCTCTGTTTGTCCAATAATGAGTTCCTCTGTTGCAAGGTCACAAAAAACATTCCAGAAGAAATGTTAATATAAAAATTTTAACAATGAAACCAGAGTCCTTACTAAAGGGATTCTTCATTCAGGGACTTCCATATCTACACACTGGTTCTAGTCTAGGGACTGAGCATTTGCTACCATATCCTTTAAGTGTCTTTTGTTCATGCACAGATATCTTGAAACTTATCTGGGAATAAAGGGTACATTAATATAGATATCACTGGAAGCTGTGGAAGTAGTTGTATTTTGAGATGAGAAGTTTGATCTTTGGACTTCTTTAGGGAAGGGGTCAGTCTGAATCCCAGATATCATTTGACTCAGAATCCAAGGCTCTTTCTGAGCACTCTGAGAAGTCACATGTATGATGAAATTCAGAGAAGAGGGCTGTGTGTTTGATTCATTCAGTTTTGGAACATTGATCAAGTAGACACTATAAGACTTGACCATGAGGATATAGAGTGTATCTGACAGAGCCTCGTCCTTCATAAGCTAAAGATACATACATATGTCAAAGGAAAACAACTTGAGGAACTTGTGGAAAGAATTTTTTCACTACTTATTAAATTACCTTGGAAAAGAGAAGGTTCAGTAGCTAAAGGCTCACAAGCAGAAGGGATGGAGGTGGAATCCTCAGGTTCCATATAAAATGACAAGTGGGTTTACACACTCACTTGTAATTCAGGCCTTGAATAGCACAGACAAGGAATCTCCAGAGCAACTTTTCTCTCCATGCTATCTGTATTGGTAAATTGTGAATTGGATTACAGAGCCTATAAGTAAACAATGAGGTAGAAGGGCAATGAATTATGATTCCTGTTTTCAATCCCTAACCTTCACTTACATATACACACGTGTAAATGCACCCACACTTGAGAATATGAACACATATGAACCCCCCTCACTCATATTCATGGACAATGAAAAGGAACAAATAAAGGAAAAGTCACTGATTGACATAACTCACAAATGTCTGAACTTTATTTCATAGGGTATGGAATGCCCTAAGAGTGAGTTCAGGTAAGTGATTCTTTGAACTGCCACTAACTGGGGTAAACATAATGGTGCAATCTGTCATGATGTAGGTCCATATAGTCTCAGGACCCCTACACATAATTGAACAAAGACAAGGAAAGAGTAATGCAAAGTCAGAGTTCCTTTCCTATAATGTGTGTTGCTAATGTGTGTTGCAGTGTGTTCTCTAGCTTCAAAAACTGATAAGAGGGCAGAACATGTAACTCACAGATATAACTGTAACTCCAGCACATGGGAACCTGTGACAGAGGACTTGGAGGCCAGACTTGTGTAAATAAGCATTTCCTTTCTCAAACATTGAAAAATAGCCTCTGCTAGGCAAATAAATAAGCAAAGGGAATGTATTGACGAGGCAGGACTGAGGTTTGAACAACTTTCCAATGCTGTATGAGCAAAAATGAGTTTAAACAAGATCAGGTCAAGAGATGAGAGGAGAGAAAACCCAAGGTAGTATTCCCAAATGCATTCTTTTACAGAGCAGAGTTGAGAGTAATGAGAAAGAGAGGGAGAGAGATGGAGATGATAGATGGAGAGAGAGAGATTCAGTTTCTACTATTCTGAGGAAAGTGAGCCACATATATATAAAGTAATTTCTCAAAATCAGAAGGACCCTAGATGCTTCTTTTGGCCCTAAATCTCCTGCCCTGGCCTCAAGCTGCCTTTTCCCCTGAGTTCTGATGTCATGGGAATCTATTTTCTCCCATGATCATGAAGTCTCCTGCAAGGTTTGATCATAATTATAGCATGTGTGGGGAGGGTCATTTGTGCTATGGCACATGTGTGGGGATCATAAGACAAACTTAGGTGTCGAGCTCTTTCCTTCCACCTTCTTTGAAATGGATTTAACTGTTGTTTTTATAGTCTGTGTAAGGGTACATGGCCCATGAGTTCCCACAAATCTACCTTTAACTCCTATCTTCAAATTGGCATTCTAGGATTACAGATGTTTGAAGTTGGATCTGAATTCGCAAGTGAGATGTTAGCACTAAATTCTGAGTCTTGTTGCTAATGTAGCAAGCAATATTTTTTCTTTTGTTTTTATACATTTATTCTAATAAAGTAGAGTAACAGTTGCAAAAAATACAGACCGTGGAAAAAATACAGACCATGGAGCTGGCAGATGACTCAATAGACAGAGCATTTCCCATGTGATTAGTGAAAGCCCAAGTTAGGATCCTCAGATCCTGCATAAAATTAGGGCAGGTGTGACAGCCATCTGTGAAAGTGGCAGCGACAGGGAATCCCCAGGCCATGTTGGCTAGACTAGCCAGAACTGTAAACTCCAGATTCAAAAAAGACCCTGCCTCAATAAATAAAGGGATGAGCAATCAAGGAAGAGACCTGTCATAGTTAGGCACAGGTATCAACTTGATGGTTGAGGGTTTGAGCTCTGGGAACATTTGTGGAGAATTAGTCGTTGGGTTAAGCCAAGAGCAAACCTGTAGGAGACTGGCTAGCTGATGGGGAAGGTCCAGCCTATGATGGGTGGGACTAGGCCCTGAACAAGTGAATAAAACATTGAGAGCTGATTGATGAAGATTGCATCCTTCTGTTCACTTGGCCAGACCAGCATGTCTGGCAAGTAAGGATTGTCTATCTCTCAGATGTTATGTGGTGATGGTGTGGCCAGTTCCTTCAGCCCTGGTGTTGGTGCATGCTCTCCCATCAAGTTGGACTGAGAAATGTAACCAGGAATCTTGTAAGAGAGAATAAACCCTTGTTCCATTAGGCCGTTTGATGGTCATTTATCAGCAACCATGCAGGCAAACTGCAACAACACCCAATGCTAATTTTGAATCACTATGTGTACATATGTGTACCCTCAATAGCTTTCCTGCATTGCTTGTAATGCAGAAATAAAGTATTGGGACATATGACATTATGTACTTGATATTTCTTGCAAGGGAGTTTTGTAGTATCCCTAGTCTCTACTCAGTAGACTATTGGTAGCATCAGGATATGACGACTGAAATATTTGCATATGTTGCAAAATGTCCACTCAAAATCATTGGCCAATGAGAATCACAGCCAGGAAGCAATGTACAATTCACAGCTGTATTTATCATAAGAGCGTCTTAAAGATCAAAGGATTTGGGATACAATAAATGATAATATGGATGTGATGATGCCAATGAGTGTGAGACCATCATGGACACATTGGGAATCTTTTGCTGGCCATTCAGAAGGACTGGCACAATGCTTGTACAGAGGACACAGGGGCATGCTTGAAGGAGGGAAAGGCCTGGTTGTTCCAATTTACTCTTGTATTGTGGCACTATTGATGCAGGGAGGCCCTATCCCAGGTTCCTGAATCCAGGAAGTCTGGCTGCAGACAAGCCTGAAAACATATGGACATGTCCCAGACATGTCCCAATAGAGGAACCATGCAGGTGGAGGGATGAACAACCCATGGGAAGCAGCTATCTAACCTTCCTCTGCAATGGACACCTAGTAAATAGCTAAATGACTAGTGGCTGTCTCCTGGAGCAGAGAGATGGCAACACCTGATTGGACCCCTGACCCTATATAAGCCCAAACACTTCCTTAAATAAAATGAGTCTGTGGCAGCTCACCTCTGTTCGCTCCTCACCTGACTCCCAGAGCCTGGGTGGTGACTCTGTGCCGCTCGACTCCTGGCCTCAAGCCTTGAGGCTCCTGCCGACTTCCCCCCTCCTTTCCCCAGCTGGCCCAGTGGGGATTTGGCAACATCAGGCGCCTGAACATGGGGCTGCCTTTGTTGTAGATGAGACACCCTCTCTGGTAAGTTTGGTGACTTTGTCCCCTTCCTCTGGTTTTGTGTTCTGAGTGCTTATGGCACCTGAAGGTGAGCAGGTGGCCCCCTCCTCTTCCCCTTTTCCCGTTTGTAAGATTAGGAACACATTCGCTGCTTCTACTTCCTGATCAATGAGCCCCTCTTAAGGTTAGGAACCCAATTGCTTACTTAATTTTTTGATTAACGAACCCGTCTAAACCAAGGCTAATCCCAATAAGTTCACATAAGAGACTGATCCCCTCAGAACTCAGAGCCCAGGTTGAATTACATTGAATCACCCTCACCTGGAGATACCATATACGTATATGGCCAGGAGAGTGACAAACTATGGAAGTTTCCCACTAAGCACAAGACATTTGGGTCCGATAGCTTCCTTGTCTCATCTGTTCCTCTTTAGCCTTGTCTCTGTTCTTTAAGAAAATGGGCAACCTCCCCTTACATTTTAAGGAGCCCCAAATATGTGTCTTAAAATCTCTCCTAGAGACTAGAGGCCCCAAGTTTAAGACTGCTTGCTTAAAGGAATTTTGGAATGACGCTGCAGTTTTAGCACCTTGGATCTCTCCAGAGAATACGTGGGAACTGGACCTATGGATGAGGATGCTTTTGCTTGCTACAAAAAAAGAGAGAATTAGACAAATACATTCATCTTTTAAATATAAAGTTTCTTAAAGAGCAGTTTGGTTTTGGTTCTAAATTTTAAAGTTTAATCTGCTTTTAATGTTTTTCATAATTAAACTACGCTGCTGGACTTAACTAATATGAGACCTTGTTTTAAATAAGGTTTTCCTAAATGTTAATCCACCTTTGATAAATCTTTCAAGAGTAATTTTAAGACAGTTGTGGGTAAGTTGTATAGTTGCCAGTTGCAAGTAAATTCTATGTTGTTTGTGTGTTTGTACATTTATATGTTCTGCGTTTACATGTTGTGTGTCTTGTGCTTCAACATAAATTTCTGTGGCCACTTCCATTTTTTTCATTTCTTTTTTTTATACATTTTTTATTATTATTTCCGCTCATACAAACTTAATAGGTACACCAGTTCCCTCCCTCCCTCCTCCTCCCCATGAACCCCCTGCTCCCCCTCCCCTCACCCCTCCCTCCCCATCCCCTAAGGCCTCCCACCCCAATTCCCAGAGAGTCCTTTATTGTGCATACCTGACTCTCCTCTGGCCCCTCCTCTCCGATGACATACAAGGACCCAGTGGCTTTCCCCGAAACGCTTTCCCGTGTTCCCCTTAAGCATAGGAACATTACTGTGGCTGTCAATCTCTTGCCTCCAAGGATCTTGGTGCCTTTAGCAGATGCTAGACTTTGTGAGGTCAATAGTGTGTTGGACATTGTGCCGGGCATGCAAAGTCCAATTATGATTGCTTCGGCCCTAACTTGTGTGGAATATCTTGCAAATCATTGCTCCTCCCATCATTTTGCTCTTACAATCTTATGGCCCCCTCTTCCGTAAATGACCCTGAGCTTCAGGATGGGGAGAGATTAGTCTGGTCTAGTTCTAGATGGTTAATATAGAGTCTCTGAAGTTCTGGATTGTGGTTTGTTGATTTTCTTTTGCAATTTTGCTGCTCCTGCAATGCCCTTCACTCCATCCTGCTGGGCACTGTATGTCACCTCCTGGCCAGAGACAAAAAGCTGCTAAACCGGAGTCTTATTATAAGAGCACATTCAAGGGTAGATGTAATAAAAGTAGGAAACCTCAGTGAGGGAGGGGTCAATCACTCATTTGCAAAATCTGCCACACTATATGCCCTCCCTTTCTGGTGAGTTCATATCCCCTCAGTTGAAAATGATCAGGAACGAACTTCTGTGAACTTAACCAGGTGTCATATTACTTACTTGCAGTCTTTGATGGAGGCCTATGTTCTCTGCTGTAACATGGTCATCACTTCTCTCCTTGTTTCTGGTGTGGCCCTCCTACCACATCCCTCCTGTTCATAATCCTTGTAATTACTGTAGGTATTACATAGATTTACCATTGAGTATCTCAAGGTGGGCTGGGTGGGTTTGGTACTAGGAGCCACCTATTAGGGAGGACATATGGCGCTTAACTTTCTGGGTTTGGGATACTTCAATTAATATAATTGTTTCTAATGACATCCATTTCCCAGCAAATTCCAGTAATTCATCATCTTTGATGGATGAGTAGTACTCCATTGTATAGATGTACCACAGTTTCCTTATCCACTCGTCAACTGTTGGACATTTGGGTTGATTCCCTGACTTTGCTATTGTAAACAATGCTGCTATGAACATGGTCGTGCTTGTGCTACCGAGGTGAAACTCTGCTGTATGGGGGGTTATTCCCAAAATTGGAATAGCAGGGTCATATGGCATATCAATCTTTAATTTCTTTAAGAATCTCCAGACGGCTCGCCCGAGTGGTTGTATGAGCCTGCATTCCCACCAGCAATGTAGCAGAGTTCCCCTCTCTCCACATCCTCTCCAGCATTTGTTGTTGTTTGTATTGTGGATTTTTGCCATCCTGACTGGTGTATAAAAAAAAGAAATGAAAAAAATGGAAGTGGCCACAGAAATTTATGTTGAAGCACAAGACACACAACATGTAAACGCAGAACATATAAATGTACAAACACACAAACAACATAGAATTTACTTGCAACTGGCAACTATACAACTTACCCACAACTGTCTTAACTTCTCAGGGAAGTTTTGATTTGCATTTCCCTGATGGCTAAAGAAGTGGAGCATTTTTAAAGATATTTGTTGGACATTTTAATTTCATCCCTGGTAAAGTTTCTTTTAAGTTCCAGGGCCCATTTTTTAATTGGGCCATTGGTTTCCTTGGTGTTTAGTTTTCTAAGTTCTTTGTGCAGTCTGGACAGTAGAGCTCTATCAGATATGTGGTTAGTAAAGATTTTCTCCCATTCTGTGGGTTGCCTTTGAGCTCATGTTACAATCTCTTAATCTGAACAGAAGCTCTTTAATTTCACAAGACTCTATCTGTTGAGAGTTGGTAGCAGTGACTGTGCCATTGGATGTCTGTTAAGGAGCTGTTGGCCTAGCCCAATCAGCTCAAGGGAGTTCCCTATCCATTCAGTTATGATTTTTATAGTCTCTGGCCTGACATCAAGGTCCTTGATCCATTTGGAATTAAGTCTTGTACATGGTGACAAGTACGGGTCCAGCTTTAATCTTCTGCATGTGGAGATCCAGTTTTGCCAGCACCATTTGTTGAAGTTACTGTTCTTTTTCCATTGGATTTCGTGGGCCCCTTTGTCAACGACCAATTGGCTGTAATTTTGTGGGCTTATATCTGGGTCTTCAATCCTTATCCATTGTTTTGTGTGTCTATTTTGGAGCCAGTACCTGGCTGTTTTTATAACTATGGATTTGTAGTATAGACCAAGGTTTGGTATGGTGATACCTCCAGCTGTGTTTTTGTTACTCAGGATTTTCTTTGCTATCCTGGGTCTTTTGTGCCTCCATATGAATTTTGAGATGGTTTGGTCAGCTTCTTTAAAGAATTGCTTTGGGATTTTAATTGGTATAGCATTGAATTTGTATATTGCCTTTGGTGGGATGGTCATTTTTACGATGTTGATTTTGCCAATCCAGGAACATGGAAGGTGTTTCCACCTTCTGGTGTCTTCTACAATTTCTTTCTTTAGGGTTTTAAAGTTTTCATTGTAAAGGTCTTTTACCTCCTTTACAGGCACAGGTTCACCAACAAGGAACACAGAAGGTACCAGAATATTACTGTCCACCCAGGTCAAGAGTGAAGTAAACACTTAGCACTGTGTAAACTAACAGGACACCTAGATAGTCCTGAGAAGCCCATAATGAATCTACCAATCAAGATGTAGACATTCATTTATTTTCATAAAAGTGTTAATAGACAGACTGCATTGCACTAAAGATCAACTGTGGGATATGCCAGAAGTTCACAGAATTGTAGTACCACACCCTCCATGGTTAAAAGAGAAATCCACTTTGGGGAAGCAGTAGATCAGATCCTTTGCTAGGTTCCTCCATTCCCTATGATTCTGAGGTTTCCTGTGGACAAAGTTGCCCAGTAGTAGTCCTTTCCCTGGTGAACCATGAGAGTCAACAAAGTTCTACGTGAAAGATCCTTTGATGCACAGGTAGGAATGGGATTCCTCCTTTTCCATGCTTATTCACTTCTGCTCACAGGTATCATTGGCACAGTTTCTGGATACTGACAAATCTAAATATGAGAAAGTGGATCATCTGAAACCATGTAAAAGCTGGGTCAGCATGTTGCCTACTTGTAATGTGAACACTTGTGGAATGTCTAGACACAGAGTCCCTGGAGCAAGCTGGAAGGCATCACATAGCTGAAACAATCCCCAGGACAGTGGTAGCACTTGCCTCAATATAGAAAGTGGATAGTAACTGAGAAACACATCCAATATCAACCTCAAGCCTCCATGTACACACACAAACACATACATGTAGCCTATTTGTGAGAATGCATATGCACACATATATGCATATGCATATGCACATGCGTGCATGCACAAACACACACACATGCACATACACATATATACACACACACACACACACACACACACAAAAGAAAAGCAGTGTCATGTCAGATCACATTTGTGGCCTAGACTCTTATAGTCAGGTAGAAGTTAAGTTCCTCCAATAAAGTGAGCAGGTGCATTCTTTGGTGTCCTACGGCTCATATACAGTGGTGGCAGGGTCAAACTTGTAGGATAGTCTCTAAGTAAACACCAGTTATAGCAAGATGTAGCACTGATAGTTAAAGATAAGTGAATCTCACAGACTTGATTTGGGCACTGAAGTAGATGTTCCTCTCTTCAGAATGACTTTCATTGCTAAAATGATCCCAGCTGCTGAAGCAGGCCTTCTGTGCGAGTGGCTGGCCTGCTGGGACATGCCCGTGACTGACTCGGCCACTTCCAGGCTTTAAGCGTGCCTTGTTCCTCAGGGGTCAGCTTTGGAGTTTAGAAATGTCACTCCTACTTCTTCATAGCAACAGTTTCTAGCACAAGGCACCTTTACTTGTGTGTCCATGTGAGGTCCTCTTTCTACCACCTCAGTTCAGGAACTAAATATCTAAGAAATCCCAGGCTGGTGTTGAAACATACCAAGCTTTATCCAAACCACTTGTCCATATATACCTGCCCTGGGATAGGCCCACTAAAAATGATTAGATTTTCCCCCATCAATTAGAAAATCTCATGGCTTAATGTATCTACTAATTCTTTAGAAATGTGCTCAGAGTTGAAGCCTTAAACTGTTAAATTGACACCTGTTTGCTGACTACCAAGTTGCCTAAAAATTATTATGGTGATATATGAGGGCAAAAGCAGATCAAATGATGAAATTTGATGTCAGAAGGCATGTTTAATTTCTTAGTATTTTTATGAGATGGGTCAAAGGATTATCTGTTGGATTGGAAGAGGAAGAATTTGCAACCATGATTTTTGGGTAATAAGGGTCAAGACCAGGGTGATACTTTCTGTAAGGATATCCCATGAATGAGAAATTTTTGTCAAAAAAGCATTGTACCCGAGAATTCTTTGAGTCTTTCAAAAGCATCTTTGAAGACGCTTAGGAAAATGGACACTGCTCAGGGTCACTGGAGTTGAACTTTCATAATAACTCTGAGAGTATTTCTGGGAACTTTAGCCATCACAGCTGAAGTTCAGTCAATGTGGTGTTATCAGTTCTGGAAATGATGAGTGAAATAATGAGGTTTTGGCTGGATGTTGGTAATGTTGATGAGAGAGGAGAGAGAGAGAGAGTGAGAGAGAATGAATAAAAGTTGAATTTACTATCTAAGCCAGTAAAGAATTACGATGCCCATGCCATGCAAAATTTAGACAATAATGTGGCTAGTTTATGGCCCTTATTTAGTCCATTAATAGACTTATGGAGCTAGGTAGTGGTCAGAAAGTGAGGCATAGAGAGAGACTAGAAAAATATAGAGCCTTGTGGATTGGCCAAACTACTTTTACAAGCTTGGTTAAGATCTGGAAGTGGGTTAAGCATCCTTCAAGGATTCACCCAAGCCAGGAGAAAACCTCCAATCTCACACAATCCAGAGGTCTAGACTGAGATTAAAATGGAGACAGAAGACTCTCAGGATCCAGGAGTCACCAAGGATAAGAAGTATTATAGAAAGTTAAAGCTAGAAAATAAGGGGACACACACACACACACACACACACATACACACACACACACACACACACACACACACACACACAGATAGAGAGAGAGAGAAAGATTATATATATATATATATATATATATATATATATATATATATATATAAAGATTAATGTCAACAACAAAAAGTGAGTTTTTTTTCACATGAGATAGTGGCCCCTCCACAATTCAGAAGGTTGAAGTGACTTTGATTTAGACAGGGGGAGTACCTTTGTGCAATTTTTGATCAACATTTTTTAACTTAGAATTGGGGGAAAATGAAGTAACATGTCTTTTCTGTTTGCTTTTTGCCTGTTACCCTCATCTCTATATATTGTGAAGCTGCTGGGAGCCAGAGGTTTCCTGTCAGCTTAAATATGGCTGTTCTGTCCTAATTTTATAGTGTTTTAGAATTTTTGAAGTTATTCATCTGGACTGAAAGGAAAGGCTTGTATTGTACCTCAATCATAACCTTCATGCAGTCTAAGGTTTAATTCTATCTGAAAGGTAGAAACCTTCCTCTTTACAATAGATGTTAGATATATTTTCAGAAAGAAAGACAAAATAAAGTCAACCAATAGCACAAAGGGTTAAAGGGATTAAAAAAACCCACAAACAAAGCAAAACCTCTAGCCAAGTGAGTTAAAGATAGAAGAAAATTAGTTGTTAGCCAAATACAGGACACTTTTTGATAACATGGATATAAAGAAAAATTATTTACCCTCTTTAGATGTTGGTTTTGTAGCTAATAAAAGGACATGTCGCATCTCCTTAAGCCATTGTGAGTACTGTTTGTTTTTTAGTTGCAGATAAGTCTTACAAATAACACTATTGCCCCAGAGAATAAACAAAGGTGATTAAATCTTAAGGCCAGTGGAAATAAGAGCTCTAGAGAGCTTACCACTGGAGACGCTAAAGAACACAGGGTCTCAGCGCTTTGATTACAAGGTAATCCTCGCTGCAGCAAGGGAGGCTGTCTTTGGATCCATGTTTCTGTCAACTGGTAACACTGGGTGAGATTGTACAGGTTACAATGATGCTACTGCTAGTGGAGTTTGAAGTGCAGCTGTGTGGTTTCAGTTTCTGACTGTCCTCTGCTTGGTGGGACCCTCCAAAGTAAAAGAGCTCTTGATTTCCTCATTGTTCCTTAGAGATCACTAGGTTTTTTCCTTTAACAGAGATTACATTCTGTGCCCTTTCTGACTAATAGGGCTTTTATCATTAATGTATGTACATTATGAGAATTTGTACATGCAATCTTTACTGGGCACCAATTTAGTTTGGTAAACTTCTGGTTTGGTAATTGGGCCCCTGAGTCCTAATACAACTTCAGTATTTGTGTTTAAACCTTTGTTTTTTCTTTATCCCTTCCACTTAGAGGATTATCACCCTTAGTACTACAGCATACTACAGGTGACTATCTGAGGGGATTTTATTATTACTATTATTATTATTTAGAGAGGGAGAGATTTATAAGAACAAGGTATACAATGTTTTAAGTTATTTTGAAAGTAGTACTCTATTATTTCTAGAACTCAGGATTTATTTTAACCAAACATTTAATTGTGAGTCCTAGAGAATAAATGACTAAACATTACCAATACTGATATTTAAATTCCAGTCTGTCATACCCCTCTCTCATCATTTAGTGCTACATTTATATAATTAAGTTCAACTGGAAAAAGGGAAAATATCTACTTTGATTTTGAACATAATTCCCTGTGATTCTTCCTTCATTTGCACTCTTCAACTATGATTACAATGTAAAATTCATGATGTCTGGTTAAATCTTATTATGTTTTACTTTTCATTCTTTTAAGTCAAGTTCTCACATAGTATAGATAAGCTTCAAACTAGACATGAATCTGAAAATAGCTTTGACCTTACTCATTAGCTAGAAAAATTCCCTATAACTATGCTACACACAGAGCCCCAAAATTTAATTTTAGATGAAGTGTGAATAATTTATTTTTCCAATGTTTTATTTTATTACTTATTCCTTGAAAGAGTATGTAGAGAGAGACAGAACATGCATGCCATGGGGCCCGAGTAGTGGTCAGAGAACAACTTTCAGGAGTAAATTTTCCCCTTCTCCCCTGTGGGCTCTGGGGGATGGATCACGGGTCTACAGATTTGAGAGCAGGTGCCTTATCCACTGAGCTATATCTTGCTGGCTCTATTTGTTTTCTCAAGGATTTCACCACTATAGTTCAAGTTATCCTGGAATTCACTATGTAGCCTAAGATGTTCTGACATTTTTGGCAAACCACCTACCCCAGCTTCCCAAATGCCGGGTTTGCAGGCAGGAGTTACCATGCCCAGCAACAATCTTAATATAAACATATTCCAAAAGTTGCATGCAACATAGGTTAGAAATTTATCATGATTTGTTATTATTGTTATTGTTACTATTATTATATATTGGACTTCAATTTCTGTATTCTCACTTGCCAGGATGGTAAACTCACCCCTTCATCGATTGGATCTGAAATCTCTATTCCATATTAGGCCTCACCTTTCTGGAGTGGGTGGTGCTGGGGGAGAGGTAAATAGCTTAGATTGAAAGTGAGAGGCTTCTTTCTTCTTAAATAATCTCTTGTCTTTGGCTTTATTTTTCTTTGTCTTTGTTTGAACTTGGTCATGATGATTTTAGTTTAGGAGCCCAGGGATTAGACGGAGGTCAAGCAGTTGCCTTTATCATGCTGTAAAATGAAGGGATTTTTATTATTGACACCATATCTCCTTCCTCATCAAGAAGCAGCTTTGCCATTATTTTCATAGGAAGCTTTGTTTCACCCTGTATTGTGGATGTGATGTCCCAACTCGAGACACTCCTGGTCCTTACTCTATAATGCCTCACAGCTATATACCTCCTCAGAGTCATCCCAGAAGGACCGCTAGGGCAATGGGACGTCAGTATAATGCTCTCATTACATTGCAGTCTGTCTGAGTGTACTGCCTTTTGCTTTATGAAGCCTCTTTTCCAGATGAGCCTCCCCATAGTTCCCACTGGGAGTTTCTCACACTCTACCTGAGTAACATCCCTGGTCTCTGTCCAGGTTCCTCAAGGTAGACTGAAACAAGAGATCTGGAGGCTATATTGGCTTTGTAGCCTACTGTCATTTCAGTTACACATGTACAGACACCCTGGAATGTCCCAATCTGTAAGGTAATATGAGAACTCCAGTCTCTAGTTATTTCTTACCTTGACTCATGCATGAAGTTAGCAGGCTACTCTAGTTGCTTGCTCTAGAGATATTATTCTTCTGTTGCTGAGTTACCTTTGCTTTTTGGCTCCCATTGTTTTCAAAATCATATAAAGCCTGCATATCCACGACTATTGCAATAAGACATCAGGACACATCTTACCTGGGTGAAGATCCATTTCATGAACTTTGACCATCAAGCAGCCTGAAATTGGGTTCACACATTTACTTTGACCTTTAATATTAGATAAAATATAATTAGATAATAAATAATTTTAAATAAAAAACTGTAAAAACCTCTTGATTTAATATTGTGGACCTGTGAGAAAGGTTTCCTGATACATTCCTAAAAGTAACAGTGGCTAGTGTGCCGTTTGCAAATTGCTTTTCCATAGAGACTGTGAATCTTCTCAGCCCACCATTGTAACAGATCTCTGGCATTATGCAGAAGGCCATAAGGGAAAAAATAAAGTGCTATAAATTATCTTATATATAAATTATCTTTCCTTATCTATGTCTTAAGCTAGAGTATACCTTCATTGGAAAATCAGAATTTAATTGGAAACATTTTCTATTCTTCCATATGTTCTTTGGTTTCAAAATCCCGTTATACGTCTGGAGTCATTCAGGACTTCACTACACTGACATCAGAAACTTTGTCAAATGCAGACGCTTTGTTGAATCTGATCAACGACCACGCCCCAGGACGCCAGGATTCCAATGCATGGCACTGAGAAGTGGGTGCGTGGGATTTTTTAAGGCAGAAACCACATCTTAAGTAAGAAGCAGGAAGCAAATCATTTTTACAGGATCTGGACTTTAGCAGTTATGCATAACTGGGACTTTCCCAACATTGGGTGTTTGATTAATCCATAATTGATTAACCTGTGATCACAGGGATGTTTCAGGGAGACCCAATTCTAATTGTTTTTCCAAGAATAGCAATACAGTGAGGACAAGTGCATGAAGCCACCTATAATTTAGAAGGTTGGTGTCTTTTTCTTTTTTTTTTTGGCCTTGAGGGTTTTTTTTCCATTTTTATTTATTTTTTCTACTTTTACAAGAATATTAAGTATTCATTCCAGCTTCCCGCCCTGTCTCCTCCCTCCCGTCTGCTCCCTTCCCTTCACCTTCCCTTCCCATTCTGCCATATTCTTCCACCTGTATGCTTTTATGGACTTCAAGTTTCACTCTGGCTTTCTACTGCTATGGGGGCTCATCCTCTGTAGTATAACAAGTTACCTCTCTTCAGGCCACTGCACTGATATGTGCATTTCCTTTTACTCATCCAACTTTAGACCCAGAGTTCCCATTCTGTGTGTATAATAACAGCTACCTGCAGAGCAATTTGATGTACTGCCTTCCTATCTATAGTCTTATTGGCTGTCTTCTCTACTGATCTATATACTTCCCTTTTTTTAGATTCCTGTCCTAGCTTATTGTAATAGGAACAAGCGGGTCTTGAGTCCAATCAGTAAGCTGTTGGTTGTCTCCTTGGTGCTCAAAATTATACCAGAATTAACAAGAATGTCGGCCTTCCTTATGGTGTCTATTTTTTAACTTGGCTACAATAATCCCTGTGTCTTTCTCACTGGAAAAAATGTGTTTTTATTACCAGAAAATATGTTGGTTTCAATATAAAGCAAACAAGGGCTCTAAGAACTTGAAATCTAATTGTCTAGTAACTGTCTCCAGGAAAAGATAGAGATGGCATCCAAAGGTGTGTGGTTAATTCTACTGCTGAGCTGGAGCACATGCTATGAAGCTGCAGATGGTAAGTACAGTCATGTCACAACTATCATTCGCCCCACCTCTAAAGGTATTATTTAGATATTGCTAGAAAGAAACATAAGTAATGAGAACCAAAAAACAATGAGAAATAGCAAGGGATCTAGAATTTTGAAAAATAGTCAGTTGTAAATAGCTGTGGGTTAGTCTTGAATTATTGATTATAGCCTAAATTTGCCAATTTGGGTACATGGTGAATATACTGTGCTTAAAGCATCTGACTTGTAATTATAGATATGTGCAGAACGACCAAACGTTAATGCACTGATTTCCTGCTTGAACATATCTTAAATACTCATTGGCAAAGAAGTGAATGCTTACTTGGAAAGATAGCTTCTGCACCCTCATTGACTAAGCAATGACTACAAAGTAACATTTAACGAAAAGGTAGACTCTAACAATAAAGATAGCAGAGGAAAAGAAGCATTTAAAACTTCTGCGAATAAATATCAGGGAATATCAGATGTGCAAGAAGTGTGACATAGGGTCCTCTGGTTTAGGTGATTTGTTCTATTTATGAAGAAAATGAGGATGAGAAATTACTCAAGTCACCCTGGGCAGACTAGGTGCTGCTCTGTTGGGCTCCTAGTTCTGTGTACCTTACTCCCACCCATATAGCTTTGCTGAGGCTTGCAGGGGAGCTGTGAACTTTTCTTCTTGATCAATGTTTTTGTTGAGAAAAGAGGTCACTGGGGGATTATAGAATGCCTTTACTATATTAGATACATTTCACCTAAGGGAAGTATTATGACAAGGAAGGCTGAAGAGATGAAAGGATTCTTTGGCACTACACTGCTCCTTGAAATCTGTGATCCTCCTTAACATACCCTTGTATTCTGTTGCTTTATGTGAGCCCCAAGACAGCTGGTGTGCTTTAACTCATGGCAATCCTCCTGCCTCAGAACTAAATATTGGTATTATGAGCAAGTGCCATCATACCTTGCTTATGCTGCCATTATTTAAAAGGAGAAATGCTTGAACTCATTGAAATAGAGGAAACCATACAATGTTTTTATTATTCTTAAGCTTGAATGCCCTTTTGAATGTCTTTTAAAAATCCCAGAAATGAAATGGATGTCATTAGAAACAATTATATTAAGTGAAGTATCCCAGACCCAGAAAATTAAACGCCGTATGTACTCCCTAATAGGTGGCTCTTAGTACCAAACCCACCCAGCCCACCTAGAGACAGTAATTCCAAAGATTATGAACAGGAGGGATGGGGTAGGAGGGCCACACCAGAAGAAGGAGAAGGGACCATGTTACAGCAGGAAAAATAGGCCTCCACCAAGACCAATAAGAAGGAGAAAAAAAAA